>CM052883.1:150472751-150526367 GCA_028534135.1 Potos flavus
GCTTTGCCAGCTTCAGTGGCTACATTAGCAAGGGGTGAAAAGGAGCAGATTGCCGCGGTATTTAAGAACAACAATGTAGGCGTGAACTAACCAGCAATGAAATGGAGAGAAGAGGATGAACAAGAGGAGCGCTGATGAAGTAGATGGAATCTGATGGGGGTTCCCGATAAAAATAATGGGATCTGGAGGCTCTAAGGAGGTTTGGTTGACAGGGCAGGCATGGGGGAGGCACTGGAAGCCTCAGAAAGCCTGGAGCAGTATTAGGATAAAAGTCCAGGCAAGGAAAGAAAAACAGAGGTATTCATATTGGAAGCAGTGGCTTAAGAACGTGAGGCTGAGGGTAAAGTCTGGAGTTTTAGTTTCTTCACTACAGATGGACTGACCGTGGAGGTATTATTATATAAGACTATACGATGCTTCAAGTCTGTGGTCCAGTCAGGCTTTGTCTACAGATCTTTTGTAGCAAAATATTTTATGTTTTGGCTTCTTCCCAAGTGGTATGGGTACCTACACACATGTGTGGTTTCCTTTATACCTCCTTTCACCATTGGATACTTCCCTGTAGGTCACAGACTATGCAAGTTTTCCTCAAGGACCGGTGAGAGCTTCAAGGATTCTCGTTTGGCTCTGTCAACTGTTCACTCACTGGATTCCCCAGCACCCCCTGTTTGTAATCCAGTTCTTCATCCTCTTACCAGCCCCTTTAGAATTCTCTAATTCTCATGCTAACTTCAATTCTGGATGAGGGCTAATATGTCTGCTTTCCCTTTTGACTCCTCTCTCAAACTACAGTTTCACACTGTGGTCACATCCTTGCTGGCATCTAGATATAGTCTGTTAGATGGAATGTTCTGGTAGGATGACTCACTGTCCTGGTATACCTGTGGCTGAGGAGTTTCTGGGATGTGGGATTTTCTTTGCCAAAACTGGGAAAGTCTAGAATAGACCAGGAGAACTGGTCACCCTAAGTCATTTTCCCTCCCGACATAGTGCCTGTCACACAGTAGACCCTAACTGTTTCAAATAAATACTAGCTTAATTAATCAGACATCTATGATTTACCAGATAATTATGTGCAATCTATTATTTTATCTTGATGATTAATAATACTCTATTTTATTTTATTTTATTTTTTTAAAGATTTTATTTATTTATTTGACAGAGAGGAGAGAGATCACAAGTAGGCAGAGAGGCAGGCAGAGAGAGAGGGGGAAGCAGGTTCCCTGCTGAGCAGAGAGCCTGATTCGGGGCTCGATCCCAGGACCCTGAGATCATGACCTGAGCCAAAGGCAGAGGCTTTAACCCACTGAACCACCCAGGCGCCCCTACTCTATTTATTTGACATATGAGGAACTTGAAACTCAAGAGATTGTCATCTACCCAGGACCACAGTAAGTAGCAAGTAAGGGGCAGAGTTAGGAATCGAACCTGGGACTGTCTGATTTCAGACTTGTGTTATCTCTGGAATCCAGCAATGTCTGTATCACACCTCCCATCATCCACCTGCTTTGGTTTTTGTGTTTGTGTTGAGTTTTGGGAGCTGTCAGAGGCAGAATCCTGGGGAACAAGGAGTGTTAATAGAATGCAGCACTCTGCACACTCCCAATAATGGTTACTATCCTTTTCTTCCCAGGGCCCTTTTCCCCAGGGCAGCTTGTTATCTACAAGAAACATGAATTCATGAGAAAGAGCAAATTGCTAACTATCAGCATGAGTTACAAGTTAGACATTGGTAGTTACTTTTATCTTTGTGCACATATGATAAAACATATTGCTTTAATAAGCCTAAACCTTCATGTACTCTTTACACAACAGCTTTTATAACTGAGATTAAAATGCTACAAGATAAAAGGATAGATTTCTTTTCCGTGTTTACCTATAGGTATCTTCACAATGGAATAGGTCCCTTATGTATTTCGTATGGACCATCTTATGACAATAGCTGACATATGACATCTTGTATTTGGAAACAAAATAACTCTCTAATCATTTTGAATTCTCTTTGTAGTGTAGATTTATAATGTAACACTGAATTCTTTTAATAGAATATTATTATCAGATTAGTTTTTCTTATGGCATCTATTATTTTAGTATCATAAACAAATGTAGCTCATAATTGTAAATTGTATTATGATTAATGAGTGTGTCACCCTTGCACAGCAGTAACATATTTGCTCTTTGTTTAATCAAATTTAAAAGGAGATGGAAGAAGGTATTATGATATGACACCTACTAGAGATGAAACCAATAAAGGAGCTCCAGGTCAGTGCTTCCTTTTCCTGTATATGAGCAGTTTCCTTGATATAAATTATTTATGTAGCCAGAGATCACCATGGACTAAAATGTACACAGGGTCACACATCCATCATTAATTATATAATGTGGTATGAAAAGTTTCCTGTTTCTGAAAGAGCAATGAAAATGAGAATAACTGAGCCATGAAAATATAGTAAATGCTTTGCCTAATATTTATTTTTAAACTTTCAGATTGTCACTGTTTTGCTTCCCAGATATGTGAAATATTGACAAGTCTACAATTTGTATATTAGTGGGCTTAGCAGATTAAACTTTTAAGAGTACTATCTAGGCCATGGTTGTTAGAATCTTCACTAATAAAAATGACAGCCTAATGCAGAAATTAATAATTTGATTATCAGAATGCTTTAAGAAATAGTTACATGAATCATTTAAAGGCCAATATTTTATAATGGCAAGTCAAAACAAAACTACCTTTGTTATTAGAAATCAGGCTGTTTTGGGGGTGCCTTGGTGGCTCAGTCAGTTGATCGTCTGACTTGGCTCAGGCCATGATCTAGGGGTCTTGGGATTGAACCTCACATGGAGCCCTGTATTGAGGCCCCCACCCTCTGTTTCTGGGCTCCCAGCTCAGGCACACGCAATGGGGAATCTGCTTGTTTTTCTCCCTCTCCCTCTGCCCTTCCCCCCCCCCCCATCATGCATGCATATGTGCTTTCTCTCTCTCAAGTAAGTAAGTAAATAAGTAAATAAATGTATCTTCAAAAAAAAGAAATTAGGCTGTTTTGTAGTTTTCATCTTTGAGGAAAATAATAATATTCTTATTTCTACCACCAAGTATAGTGAAGGCTTTGGGTAGCCAATATAAGCACGATGAGTCATAAACTCAGTGTATGACAATCTGAACACTGGTATAATGATGGTCATTGTTTTAAAGAGATTCAAACTACTCATTTGGCATACTTATTACATCTTATTCTTTCTCTCCCTCTTTTGCTTACAAAATATCTTTTATGTATTTAGTTCCCAGTTATCTAACATTTAAGTACCTTGGTGACAAAAGAGATTTTATCTTTTGTAGCCTGCATAAAGTCTACCGTAAGAACTTACACCTTTATGGCACGTGTAAATACATATTGATTGCTTGATCTATAATTTTGGAATAACTGTGTTAAGAACATGGCAAGATTGCTATTGAGACAAGCAAAATAAACTGATGTGACATATCTCAAAGTTAAGGGATTAATCAATTATACTTCAAATTTGATAGACGGAATAATATCCCACTAATTACCAGAATTTAATGATCCATTCTTGCCATCCATTTACTGCTGCTGCCAGGAGCTAGAAGAGGGCCTGATTCCTGAATTGGATGTGGTTGGCTAAATGCAGCCTTCTTACTCATGCCCAATAAGGTTCAGCATTTTGCCAAACTTGACAAGCACTGTTTCTATTTAAAAGTCGTGTTTAAGTTGTTCTCACAATATTATAATCATTTAGAGAATATCAGTGCTTTAGAAGAGTTTCTACAATTTTTTTCTTGATGGGGGCTACCTTAAGTTACTTTTGAAAAATGTAAACAGATATATGTCAATTAAGCTATATCTGGCTCCAGTTTAGGTGTCAAATAACTGCTGGGAGGGAGTTAAAAAGAAAGGACAGCCCTGCTCCCTGTGAAAGCAGGCTCTCAGGGTGACCAAGACTATGCGGCAGATGTAAGGACGGGACTGGAGGTTTCCTTCTTCTGCTACGTGTGGAGAAGGATGTAGAAGTTCTAAAAACAAGTAGGCTACAGAGGTAAACGACATTTTTTTCCTAATTAATGTGGACACTCTGATTATAGTCTATGGCCGTGACAGAGAAGTTAACGGAATCTTGGGACACTCAAATGCTGAGGATGGTTGAGAAAAAACTTCTGGAGAGATTTTTTAACCACATGCTGAGATGTGTATTGTGTTAAAAGGGAAATGATGGAGGTTTTTTTTTTTTTTTTTTCCCTTCAAAGTAGTTACTAAGAAATATATCCTAGGTCTTTATTTCTGAAAGAAATCTTTCCCTAAAAGAATTGTATTTATATTTACTTGTTTTAATAAAGAGTTATGTTTCAGTACCAAAAGATATATTCTAATCTGTTAAATATAAATGACTATACTCTGCTTCTTTAAAAACACAGATGTGGTGTGGTGAGCTAAAATTGCAGGTATGGCATTTTTTGAGTGGTGAATAAGACTAATTTTAAAGGTTGGCTCTCCTAAACTAAAAACGCAGCAGAAGTATGTTGTGTGTCTGAATAGAATCACTAATAATAATGAACCAAACCATTGATTTGGAAACAGAAGGGACAATATGGATTCTATTTACTAAGGCTCAGAATCTTTGGAGGCAAACCTCATATTACTAAGCAATATTAAACCTCTGAATTCCTGGCTCTGTGTTCATTTATAATAACATATACTTTATTATTGAAAAGAAAAATCGGCAGAGGCCAACTAAAAATTCTCCCTTCTCTCCATCACACAGCTAAAGGAATGTTCTAAAAATTCTCAGGCAAACACAAAACTTTAGATAAAACCTGTAGTGTAAATATAATATTAATCCAGTGAGGAAGGGAAATGGTTGACATTGCCAGTTTTTGTTGTTGTCGTTTAAAGATTTTATTTGTTTGTTAGAGAGAGAGAGAGAGAGCACAAGCAGGGGGAGCAGCAGGTAGAGGTAGAGGGAGAAGCAGGCTCCCCGCCGAGCAGGGAGCCCGATGCAGGACTCAGTCCCAGGACCCTGGGATCATGACCTGAGCCGAACGTAGACACTTACCCAGCTGAACTACCCAGGTGCCCCAACATTGTCAGTTTAAAAAAAAAAAATTCTATTGAGATATAATTTACCTACCACACAATTCACCCATTTAAAGAATACAAGTCAATTGTCTAGCGTGTTCAACAGAACAACCATCACCATAGTCAGTTTTAGAACATCTTAATGACCTCAAGAGGAAACCCTCAACTATTAGTTTTCACTTCCCATTTCTTCCAATGTCCCCAAATTTTGGCAACCACTACTTTCTATATCTTGGAACAAAATGTGGTCTTTTGTGGCTAGCTTATGTCACTAATATGTTTTCAAGGTTCATTCATGTTTATAGCAGGTATCAGTTTTTCATTCCTTTCTTGTTGACAAGTAATATTTCGTCATATGAATATACCACATTTTATTTAATTGTTTACCAATTGATGGGCATTGTGTTGCCAGGGGAACTGGGGAGACATTGGGCTCTTAACCAAGCCCATCCCAAAGGGCTAGCTGAAGATTCTTAATCTCCTCTCCAGAAGGAATTCAAGGGCAGACACACAAAACAGCAGAGAGGTGACAGATGCCGATGAGGGAGCAGAAGGCAAGCTGAGGACAGAGCAGAAGCTGGCACCCTACACCTCCCACCCCCCATGTGATGTGTGTGACATTCCTCAGGCACTCCTGGCTGTCCTAAAGGAAAAACAAATGGTTAACGGATAGAGATCACAGTCCTAAAGGACAGGAGTCTCCCTCAATTTACAAATGTCCTAGTGATTTATAAGGAAGAAGCTTTCTTATCAATAGATAAGAGATCTATCTTCCAGAGACTTCAGTTTCCTGAAGCCCTAACATCACCCTCCCCTCCATAAAATTGAGGGAGGCTGAGGAAACTTCATCAAAGCAAAGCGGGAAGGCTTATTAAAGCAAAAGTACACTCTAGAGATGTGAGTGGGTGAGCTCCAGTGAGAGAAAGCGGAGTCCCTGGCGTTCAGGTTTCTATCCTTTTATCGGCAGTTGTTAACAAGGGGGTGGGATATTCATTACTTGAGACAAGGAAGCAGTGTTTCCGCCTTTTTCTTTCTTATTTGGTCAGGGGTTTCAGGTCATGGCACCCACCATCTTGGGCCTATCTAGTCTGATCCCACTTCCTATGGAGTGCTGCCTGGACAGGTGCCTAGTCTAACAGTTTGGGTCGTTTCCACTTCTTTAGTGATTATTAATGCTATTGATGTAGTTTTTGAATATAGGTGCGGTTTGGTGGAGTGAGGTCTGGAGCCGATGACCAAGAAAGAATTCTTGAGATGTCTTTGGTGCAAACTGGTGGTTTTATTAAAGCCGGGGGACAGGACCCGTGGGCAGAAAGAGCTGCTGCACCTGGGTTGTGAGGGGTGGCTGATTATATACTTGGGAGGTGGGGGAGGTAAGGAAAAGGAAGGTCTCGGAAGGATTTTCATTTGTTAAAAAAGACTCACAGGACACTGGAGGCCTTGCCATTGTCAAATTAAGGTTGTTTTCCCCTCCGGCAAGGCATCGACCTTAAGATAGTTGGGAGCTTCTTGAAACAATGTTGCATATGTCCCACCCAGGAGTGCAGGGGGGAGTTGCAGGAGGTCAGCTTGTGCTTTGTCCTTAGCTAGCCTTCTCCTCTGTCGTCACTATGAACATTCGTTTATACATTTTTGTGTGGAGATATGTTTTCTTTTGGCGGGGAGGGGTATATACGTAGCAGTGTAGCGGTGGAGTTATTAGGTCATATGGTAGCTGTATATTTAAACTTTTGAGGAATCACCTCTTTTCCAAAGTGGCTACACCCCTTGGCATTTCCACCAGCTTTCTCTGTGGGTTTCAACTCTGGATACTGGCGCACCCCTCCAGGGCTTGCTGTGGTTGTTGATGTTTGTTTATATTTTTAGTTTCTTGGCTGGATTATTTCTGAGAAATCTGTGTCCCCCACAGTGTCTTGCCTCAGAGGATGCCACCTTTGACACCACACATAGTCACCCTGGGATGACAATGGCTTTAGCAGGGCTCTCTTTGTCTTTTTCTCTGATCTCTTTTAAAACGGTTTGCCTTTAATGGCATCATATCCAGCTGCCAGCTTCCTCTAATTGCTGGCTGATTGTTCTATTGTTTTCAACAATGTCCTGGGGCTTATATCGCTCCAGTCTAATCCAATTAAATTTTGGTCTCTGCAGGGGTAGTCTTTGAAGCTAGCCTTTGAGGTTTGTCCTGACCCCAAAAGGAATCTTCTTAGCTGTCTCTTTCCCTGGTCCTTTCTGTTACGTCTGCCTGGTCTGTGGTTTAGCTCGTTGGAGTTATCAGCCTTCTTTTAATTGCTTGCAACCAAAATCTCTGTATCATCGCTTTAGACCTTGGGGTAAGGAAAGTGACTCACTTCTCTAGAAGTGACATCCCTTTACAAATGGGGCATTCACTTCTGACCTTGGCTTGCCTCTTCAGGCATAGAAACTCTATCCCATCAGTAGGTGAGCAGAGACAAGCAGTCAGGAATCAGTATTTTTGGTCTATGCACCTGGTGTAGGGCCTCCACCAATGGAGTGAGGGCTGGATGGAGAAAGGGAGCTCCAGATTGCTCAGCCACCCTTGCCTGGAATAGAGCTCCTGCAACACAGAGCTGTGGGATGAGTACTAGTGGTGTGCTCTGCCAAGAGAGATAGTGTAACCCTTGACAGGTTGCTGGGGAAGAGATCCCTATGTTCTTGGCTGCACCTGCTTGCAGTAGTTTTGATCACAGTGAGCTGGGGGAAGGGTAATAAAAACTCAAAATGCCAGACTCGCTGTTCTTATGAAGATTGCATAGATTTTCTTAAATAAATATTTCTCCATTTTCTATATATGCCAATAGGAAACTATCCAGAGACTTAATTTATTTTTTCAATAATTTTCACCAGTTGTGATTGTATCACTGGTGATAGTGGTGTGGGAAACAAAGGCAGAAGGAAATGTAGATAAAATTAAATTTCCTTATAACCTGCAGCCCATTGACAAATACTTGAGGCAGGCAGAGTATAACATTCCTCCAGGAAACTCCCAATTGTCTTAATGTTAATATTTTGCTAGAGGGAAAAACAGCCTTAGCTTGATAATAGCTAGAGCTCCAGGTTCCTCTCAGTATTCTTTAGCATATGAAAGTCCTTTTGGAAATCTCCCTTTGTCTTTACTTCCCCCAGCTCCAGAGTATATAATCAACCATTCCTCACACCCCCAGTGCAGCTCTTTCTGTCCAAGGCCCCTGTCTCTGTGCTTTAATAAAACCACCTTTTTGCACTGAAGATGTCTCAAGGATTCTTTCTTGGTCTTTCTTGGTCATATTTCCCACATCAATAGGGTCAACGGAGCTCCTCATGTTGCTATATCAGACGTATTCCTATCCGTACTCTCCTGAGAAGAATGCGTAACTTGTAAATACGTCATTTTGGCTAAATCAAAAAGAAAATTCTAGCAAACACAAAAAAGAACAAGAGCAAATCACCTACAAAGGACCCCAAAGCAGTTGTATGTTATACTTTTTGCAACAGAAACCCAATTGCAGAAGATAATGGAATGTTACTAAAAAGTATTGAAGGAAAAGGAAAAATAAATAAATCCACTATTATCTCACAGCTTCTGGGGGACAGGAGTACAGACACAGATAGGCTGGGGTTTCTGCTCAGGGTCTCAAACAATCTGCGATCAAGGTATTAGCCAGACTATATTTTCATCAGAGCCTTAACTAAGGAAAGTCCTGCTTTTAAGCTCCCTCCAGTTGTCGACAGAGTTCACTCCTTGTAGCTATGGAACAAACGAAGCGGGAGAGGGAGGTTCTTGTCTTATGGAGTCGAAGAATGAATCTGACAGACAAAGGAGAGTGAGTAAAGCCATCAAGTTTTATTAACCAAGGATACAGAAAAAAGCTCTCGGGAGTGAGAGGGGTCCCTACAGAGTTGCCACTGAGGGCTTTTAGGGTTGATCTTTTACTGAAAGCTAACCAGCAAACTTAAATCTTTTTAACTTATCTACTGGCAGCACCATTGATTAAGGACTAGTGATAACATCTTTAATGGCTTACTTCTTTTTAGGGTCTGGCTGTTTTCAGTTGACCACAGGAGACTGTCATAAATATGACCCCCCTTCCCCACTACTTGGACACCTAGGGCAGGGTGGTCTGGAGTGCTCCCTTATCTCTGGTTTCCTTAAACCTCTGCATTTTGGGGATTTCTGTGAGCCTGATCATGTAGCCCCCTATCTATCTCTCCCTACCTGGCCCTGCCTGTCCCTTACTCACTGAGGGCACCATTTTCTTGCTCGCCATTGGCTGGGGTCTGCACACCTCCCACAGTTCCTTGCTATGGGAGCTTTCCCATCAGTTCCTCACAACATGGCTGCTTACTTCACCACCAGGGGGAGAATTTCTCTCTCTAGTCTTTAAGTCAGAGTCTTATATAATGTGACAAATTCATGGGAGTGACATTGTATCACCTTTGCTATATAAAGTAACTTAATCAAAGGCATTACATCCTATCTCTTTTGCCATAATCCATCACTTAGAAGCACTAGCAGTTTCCACCCTCCTTCAAGAGGAGGCAGTTATACAAGGGTGTGACTCATCGGGGTCACTTGAGGGTGTGCACCAAATCTTTCTATACTAGGAATATTTTAAAGGAATTCCTGTACACAAGGTTTTTACTTAATTTTAGAACAGTGCGTGGTAGGTTAGGAGTTGAACAATCAGTTCACGGAGAAAAGCCTGCTGAACATCTTCCTTCCAAACCTCCCTGATGCAGAATCCCTACTCTCAGGGCAGTGCCCTGACCTTTATGTATTTGCTCTGTAGGCTCTGATGGGAATCACAACATCAAATTACAATATACATTATTTATTTTCCATTTCCACTTTATATTCTATGGCTTCAGCCTCCAAGGAGTAGGGTACATCCTTGGAAACTTCGAGTTCTAAACTAAATCTTTAAAAAGTAGAGGAGGAACTCTGGACTAGGGAAGGTGTGCAGAAGCAGGACTGGGCTAGCCCAGGGGAAGATTTTAGGAGACAGATGCATATGTAAGATAAAGAAGAACAGGAATCACCAGGGAACAAAGGGCAGACTTTGTAATCTTGTTTATAGTTCAGTAGCAAATCCAAAGAGGAATAAAATTAGCTCAGTTGTTTACTCTCACACTTATTTTTAATTGCCAGTGAATCAGTTAATGAAATGTTACAAAAGGAAGTTTAGAAGGTGTGAGGGACATTCAAGGCTAGGGCATTACTCAAGATTAACTTGATGAGTTTCATTCCGTAGTCAGTGGTGACTCCAACTAAAATCTATTAAGGCAGCCAGTGACTTATCAACATGACAGAAAAAGGCTATTTCTCTCTCTCTCCTTGTGGTTCTAGTACTCACTGGACTGCAAGTATATGTCAGCACAGAGGCCGTGGTTGGCTTTGATTTCCAGAAGCTGATTAATGATGGTCGTCCTAAGTAAGCAGAAGTTACCAATAAAATTGACTCTAATGGGTGCTTGGGGTGTTGTTATTACACAGCTGCAGACAATAAGCCAAGAGGAACAGCTGATGTACATCTTGAGATCAAGATAAGAGGCGGTGCTTGGAGCTATAGTTTAGTAGAAATTGCAGAGTATTTATAGCACCTATTGTATTTGTGGTGCATTAGTTGAATTGGCAGGAGTATAGCTTGAAGAGAGCTCTGGATCTACTGCTCAAAAGCATGTTGAGTAGAGGCTGAAAACTGCTAACTCCAGCTAGCCTTCTAATATGTCTGTGCCAGTCATTGATGTGGAGAGCCTCTCCAGCCAGAAAATCAGTAAATCTGCTCATAGCTTTCATCTGCTTAATTTCTGTTGTTTGTTTTTATCTTTTTGGATAAATTCCTCAAACCTTACATGACCTATAAGTCTTCCCATTATTTCTTCCTTGGCTCCAGCCTTCCCTTCAGGTGCTCCAGCCTTCCTGGATATCATTATTCTTCAAAGTATCTGACTAGTTCTTGCTTCAAATTTTTCATGCCTGCTGCTCCCTTCACTACAAATACTCTGCCTTTCCCTTATTGATCCTACTCATTGTTCCTCTCAGATTAAATGCCTCTTCTTTGAGGAGTCCTCTCCTTATCCTCGGAGTAAAATTAGTTTCCCTATGACATGGTCTTACAACTTCTTATATCACCTGTGGGCCATAACTCATATTGCTCATCAGGATGTATTTATTTTCTAGCTTTTCTACTAGACTGAAGGCTCCATGAGGGCATGTGTCCTCAGCTGCTAACTCGGTACTGAGCACTCAGCAGGGTCCTTTGTATGTATTACTCAGATGGAGGGATGAAGAGCAGGAGTCTGATGTCAGAAGCAGCAGGCTACCTGTCGAATGTGCAGTGTCACCGTGGGCAAGGTACTTAATCTCGCTAACCTTACTTCCTTTCCATATGAAAAGAAATGATATCTTCCTTGCACAGTTTCCTGAGGATTAAATGAGATCGTGCATATCAATCTGTAGGAATAGTGTAAAAACTATGGTAGGTGAAGCACAGATAATTCAGATGTGGCTTTTGCATAATATGAAACTCATTATCTTCCTAGGTTTTTACTTTTCTTTTTTTTTTAGACTTATTTATTTATTTTTAGAGAGAGAGAGACTGAGGGAGGGAATCACGGAGGGAGAATCTCAAGCAGATTCTGTGCTGAGTGTGGAGCTCGATTCCATGACCCTGAGATCAGCACCTGAGCTAAAACCAAGAGTCGATTGCTTAACCAACTGCGTCACCCAGGTGCCCCTTTACTTCTTTTCTTAATGAAAAATGTACTCTACATATCCCAGAGTAATGAGAAACATATTTCACAATATACATAACTAATTTAATCCTTTTTTGACAGTTGTGGCTAATGTCTCAGATTTTTTCCCCCCCTCTGGGTCATCAGCCATTCTGTTGGGTAATTAAGGGTCATAAGTTTACACCTAATTCCTTCTACGGTCATATGTGGACATTGCTGCCACATGGTAGACACTTCATAAAGTTTAGGTCTCTTTTCTCATCCTTATGTGATAGAAAATATCCTGTCTGCTTATTCTTTCTCTCAAGAGATTAACAGTATTAGGAAGATGGTAAAAGACAAAAAAGATGTTTCAAAACCTTTCATCTTTTTTTTTAATTTTGACTAGGCATCCCCAATATGGGGCTTGAATTCATAACCCTGAAATTAAGAGTCATATGCTCTACCAACTGAGCCAGCCAGGTGCCCCAGAAGATTCAAAAACTGTAAAAATTAGCTTTTAGTGAAGAATAGTTAGCATGTTGCAAAAACTGCATAAATGCAATAGTACAACAGGGTCATCATATGGATTTCATTGAGACTCCACTTTTTTTAATGACTTACTGTTTTTATCTAGGTAATGCGACTGTTAATAACAGTCGGAGCCAAGATTTATTGAGCCAGGTACTCTACTGAACACTTTCTGTGTATTAATCTTTGCAACAACATTTTAGGACAGGTACTCTTTATTTCCTCATTTTAGTTAATAAGGCACGAGAAAAAAGGTAACAAGACTTGCTTAAGGTAAATCACAACATCATTTGGCTTGAGGGGAGTTGGCATTCAAACTCTTAACTACTTTGCCATTCAACAAGACACCGGAAGTACATTTCTCCCATTTGAGAGTATTAAGAGCCACCTGGGAAGCATTTTTTTTTTTTTGAAGCATACATTTCCCTGGACCTACTACCATAGATGATTCGATTTAGGAGCCAGGTTTGGGGCTTAAAAAACTGTATTTTTAACCACTGATTCTAATGGATTAAATGCAGACGTTCCACAGATCACTTTGAGAAGTCTGGGATCTATATATCTTCGAAGAAAATTCAATTAATTCTTTGAGTTCTTTTATAAGGTAAAATGTAGGACTGAAATTCTAAAGTCATTTCTTAAGAGGAAAAATATTTTCTGTGTGCAAAACCATTTCTATCTTGATGTAATCCAAACCAATATTAGCCAGATTAACTATTACTACATTGAGAACAAAGGGTTTCAGAATAAATGATAATCGTATGTATGCTGATGGCATAAGATTGTCCTCAGATTCTAGGAACCAACACTCTTCTCCATGGCACAAGTGATGTGGGTTCATCAAACTGGGCTTTCATCCATGTACTCAATTCACTGTACATAGCTCTTTCCAATTTCTCTTCTGGGTTGCAAGCAAGAAAGAACCTCCAAAGAAAACCTGATAAAATATATTTGGTTAATTCAGGTGAAGGAAATCCAGGGCCTCCTATAAAATAAGCCTGTTGTCTTATTATTATAATCATTCCCTCTGCTCCACTCTGAGAAAATAGAATAGGTCTGGAATGACTTGTCTGTGGTTGATTGTGCCATACTCCAGTATACTGTTTCCTTTTTTAACTTCTTTTTCGTGTTCCTCACTAAAAATTACATCTCCAGTCAGACAAAAATATAGCACCTGTCTTGACTCCAGGCTTTCCTTTGCCAAGTTGTGCTCAGTGAATCCAAGATCAGATTCTCCTGAGGCCAAGCAGGGTAATCAGCCTGCCCAGACTGACCCAATTAAGTTTAATTAGTTGTTTCTTTATCTTTAAATTTCTTAGCCAGCTGGATTTTATGGTTTTTATTAAACAACGAAGAAGAGCTGAATCTTTGGAATTAGTTGGCCTCTCAGGTGTTTTCTGTTGGTAATAAAACTCCAGGAAATCTTCAAGTCTCCATAAGGAAGTCAAACGATACTAAAAAAACAATTTGGCTGCTCTTTTCTCTGGCTCTCTCTTTGAAACGGAAAGTGTTCCTGTCTCAGCTTGAGCAAATATCATCTCCTCTATCATTCTTTGCCAAGATCGTGTCTCAGTGGCGAACCTTCCACTGTGGCAGTCTTGAGTCTCACCCCACTTCAACTGCGCCTTTGCAACTTCTTCTGGTAGCTGGAAGTCAGGTGGATGAGTGCTAAGATAGGCAGTAAAGGGGATTTCAAGGGAGTCATGAAGTGTCTAGAATGAAAGCAGAGTTGAAGTAAGCCAAGGGGTGGATTAGATGGGGAATGGGACTCCCAGAAAGTAGTTGTCTTGGAGACAACAGATGAGAATAGTTATTAATAATGGTGGACGATGAAGATTAAGGACGTGGCTCTGTGGGTGCCTGGGGGGCTCAGTTGTTAAGCATCTGCCTTTGGCTCAGGTGATCCCAGGGTCCTGGGATCGAAGCCCACATCAGGCTCCCCATTCAGCAGGAAGCCTGCTTCTCCCTCTCCCACTCCCCCTGCTTGTGTTCCCTCTCTTACTGTGTCTCTCTGTCAAATAAATAAATAAAAACTTAAAAAAAAAAAAAAAAGAACGTGGCTATGTTGAGTCAATTTCAAATTGAGCTGTTTTGTGATCAGTCATTTTATAGAGATATTACCAATACTAGGTGCCAGGGCACCTGGAAAAGTGTTTTACTTTAATTTTCTCAGTTCTTACAGCAGTACTCTGAGGTAATTATCATGCTCTCCTAATTGGTAGACACCTAGTTGCTTATTACTATCTTAGGATAACTATGATTCTCTTTCTTTAGTGTTCCCCTTTCTTGCCATTTTTCTTGCTTTCCCTCTCTGTTTTGCCCCCTTCTCTTCCTTCTCTCCTCTCTCCCTCCCTCTCACCCCTTCTAGTCCTCCTCCCCTGGGTCGCTTGCCCTCCTCCTTTCCTATCTTTCACTCAATGCTTCTCAGACTCTTCTGTACATTGTAATCCACGGGGGAGCTTGTGGAAAACGACGGTTGCTGGCCTCTACCCAGAGTGTAGGGTTCAGTGAATTTGGGGTGTGGCCCGCGAATTCACATTTCTAACAGGTTCCCAGGTGAAGCCACTGCTTCTGCTCTAGGGACCACACTTTAAGAACCACTTTAACTGACATGATGACCCAGTCTCCGCTTTCAAAGTTAAACCACCACAACTTTAGATCAATCTTGGAATTTATTTGTAAAATTGCCAGTATCGTCCTAGGCAATCTTTATTGTCATTCCGTGTAATGAAAATTGGGGTTACAAATACTTAAAAATGAATATTTGATAGCTTTTCCGATGCAATATTATAATATTAATACCATCAATCAGAATTACTTTCAAAATGGGAAGAACCGAAGCTCCTAAATTGGGGTAATCCCTGAGCTATGTGTAATGCTGCCTCAGTGAGTTGTAGAGGCAAGAAAATTAGAAAAGCATAAACGATTGCAAAATTTTTCACCTGATTTAAACAACTTATAATTTTATGTCCAAGGTAATTGCTTTTCAAGATTGTTTTTCTTTGCTTCTGCTATCTCTTGCACTATTAAACCATTGCCCCCTGATACATAATAAATGTGATTTACTTACCCTATCTTTAGGAAGAGATGCTAAAACTGAAAAGGGCTACTTTCCTGGTTGGTAGGAGGGAACCAGTTGTCAGAAGGCAGGGCGATGCTGGAGACAGGATAAGTGTTAAGGCCAGGGGAACACAGAATAACCATAGACTGGAATTGCTGAAAATGGTTTTCAACTCTAAATTTGAAAATCAAGTGTTCAGCAGCATCTGATTACTCCTTCTTCCTTGAAACTTATTCTCACCTATTTCTTTCTAATACTCCTTGGATCTCATTGGCAGGTCTTCCTTCTCTATTTTCTTTGCTAGATCCTCCTTTCCAACCTCTGAATGTTGAAGCACCTCAGTGTCCTGAGACGTCTTTTCTATTTATACTCATTCCATGTGTGATCTCAAATTGCTAAATACCTTGAAATGATGTATGTATGCTAATGTATTCTAAATTTACATCTTCAATTCTTACCACTCCTCTTAATCCAGACTTCTATGTCCAATTGCCTACATGGTATCTCTATTTGAGTGTCTAATTTTCATCTTTTCATACAGTGGTCATGAATGTTGTCTTTTCTTCTAGAAACTGTTTCTCTCCCTTTTTCAGCCCAATAAGTTCTATCTCCATTTCCCTTTTTGCTCAGGCCAAAATTGTTGGTGTCATTGTAGCTTCCTCTCCTTTACTTCTTTAATCCATTAACCAAATTTGTTAGCTCTTTCTTCAAAATATTTCTTGCCACATTCGCCCTTATCCACGCAACATTGTTTCTCCAGTAATATTCCAGAAGTACTCCAGTGATATTCTAAGCAGCATTGTTTCTCCTGTGGGTTCCAGAATTATCCTCCTGACTGATTTATCTACTTTAACCCTTACCCTCTATAGCCTTTCTTCACAGAGCATCCAGAGTGATCTTATAAAGCATAACTTTTATCATGTCAGTTTTTGTTCAAATCCTCAATCATGGCTCTTCACGTGCTAGACCCTCAGTTATATTCATTACAATGACCATAAAGGGTCTCATTTCTTGGCCATCTGATTTAACTTTGCTTTGTCACTTACTTGGGACTATGTGTATACCATGCTACTGCTTTCCCTATGCTCTCTAGACTGGGTTTCTGTGTTGGGAATATTCTTTTTATTTCCTCACCTCCTATCTTTAACATGTCTCTCTTCTATCAGGTCTTCTAGATATTACTTCTTCCTTCCCTTGCATGTTTGGTTGGGGAACTGTCTTTGTTCCCCACATGCCCTTTGCATGTCTATCACCTCATTTAACACAAATAACAATTTCTCATTTCTATGTTATGTGTGCTTTACTAGGCTGTGGGTTTCTTGAGAGTAGGAACTGATCTTAATCTTCCTTCTATCTCCAAAGCCAAAGTCATTGTCCCATGAGTAGTAATAAATGTGCAATGTATGTTTATTGAAGAAACGAATGAATGAAGAGAATTTTAGTTTGGGAAAGGAGGTTGGAAATTTCCCCCTTAAGGTTGTACCAAAGAGGAGAAGAATAATAGTGGATAGAATAGATTTGAGCACATGCTCATATTAGAATGGTCCAAAAAGTTTTTTGCCTTTCTAATGGGACTAAGCTAGGTCCACAGAACTTTTTTTCTCTGGGATTTGAATGTTGATTTGAGTGATATAAAGACAGAACATAGTTAGAGTTCATTCTTTTGTGAAGAGACCGTGGAGAATTGCCTGCTCTGTGGGCTGCGGTACACCTCTGGTTCCTGCCCATTTCTAAGTTAGATATTTTCCTAGCTTTTCATTTAATTTTAGAAGTCTTCTGATATGTTTTTGTTTCCACATTTTTCTTAATGTAGCCAGAGTTGTGTTTTGTTACTCGCACCCAAACAATGTATGTATACACACAGATACACACACACACACACACACACACACACACACACAAGCACACACACAGTGATGGAAACCAGTGGACTATGTAGGTATGTTTGACCTTTTTTACCAAACTCTGGAGAAGAACCTATGTGATGAATTTATAAATCCAATCTGAGGGGGAAAAAGCCACACCTAATCTTTTCTATAACTTTTCTCCACCGCTAAGTCCAAAATTCTCTAAATGTTAAAGAGGGGAAGAATGTATCACTCTAAGGTCCTTATGTCTGTTTGTAAGTGACATTTAGTCTTTTCTCTTAATCTCCAGGAAATTTTGTTTCAAGTTTCAGTTCTTTCTCAGTTCTTTTTATTTTATCCTTTTTTTCTGTTACAATCACAATATGGAGGGAATCGTATCTGTTAGCTATCACTGAAGTGCGATGCAAAATGCTTAATGAGTTACCATTTCCTCAAGCTCACATAATTCAGTAAATGAAGCAGGATGATCAGTCTACTCTGTCTAGCCTAATTAAATTTAATTAGTGCTTTTGTTTTTAATTTTTCTCATTCAGGTGGATTTTGCAATCACAAGCACTGGCTTTCTGTTAGATGCATCTCAACTATAGCCCATAAATTATTGAAAAGTAGGGGGAAAAAAGTACAATAAGTCATCAGGTAGTTTTTATGATAGGAGAAATGTTCAATTTTGGATTTTCTGAACTAAATACATTCATCGACAAGTAATTTTTGTGTGAGGAATATGGAAACTCAGCAGTGCAGTCAGGTCAGGAGAGGATGTTTAAAAGAAATGTAAAACTGTGGTCTTTATCCTTATAGAAACTTGCAGTACAGTCTCATGAGAGCATAAAAACTAAATGTTGCTAGGAATTGACCACACTCTCATCTCACCTGAATTAAAACATGGTTTAGTCAGGTTGAGCTAGGCATTTTGGCTTGGCTTTTCCTTTTCCTCCCACCCCTTTCTTTCTGATCTTCTGTATATTTTTGTTGTTTCTTGTGTTTTTTTTTTTTTAATTTGATTTTAACCTTCGACTGACACCCTGACTTGAAAGTCTATTTTTTCCCTGCCCGCTTGCCCCCCATTCCATGTCACAGACCGTGGACATGGCTTTCTTGGAAATCTTAGAAGGATCTACTAACTTGAGGGTGCATGTTGGCATCAAGAGAGTATGTGATAGCATTTCAAAGCATAATTCAAAGTAGTAAATTTGCACAAGTTTATTTAGAACAAATCTCTCTATATATCATGTAAGATCATTCATATAATCTTTTAGTGGTTTAACTTTCTGAGCATAATGACAGCACCCATTCCAGTGAAAGCCGTGAGGTTCCTGGCATAGAAGATAAGAAAAGTCAAAAGAAAAAGTCAACAAATGCAAACTTTGTCTTCATTTCAAATTTATTTCTCATGGGGGTCTTTTCTGGGTGTGTTATACTTCTTCATGAGCCCTTCAAATTCTCAGGCCAACTAGGATTTGACAGTCCTCTGTCAATTTAGGTATCCCTGACAAGATGCTGCTCAAGGGCATACTGTCCTTCTTAAGGTCCAGAAGCAATCGATAGGATAGATGTAAAAATTCTTAGTCAATATGAATTATCTAACCAGTAACAGAAAGCCCAACTCAAACTGGCCTAAGTAACAAGGCAATGAATTGGACTCATTATCCCAGAAGTTTCTTAAGTGTCATCTTTGGGGAGCAGCCCTAACACCTGTGGCATTTACCTGTAACCTGTAGCCACAGATTACAGGACTGTAGATTAAATCATCCCAACACAAATTATATAGTAATACGCTAAGCATAAAACCTATAAAAGTACTGGAATAAAATGGAAGTTTTCATTGGATATCTTTTAAGCAAAGGTGGTGGAGATTCATAAAATATTAGTAAGGTGAATTAATCATATGGAAAACATTAAAAATGGGAGTAAAAGTTTGATTATTGGCTGTGGAAACACTACTAATGATCACCAGTATTAATTCTCTTTCTTTCTATAATAGAATTCTAGAAGTTTTAGTTGGCATATGGCCATATACCTAAAGACTGTACCGCCTAGCCTTCTTTGGCAGTTAGGTATGGCCTGTAATAGGCAGAATGAATGTTTTGGTAGGGAGTGGGGGTGAGGTAGGGAATGAATGGAAGTTATATGTGCAATTTCTCTTCCTCCTCTCCTCCTCTCCTTCTTCCTCCCCCTGCTTCTAGCTTCTTGCTTTCTATTCTTTTTAACCCTTCCATACCAGCTAGGAAATGGTGGCAGAAAAATAAAAACTGCCTCAAGTCTAGAGTTGAAAGCCAAATGTTGAGAATGGCAGGGCCACCCACTAGATTTGGACTAATCATATTTGGATTGTTATGTGAGAGAAAAATAAACTTCCATTTTGTTGAGTGGGTAGATTTTTTTTTAATGTTTATTGTTATAGCACTTAACCTGAACCTTAAGTGATATACCAACCAAAATGATAAAGCAGAATTGAAATGCTAATTGCTTTCATTTATCCTTCCATCTTGGTGTTGGTATAGCTCAGCCTAGTTCTGTTTGTATAGCCTCCTTGAAGAATGGACTCTTGGATAACTGAACCATACATTCCCTATTTCTATGATCTGTTCACAATATGCAGAATGAAGGCATGTCATTAAACTCCTATTCTCTGAGCTATAGCCACTTAAGTCTAGGTTGGTTATCTAACCTATGCAAACTGATCAAATTTCCTCTTCTGGGAATTAGGAATTGTGACAAGAGAAAGGCAGAGGCTGGTGGCTGAATTAAGTTACTGGACGTAAACCAGATGAAGTCAGAAGCCCCTATAATGAAATCCACTGAGCTCTACTTCGTCATGCTTTTCTTGAGGTCTGATTGTTCAAATGTTTTCCTTGCCTTTAGTAATCTAGTCCTATATCCTTAGAATCATGTGTTTGTTTTTAAAATAAAAATTTTAGTTTGGAGTAGTTTTAGATTCACACACAAAAAATAAAAAGTACAGAGAATTATTGCATACCTCATACCCATTTTGCCCAATTATTAATAATGATACATCTATTACAAATAATGAAGTAATACAGATAGATTATTATTAACTAAAGTCAATAGTTTATTTAGATTTCCTTAGTTTTTGCCTAAGGTGCTTTTTCTGTTCCAGGATCTCCTCAAGGATACCACATTACATTTGATTGTCATGTCTCCTTAGGCTCCTCCTGGGTTTTTCTCAGACTTTTTTTGTTTTTGATGACCTTGACTATTTTGGGGAGTACTAATCAATTGTTTCTTAGAATATCTCACACTTCTGCTGTCCTACTATTTTCATCATCATTAAACTGATCTTATGCATTTTTACAGCAAGACTAGAGAGGTAAAATGCCGTTTTTTCACCTCGTATGAAGGGTACGTACCATCAATAAAGTGCGATTTTTATCACACTGTATCAAGTGTACATATTACTAATATTGACCTTAAGCGCCTGGCTGAGCTAATGTTTGTCAGCTTTATCAACTATAAGGTTACTTCCCCCCCCCCTTCTATACTATCATCTTTAGAAAGAAGTCACTATGCATAGCCTACACTTAAAGCATAGGACATTCTACTTCTTTTAGGACTGAGCATATGCATAAATGAGTTGGGATTCTTCTGCATGGGGTATTTTTCTGTTCTCATTTATTCGTTTGTCAATTATTCATATAATGTGGCCCCATGGATATTTATTTTATATGTAGTTTGTAATCCAATATAACTTATTTATTTAGGTGCTCAAATTGTTCCAGTTATGGTCAAAAGGAGCTCTTTCAGTTGGCTTCTGTGTCCTTTTGACAAAACCTTATTGTAGCATTTTTGTTTTTTATTTATCTTTATTTTATTTAAGTATTTATTTTAACTGTTTCTGTGCTTTCTGGTACTACAAGATGTTTCAGGTTCATGTTGCACATTTCCTGCCCCAGTCCTAGAATCAGTCATTTCTCTAAGGAACCCTAGTTCCTTTTTGGGGGGGAATAGTATTAGAAACCAAGATCTGGGGTATACTAGATGTGCACATTACCGATGGGATATCACTGCTTCTAGGCCCTCCCAGCTGTTAGAGCAAAGAAGCATATGTATATACTAGCTTGTGTACATGCACATTTCTACAAATATTTCTGTATGAAATCATCTGCATCTGTATTAAGCAGAATATGAATTTATACTGAGAGATCATAAGCAGGCAGAGAGGCAGGCAGAGAGAGAGGGGGAAGCAGGCTCCCCGCTGAGCAGAGAGCCTGACGTGGGACTTGATCCGAGGACCCTGAGATCAAGACCTGAGCCGAAGGCAGAGGCTTTAACCCACTGAGCCACCCAGGCATCCCAACTGACTGGAATTTAAATAAAAACTTTAAAAAAAATGTAGGGGCGCCTGGGTGGCTCAGTCAGTTAAACATCTGACATTGGCTCAGGTCATGATTCCAGGGTCCTAGGATTGAACCCCCCATTGGGTTACCTGCTCAATGGGAGTCTGCTTCTCCCTCTCCTTCTGCTGCTCCGCTTGATTGTGATCTCTCACTAGCGCGCTCTCTCTCTCTCAAATAAATAAAATCTTAAAAAAAAAAGTAGCACTAACATGAAGGCTTAGCAGAGGCTATGCCTAGAGCTCTTGACGTCTCTCATAACAAAGAATATCTAGAGCAACTTGTTAATGTTTTTATTACCCATCCATGTTTTTTCTATCATTTACATAATTATTTTTAAAATATTTTTATTTCATTTTAATAATTTTAAATATTAAATTAATTGCCAATATTTTAAGAAATCAGTAGATTGCATATTTAAAAATGTAGATTTCTGGCCCCTGTTGAGCAATTGGAAAATTTGACCACCTGGGCCTATTTTGTTGCTGACAACAGGCTGGAGCAGAATGAATCTGTCACCCTGAGAGAAGCATGTGCCCCCTGCTTTGCCAGCATCCCCCTCCTTCTTGTTGTCTTACTCTGGGTTGCTGAGTTTGTAATCTGTTTCAGAGTCCAGATCTAGGGGTTACAAAGCCCCCAGTATGAAAGTTTAAAGGTCACAGAACCAAGGAACTTGGTGGATCATTACATCCATTCTCCTAGCTTAGCCCTGCAAGGCAGAGTGTGAGGAAGATTGCATTGTCATGACCAATGTGTTCTTTTTCACCAATCATATCTATTTCTTGAGTATCCATTGTTCTCTAGCTCATTACGTTATTTACGTAGCCTAAACTGTATTTATTTCCTGTTCGCTTGTTTTGACAGCTACCTGGTTTATGTTCTGTCTGGTTTATGTTGCTTCCGGGTTCCCACGGTTTATCTGTGCTTTTCAATCTTGTAACTATCACAACTGCTCTCATTCCTTCCAGTGCACTCAAACGTTCTTCTTCTGAAATTTTTGGGCATTCACTCATTCATTGGTGAGAAATACAGATCAGAAAATTTCAAAGTCTGCTTGAAGATTTGAAGTCCCCAGGTGGGCACTGGCAAGCTCTGTCACAAGGAAGACGGTTCCATCAGCATCACTTCCCATGAACTCACGATGGTCATTAGTAACCCCACTTTCTTTTCTATGTACTCATAACCCATTGGTCTAATAACTTGTTCTGAACTTTGGCCAGGGAACAACGCCAGTGTAAAGAGTCGGTACATACAGAATTCAATGATCTCTTCTTTCCAAAAATCAAGATTTTTTATAGTGTTCAGTATTGTAATACTCTTCTGAATGTTTCTGTAATTTGAAGATTCAAAAAATGATTAACCTCACCTACAAGTTCTTTCTGTCTCCTAGATTTTATTTTTCCGAAAGGAAATTATCTTCTCATCCATATCATATTTGATTTTAGTTATCTCTGATAATGTGTATTACTACTCTTTCCATGTTGAAATTCATTTTGCATTTTTTAAAAGATAAAAGCAAGACAGAATTTTATTAAATCTGCTTTCTTTCTCATGTGACTATTATACTATTTTTTGTAAAATGGTTTAAATCCCAGCAAGTTTTTCAATGCAAGGTTATTGTCCACTTACTGTATAGAAGAATCTCACATGAACATTTCATGAGAAAAACTTTGATTTTGAGTAACTTAGCTTATTGTATATCACTTGAATGAAAAAGGAGTAAAATATGAGCTCTTTAGTAATTATTCAATTTATGTAAAGCAATGACATTTGGAGGACATTTGCACAACTGGGGACAAAGTTTGGTCTTTCGATCTCTCTTCTGATGCCTCCCTTGGTATCTGCTTATAGACTTATAAAATAGCTTTCTCTCTTTCTTCAAATATCTGTTTAAAAACATTTTGATGAATCAGCAAATACCCTACTTAATATGTTCTCCCCATTCTGTTCTCTTTGACATTCTTCCTTTTACTTGCTAAAATTCTTTATTCTGTTATAAAACTGATAAAAATTGTGTGATTATTAATACTAACAATATAATACAAGGATGTTTTTGCCTCTGCCTCAATTTTTCTTTCCTCCAATACACACACACACACGAATTCCATGAAATTAGCCCTCTTCTTAGGTTTAGCTAAATGGATGGTCACTGCTTTTTCTTCTTTTCAGTATGTTCTATCTCCTACTGGCCTTATCAGTAGAGTATTACATTGGTGGTTACTAACCCTCTAAGGAACATTTGAGAATTTGATGGAAGCTATAACATTCTCAGAACAATGCACACAGATTAACAAAGTATACTATGTCGGTGGTGGGGTTGGGATTGGATTTTTTGCTTTCCTGAATAGTGTTTGTGGACCCTATGTTAAATACTCTTGCGTTAAGGTGCCAATCTAAATTTCTTTTGGAGGTATTTTTAACTCTCCTGAGATAGAGGAACACACAGGTTGTGTGCTAGGTAAGTGTTTGCAGTCTTTTTGAGCTGTCTCTGCAGAACAACACTGTTTACTGGTAAAGATGGTTAGCCAGACCAATAATGGTGGTTCATAATGACTAGTATGAATATAGTCTTCTTTCTTTTCCTCAAAAGAGTTTTACCTATATGTGTAAAATAGAGATTCTTTTGCCTGCTCGGGCCTAAAAAGTCCCTCTTTATGTTCAATAGAGAATATAGTCCTATGACTTTCTTATTAACATTCCTGTAAAACTTTGAGTCTTTGATAAACAGAGATGCAGATTTTCTTCTCATGTTCTTCCCTTCACTTTAAGATCATTTATATTCTGCTCATTCTGTTTCAGCTTCTAGAATTCCTCCTGGCCCCTCGCCCCTCAACTTCCCTGAATATTTTTTTTGTGCAGTCTAAGATCTGTTCATCTGCTCCCATAAACTAGAGTAGAGAGCAGACATTCTCCAGACACCGCCGCACTTCCTCTAATGAGATCAGCAAGCACATAAGGAGGATACTTTTACCTGTATCCAGCAGGAACACAGATCCTCCCTGTAGGTGAATGGAAGAGTTTCCATACCTCTTGTATTTGCAGTCATGGTACTTTTTAAACTTCCCTGGGAAAATCCTCCATAAACATCACAACAAATGGCCTATTTGCTTGGTCTTTTGACATCTGGACTACTTGTTTCTGTGTTGATTTACTCCCTTTCCTGTTAGTTTCTGTCAATTCATTAATCATTTGCAATTGGCACTCACAAGAACGAAATGTTGCTTCCTTTCCTTCAGCAAACCCAAAGAGGCCTTGACTTCTTTTGTAAAATCTTTTGTAGTTAGCATCAAACTGGACATCGAGTGATTTATTTTGGTTTGGGAAAAGATAAGCTTTGTTTCTCAGCTTTAAGCACAATAAAGAATTGCTTCCCAGGCTGGTCAGTTTGAGTAGTGGTAGTAGCATGGTTTTCTCTCACTGAGTTTGAAACTTTGCTCTGGAGAAACCTATTTAAAGGAATGGAACGTGATTCCTAGTAATCACTTTTATGGGATGTAGTGGGTAAGCATGAGGCTTTGAAAACAAAGCAGCCTTGTTTTTGTTGTTGTTGTTATTGTTTTTAAAGCACTTGAGTCCATTTGATGGATTTTTTAAAGACATCAAGTAGACAGAGAATAGTAAAGTTCAAAATTTACTGGTCTTCCTTGGCTCTGATTTACCCTAGAAGGTGATGGTAAAAATCCTATATAGATGGATCGGCAGGAGTACTATGTGGCATCTGGAAAACTCTTTACTATGTGAAAAATAACATTTCCCCCAATATATATCTTTCTTCATTGATTATCTTTCTTAAAGTGACTGGCCAAATTAGAATATGGGATTTTAGATAGTGGTAAGATAATACCCATTTATGAATAGAAATGATTTTCACTTTTTAAAATGCCTATTGGACTATATCACTTTAATTTTGGGCTTCTGGGCTTCAAATATTCATAGTTTTCAATGTATGTATGCCAAATATAAAAGTAAATTTGCTGACAAGGAAATTACAATTGATTATAAATAACATTTTTGCAGGATCAGTATGTGGTTTTCTCATTGATTTTAATACATGCTAAATTATACTGAATTACTGTTGTAATTATTAATAATAATGGTCAGCATAATTATGAAAACTTTCACCCAGACAATCAAAGGATTGTACTAATTTCTCATCTTAATTAAATACATGGAGAGTTAAGTAATTAGGGGAAATTCAGAAAAACAGAGCAACAAACAAAAGTATGTTTATTTATTGATCTTTTGTTTAAAACAAACATTTTCTGAAGACTCTTCATACCAGTGACATCTAAAAAATTATTTGAATATGTGTTTCTTGAAAAAGATAAAATTTACATAGTTTTGGATTATATTATCAACATTAAAAAGAATCATATGTAATAATTAAGACAAAACTTTTATGAAATACTCATTATCATGGGAGTAAATTTTGAATTGCAAATGTCCCAATAAATCTGGGTAGATGACATCTTTTTTCTTTTTCTTCCTCCTTCTCTCTGCTTTTCTCTTTTTTTTAATGAAATCTTTATTACTTCTGTATTCCTTTGTATTTTGAGAATCTGGGAAGAACTGAAGCAAAACTTACTGAATATCCTAACAAGAACCCAATTCAGACATAGAAACTATTACAGATCTCCTAATGAGGCAACCTGCTGGGGAACCAGTAGCCCCATTTTCTAGTCCTACCAGATCTTTTCTGTTTTAGAAAAGCACGAATTCATAGCTGACTCACTGAACTTAATGTGGGTGATGTGCAAATTTGACTTTGAAGAGACAAGAATGTTTTGATGAAAATTTTCTCATATCAGGCAATCACCCAGTTAACAGGTACATAAAGAATTCTCTGTATGTCCAGCTCTGTTAGTAGGTATGCAAATACAGATCCATGATTCCCTATTTACCATTCTGAAATTCTAAATCTCAGAAAACTAAAAGCTTTCTTTCAAGTCATTTGGCTGCAAACTCTGACCTCAACTGAGCTGAGGTGACTTATAATCTTTTTAAAGCTATACTTAATTTGAATATTCATACATTTCACTACAGAATATTAATATGTTTAATTATGGGGTGCTGCCTCAGACCTTGCTAGAGATATGAAATATGCAGACTGTGCTGTATATTATTTTTCTAAGATCTGAGTAATTCTGAATGCTGAAATGTGGCCCAAGAATTTTAGTTAAGGGACTGCGGACCTGTGCTACCATCATTGCAAATCATTTGGCAAAATGCTTTATAATAAATTCTTCAGTACTTATTTTTTTATACCATATTGATTTCATGTTATGATCGATTACTTGTTTGGCATACAAAATTTCTAAGAGTAAAATATATTTTTTGAAATGACTTTCTATTGAATATTTACTATGTCCATGGTTCCCACTAACTGTGTTTTATGTATGTATATTATACAGATTAGAAGACTGAGATAAAGTAATATGCCCAGAATCCTGTTGATAGTAAGTATCAGAGCCAGGTTTTAAAACCAGGTATTTGTAACTCTAGAGCCTAAACTCTTGACCAATATATTATTTCTTCTATATTATTATTACTCCCTCTTCTTACTCTGTTACTGTTTTTGTGGTTAGAAAAAAGAAAGAAAACCTAAAAAAGTAAAAACCAGTTATATGGGGTTTAATGCCTGTAAAAAACAACAGCCCTTTGAGGCATTGATATTCCCATTATGCAGATGAAGAAACTGAGCCTCAGTGAGGTCAGGGAACTAGCCCAAGGGCTACATGACGAGTAACTGATTGAGACAGATTTTGAAACCAGACAGATTGATTTTATGTTCTTAACTATTATCTCAAATATAAACCCTTTGGAGTTGCTTCTGTGTTGACCTTGTAAGTGCTTAGTTCTTTGCTGATAGTCTCCATTTCCTAGAAGTTTCTACTGGAAAATTATTGACAAAATGGCAGTCTTGTGAAGATGTAGGGTCTGTTTGAAATGTATGATATGCAGTGTTTCTCATTTTTTGGAAAGCTCTGTTAGAATCCAGCTGCTCTAAAGACCGTATGTAATTAAGAGAACCAATACATACTAGTAATATTGGTGGATTGGTTATCTATTACAATATTTTTTCTTAATGCATGGTCATTTTTGATGTGAACTTTCTTATCCTACCACTGATAATTGCTAGTAAGTCAGAGCAGGTGACTGCTACACAACTGCTTCTGAAACTCTTTGCAGTGATGCTCATAACTTGTATTTACAACTGCTGGTGAAAGTGACCAATGTGGGCATTAAACTGATGTCTAATGAAGTTAATGAAGTTAACTGGTTCTGATCAGTTAAATAAATGGTGATAGATAACATGATGAGTCATGTAATCATATGGAAAACATAACTTTCCATGGATGCATGGTTAGGCTAGCTAAATCTCTGACTTCCAACAAAGAAGTCTTTTGCTTTGTTTAGTTATTGTGAGAATGAGTATTTGATGATCTTAGAAATTCTGACCAGAATAGCCGCAAAGTCTAGGGAGAAGCTACAAATAGATACACTGAAGAACTTCCACGACAGTTAGCTGAAATTATTAATAGAGATGCTATTGCTTACTTCAAGTATTTAATTGTCTATAAAGTAAGAGATTATTGGAGAAGAAATGACAGCCACAGACTCTTCTCCTCTCCCAGAACTCATCATCCAAATAATTTTAGAGACATTCATGAAAATCAAATTGACAATGAAATTTTTGAGACAGATGATGATAATTTTGAGTATAGTTTAAAGATCCTTAGACTATTAGCATATGTAACTGGTAAGAAAGACATGTATTAATTCTCTCTATATTAAAGTGCTACGTTATATATAGCATATTGTCAGTTTTTATAACAATTGGTTTAGTTATAGGCAGTTAATGCTAAAAACATATACCTGTTATATATTTTAATGTTTGATATTTTATTATATTTATATAGGTTTATGTCAGAAATCCAACATATACTACTGAAATAACAATATAAATTGCTCACTTGTAGTACCTCAAATTGAGATGCTTATCCAAGAATCAACTGCCTTAAATAGAAGCTTCTCCACTAGAGATTTCATGATCCTGTATTTTACCATGAATTGATGAGGGTTCTATTATACTGAGGTAGAAAGAAGGACAGTAACTCAAACCTCAAGAGAATCTCATGAGACAATATTGAAACGTGGCTTTGGAAGAGATAAATAAGGAAGAGAGAATCAGTCAGGTACTGCCTTGAAGTGCTCAGAACATTCTGTTTCAGTGAATCATGGAAAACAGTAGGCATTGGAAAAGGATCCATTCTATTTACATTTTTTTCTTACTTCTAACAAGGAAATGGTGTATCAGAATGGGTTATTCTTGCAGTCTACTGCATATCCATATTCTCCAAACTAATATTGTACCATTTATTACTACATACTTAATATGTGTTTTTTTTTTAGTTTTTGTAACTTTATTTTGAAGTAATTTTGAACTTCTAGAACAATTGCAACAATTCAAATAACTCTCATTTACTCCTTACTCAGACTCCTCAATTGCTAACATTTACCACATTTGCTTCATCATTTTCTGAATAAATAGGTACACACATAAACACACATACACACACAATTACTTTTTCTGAGCCCTTTGATAGTATGTCACAGTTATGTTGCCACTTTAACCTAAAATACTTTAATGTATATTACCTAATGAGAAGAGCACTCTTATATACTAGAGAACGATGACCAAACTCAAGAATGTTATATTGGTATAATATTATTGAATCTACAGACTTCATAAAAATTTACTAATTATCTTAAATGTAACATATAGCTGAATATATGTTTATGAGTATGTGTACATATGTCTTGTCTGATCTAGGATCCAGAATCACACATTAAGTTTGGTTGTCATATGTCCTTAATCTGGAACAGTTTTGAATATTTGTCTTTCATGAGCCTTATTATTTCATACTAGTAAAAGCTGGATATTTTGTGGAATTGAGCTCAATGAGTTTGTCTGATATTCCCACATGATTATATTCAATATATGAAGAATATAAAGATCTTTAGAGCAACGAGGAATACATGTTTATTTAGGGGACATGTAGCTGGTGAGGAAGACAGCATATTATTCGATCTTTATTGAGCTGGTACTTTAATATGCTTTAATGCTTTATATCAGTTTTTATATCAAATGTTTCATTTTAAGCAATTAATGTTTCTAAAAACAGCTGTCTATTATCTTCTTAATGTTTGATATTTTTGTAAGATCTAAATAGGTGTGTCACAGGTGTGATATGTTCTCAATGCACCATATCAGCAGGCATATGATGTTGGTTTGTCCCATTACTAGTGATGTTAACTTCGATCACTAGGTTAAAGTGGAGTTTGCCTACTTTCTCCTTTAGAAAGTGTGGGTTTTTTTGTCTTCTTTATAATTACTAAGTGACTTGGAAGATACTTTAGAACTATGTAAATAGTTTGCTTTTCATCAACCTTTCAACCACTAGTTTCAGCATCCAGTGATGATTCTTGTATAATCGAGTCACTATAATAGAGGCTTATATTCATTTTGTAACTTCACCATTGTTGCTACACTTGTCAGTTGGATTCTGCTATAAGGAAGAGATCTGCTTCACCTCTCTTTGTTTATTATATTTGTATCAGCATAGATACATGGATTCTTTTGTTAAATCAAATTGAGGTATAATTTACATATATAAATGCATTCATTTTTAGAGTGCAATTCATTGAGTTCTGACAAGTATAAATACCCATGCAACCACTATACCATCAAATTATAGAAGTTTCATTACTCGAAAAAATTTCCTCATGCCCTCTGCAGTGGGTCTTTAGCTTCACCCTCAAACCCAGGCAAACAGTGACCTGCTATCTACATCTATAGATTAGAGTTCCCTTTTATTTTGTGTCTGGCTTCTTTCAGGCAACCTAATGTTTTTGACATTCATCCATATCATTTCATATATCAGTAGTTTACTCTTTTTTATTGCTTTTTATTACTTTTCATATGTATAGACATGTGAAAATTCTATTGAACAGTACTATTTTCACTCATTAATTTTTGCTTTTTATTATTTCTTTCCTGTGGTTTTCTTTGGTTTGCTTTATTGTTGTTTTCTTGCCTTTATTTGGAGAATTTAATTCATTTAGTTTGTTTTTCTATTTTAATTGACATAAGTTTCAGTTTATGAATTTTCATTTGATTACTGTTTTCAGTATAGCCCAGAGGTTATGATACATAAAATTCTCATTATTACTACTTTTAAGAAATCCTATCATTTGGTTGGTTTTTCCCTTTCATGCAGGAGTTGTTCGGTATTTTTTTTTTAAATTTCTATATAGAAAGAACTGTAAAACTTTTGTTATTAATTTCTAGTTTTATTCTGTTTAGAACAGAGTATTGTTTGTAATATTTCTAGTTTATGGAATTCATTGGTGCTTTCTTAATAGCAGCATATATAATAAAAATTTGTGAATATTTTCTGTGTCGTTAAGAAGGATTTTTCTCTGCTGTGAAGGTATAAAGTTTAAAGATTTTATGTATTTGTCAGAGAGAGAGAGAACAAGCAGGGGGAATGGCAGGCAGAGGGAGAGGCAGGTTCCCAGCTGAGCAAGGAGCCCAATGTGGGACTTGATCCCAGGACCCTGGAATCATGACCTGAGCCAGCAGACACTTAACCAACTGAGCCACCCAGGTGTCCCAAAGGTAGAAAGCTTAGATATGCACAAATACACACACGATCTATGTTATTGATTATATTGTTTACATTTCTATATTCATGCTTATGTTTTGTGCCCTTGTTCTTGTATTAAAAGTAGTATGTTAGGGGCACTTGGGTGGCTTAATCAGTTAAGGGTTCAACTCGATTTCAGCTCAGGTCATGATCTCAGGGTTGTGAGATAGAGTCCCACACTGGTCTCCATGCTCAGTGCAGAATCTGCTTGAGAGTCTCTTTCTCCCTCTGCCCCTCTACTGCTTCTCTCTCTCTCTCTCTCAAATAAATAAATAAAAATATATATATTTTTAAAAAGCAGTATGTTAAAATCTTCTACTAGTGTATGTTTCTCAGCATCTTCTGTAGTTTTCACTTCTTAACTGTGGTCACTGTGTTGTTTGGTGTATAGTCACAACTGTTTCAACTTTATTGTGATTTTTTTAGCAATTGAGAACAAATTGTTCTCTTTTATTATATTCACTTTTTGTCTTGAATTGAACTTTGATATCAATATTTTAAACTTTCTTTTTAAAAGAGAACATATTTATATTTTATAAATATAAATTTTTATTTTTTATATTTAAGGTTATACCATTTTTCTAGTGATCACCTTTATAATTATACATTTTTATGCCCTATTTCTCTGCTTTTTAAATTTAACCTTTTAATATCTTTTGTCAGTTTTTAATAATATATTTTGGCTGCTTCTTATTGTCTACATAACAATTAATTGTCTTATTATATTTCCATTTTATATCTATCTGCTTGTTCCACTGACTTTTAGTTGCATTATTTCTACTCTTCAGAACATAAAACTTTTATATATAATTCTTCCTCTCTCACCACCACATATAAAAAACTTAAACTTTATTTTTAGGGCTGTTTTATGTTTACAGCACAATTGAGCAGAAAGCACAGAGGCCCCATTTATTCCTGATCCTACTATCAAAAGTCTCACATGTGAAAGTAATACATTTGTTATGGTCATGAACCTACATTGACACATTATTATTATGACATAGGTTTCACTCCTGATATTGTACATTCTATGGCTTTTGACAAATGTATAATAGCATGTATCCACCAGTATAGTATCATACAAGGTAGTTTCACTGCCCTAAAAATCCTGTGCTCTATTCATCCCTCCCTTCCCCCTAACTCTTGGCAACTACTGATCACTTTACCATCTCCATGGTTTTGCCTTTTCCGGAATGTCATTTAGTTGGAATCATACAGTATAAAGCCTTTTTAGATTTTCCTCTTCCATTTAGTAATATGCATTTAAGGTTCTTCCATGTCTTTTTATGGTTTGATTATTTATTTCTTCAGTGCTGAATAATATTCCATTAGCTAGATGTACCACAGTTTATCCATTCATGAACCTACTGAGGAACATCTTCATTGCTTCTAACTTTTGAGAATTATGAATAAAGCTGCCATAAACCTGTGTCCAGGTTTTGTGTGGACTTAGGTTTTTAATCATATGGGTAAATACAGATGATTGCTGGATCATAGGGTAAGTGTGTGTTTAATTTTATAAGAAATTGCCAAACTGTCTTCCAAAATGGCTGTACCACTTGCATCTTCACTAGTAAGGAATGAGAGTTCCTGTTGTTCCACACGCTTGCCAACAGTGTTGGATTTTGTGTTTTGGATTTTGACCATTTGAGCATGTAATGGTATTTCATTGTTGTTTTAGTTTGCAATTCCCAAATGACATATGATATGGAGCATCTTTTTTAATATACTTCCTTGATACCTATATATCTTCTTTGGTAAAGTATCCATTCAGGTCTTTCAGCTGTCTTTTAATTGGGTTGTTCCTTTTCTTATTGTTGAGTTTTCAGAGTTCTTTGTATATTTTAGCTAACAGTTCTTTATGAAATATGTGTTTTGTAATATTTTCTGCCAGTCTGTACTTATGTTCTCCTCTTGACATTATCTTTCACAGAGCGGGAGTTTTTAATTTTAACAGTCTAGCTTATCAATCATGTCTTTCATGAACAATGTTTTTGGTATTACATCTAAATATTCCTCTCCATAACCAAGGTCATCAGGTTTTCTCCTATGCTATCTCCTAGGAGTTTTATAGTTTTGCATTTTACATTTAAAACTGTGATCTATTTTGAGTTAATTATGTAAAGTGGGTGTCTAGATTCATTTTCTTTTTTTTCTTCTTCAAGTGAATGCCCAATTGTTCAGCACTATTTGCTGAAAAACTACCTTTGCTCCATTGTATTGCCTTTGGTCTTTTGTCAAAGATCAGTTGACTCTGTTTATACAGTCTATTTCAGACTTTCTGTCAAGTTTCATGGATCTATTTATTTATTCTCTTACCAATACTACAGTCAATTACTTTAGCTTTATAATAAGTTCTGGAATCTTGAGGATCCTCCAACTTTGTTCTTTTTCTTCAATATTATGTTGGCTATTCTGGGACTTTTGCCTTTTTATAGAAACTTTAGACTAAGTTTGTCAATATCTACAAAATAACTTGATTTTTTTTTTATTGTGATTATGTTAAATCTGTAGATCAAATTGAAAAGAACTAGTATCTTGACAATATTGAGTTCTTTTATCTATAAACAGGAAATATCTTTCCATTTATTTAGTTCTTTGATTTCATTCATCAGGGTTTTGTAATTTTCCTCATATGGCTCTTATACATATTTTGTTAGACTTATAACTAAGTATTTCATTTTTGATACTAATGTAAATTGTATTAATTTCAAATTCTACTTGTTTATTGCTAGAAAGTGATAAACTCTTCTATGTTAACCTTGAAACTTGCAGCTTTGCAAGAATTGCTTATTAATTTCAGGAATGTTTTGTCAATTCTTTGGATTTTCTACATAGACGAACATATTCTCTGTGAAAAAGACAGTTTTACTTTTCCTTCCTATTCTGCTTCCTCAAAGATAGTTTCTATTACCATCTTCTGTGAATCAGCCACACTTTTTGTTTCTTTACATATTTTCTACTTTTTTGGTTGAAAACTTGATATTTGAATATAATCATGTGGTACCTGCAGAAATGAGATTCTTTTCCTCCTCAGGGTTTATGTTGCTTGTTCTGTGTGGGCTGTTTGTATTTACTTTTTAGTGACTTTTTCAACCTACTTTTGTAAAGTCTGTATTTTTTGTCATGTGTGAGCTCTGAAGTATGTTTTCCTATTCTTTTAGCATATATTCAGCTACTGTTTTGACAAAGATTTGCTTGAAGGGCAAGAGACAAAAAAAAATTAAAGAAAGGGGAAAAAAAAGAAAGAAAGGAAAATAAAACTCTCTCAGTCTTTGCAGGTTGGATCTCCTTCAATGCTTGGTCAGGTCATTTACCACCTTGCCTTAGCCTTAACTTGGTGCTCAACCTGAGCCTTAAGGATAGCTAGGGGTTGAAATCTTAGGGTCTTCTCAAGTCTTTTCTGAGCATGCATTTTTGCCCTGCACATGAACAGAGCTTTTAAAATTCTCCAATATACACACATGTGCTTTTGAATGCCCTCATTTCCCGAAGGGACTCTTTCTCTAGAACTTTCTTTCCAGTTTCTTCCCCCATACTTTCCACATATCTATTGTTGGCCTTACTTGCTCATTTGCCTACAGTGTTTACTGGGAAGCCCTCGGCATTGCCTCTTTTTTTCCTGAGCACATTCTAAGTTAGGCACAACAAAAGCAAATGCCTTCTTCGGATACTCAGGTAGGTTAGAACAGACAAACACAATTCTCCGAGAAAAAGATCTGATCTATTCCCTCTAGAACCCAGGACCAAGGTCTCTCACTGTGAATGTGGGCGGGTCTCAAGACCAGCACCGAGCTGTGAAGGCAGGTGGGACAAGAGCAAGTAAAAATGTTGCAAAGTTTTCTTACCTTTTTTAAGTTGTATTTTTCTTGATTAAGGGTTCTGTATGTTTTGAAAACCTTTGTCTTTTTTTCAGAATTCTTACCAAGTTGTTTCTTATAGTTATGTTTCATTTTTTAATAATTCTGTGGAGGGATGGGCCCTTGGAGCTGCCTACTCTGCCATTTTTGCTGACATCACTATGTGAATTTTTAAGTTATTGTTCTGATGTAGTATGACTCTTTTTTTGTTTTGTTTTGTTTTGTTTTTAATTCTCTGTTGGAGTATGTTTTCTCTCCATCACCTCTTCTCTCTTTTGGACTATCTTTCCAAGTCTCACTAACTCCCTATAGAAGATTGTGACAGGGGTTCAAGAAATAGTTCTGGTGGAAATTGATATTTATTTTTCTACTTTTAGTTAATCTGAAGTTTGTTATGTCTTCTGTCTTCCACTTTTTTTTTTTAAAGATTTTATTTATTTATTTGAAAGAGAGAGAGAGAGCACAAGCAGGGGGAGAGGCAGAGGGAGAGGTAGAAGCAGGCTCTCCACTGAGCAGGGAGCCTGATGCAAGCCTTGATCCCAGGACCCTGGGATCATGACCTGAGCCACAGGCAGATACTTAACTAACTGAGTCAACCAGGTGCCCCACTGTCTTCCACTTTTGCTGAAAACATAGAATTTGTGTGGTTTCATTCGTTCTTTTTGTTGATGTGTAGTTTTCAGAGGATGTGTGGAAAGGCTTGGGTTTGGCAGCTACCATTATCTTGGTTACCTAGAAGTTTCTTTACTATATGTTTTATTGGGTATAATTGTGAGAGTGGTGATGTCATTTTTATTCAAATTGAGTTATCATTGATTATTGTATTAACAGGTAGTTAATAGTTATGGAGCATATCTTAAGTGTTAAATCCTGTGTTGTGTTTAGTTTTACAAGTGTGAAGAGACTGACATGATCAGTATCCTGCGGGATTTGCATTCTAGCAAAGAAAGAAACAGAGATTTTCATATAATGTGATGATTGCTCTTGTTTTACCACTTTCTATACTCCATTTAAAGGGCAAATATATGTATATGTCTCATCCTCATATTCTTAAGAGATATCTTTTGCTGGCAAGTGGGAAACTCAAAAACTCTTTGTATAATTCAACAGCAATATGATCTATATTTTATAAAATTATTGGTTGGCAGCTGCTGCCAGTTGTTGGTACCAATCAAAAACAAAAGTACCAGGGAAAGGATGGTTGACTTTCATATATCTAAATCTCCAAGTCATTGTATTTCAATTAATTTGTAAATATTTCAATTAATTTGTGAATATTACACTCCACGTAAGGCCCTATGATGAGCAGGTCTTCTGTGGACAAATAAACAAAAAAAATAAGACCAAATTACTTCTTTCCATGTACCTGGTATTAATCAGTGAAGAAAAACACATACAAAAATTATTCAAAAACAAGGCAAGACCTGAAATAAATGCTATAATAATGCTGTATTTGAGGCATGGGCCAAAAGATATAGGTACAGGGCTATGTAAGACAGGTGTCAAATCACTGTGTTGTACACCTAAAACTAATGTCACATTGTGTATCAATTATACTTCAATAAAAAAATAAATAGATAAATACCAGTTCTATCACTGAAGGAAATAAAAAGGTTAGGTGTTAGGAGCTCATCTGGAACCTTAGAAGCAAGGAGGCGTTTTCAGAGGCCTTGGGAAATGTTGCATTTGGTGAAAATGTTCATTCCTTTGCATACTTAAACTTTGCTTTAAATACGGTTAACAGTCATGCCAGCCTCCCTGTGAGAATAAACTTTTCATTTCCAGACTGAGACAATGAATAGCAGGGTCTGTGACAGACAGTGTACAAGAATGAACAATAACATCAACTTTACTAGTCAAGCCTCAGAGTATTTCCAAGCTAGCAAGGCAATGGGACTTTTAACTGGATTGCATCCTGTAATTGTTGTACTTGTGAAAAAAAAAGAAACAATGTTTTCTTTTCCTTTCTAAAAGAGAGGCAGGTGCATAGAAGCCTAGAAGCTATAACTTATGTATATGTCAACTGAAGATTTATTTCTAGATAAAAAATAGCTGGTTTGGCAGCAAGAATTTTAACTGTTGAATCTGTTATGATTTTAGTTTTAATTAGCTGTTTATTGCTTATTTAAAACAGATTGATGATGTTGATTTGAAACAGTTTGTGATCATAACCAAATTGCTTATATAGGATTTTTCCTGATATTTTTCTTAGAAATTGTTCTGCCTGTCAGAGCACTATGTGTTTGCCTAATTGAAATAAGCCCACCCCAATCCTCTTGCACATGTAAGATAATATTGCTCAATTAGTTTGCATAGTTTTACAATAGGAATTGGATTTATTTTCTGTATTAGCTTTCATAAACTGAATCGTAGCTCACAGTTTTATGTTTGAGTGTCTGAGATGTGTAGCACTCTGTTTCCATTAGTTAAGGAAGCTGTATGATAGGAAATTAATTTTAAGTATTGTTTAACCAAGAAATTGTAAGCAAGTGGCCAGAGGTCTGAAGCTGGGGCATATCCGGGTTCCCATAACCTACCCATCTAGCCACCGCACACAGCTTTGAATGTTAAAAAGTACATTATTGATACTTTAAAATAATATGAAATTCGGATTTCTGGCTTTCTTGAAAATTTGAGGTATCTGGCAATGCTTGGCCTCAGTTCCCAAATGACAAATTCCAACTAGAATGTAGAGATTTTTTTATTCCCCTTCACATGGGCCACATTCTCCATGTTAACAGTCTGTGCCTTCTGTATTTCTTCATATTTTCTCACTTTGCTTCCTAGTCATTGTAGGCATTTGAGCTTAAGTGAAAGCATATTTAACCTCCATCTCAAATGCCCAGGTTGCCACACTTAAAACTCTCTTAATTTTTATTGAACATATATAGTAATAGTGATAACATAAAATATGTTCTATAGAGATCAGGTACAAGTTTAAGAAATTATTTGGATGGTTTAGCAAGACCCTAGGAGTCTTGGCCATGTGTGTTCACGTCTAGAAAATACTAGAAAACAATGAAAAAACGAGACCCCGAAAAGCATGCATCTAATTCTATTTACTGTTCTGAAAATTACTCTTTATTGCATGACAAAGCTTATTCATTTTGTTACATAAATATTTAGTGGTATATTATTAGTAAATACTAGATAAATAATACACTTTTAGAAAGAGTAGAAAGCAAGCACATTAATTCCTTTTTGTTTATCTTGGATTTAGTTATACATTGTTTACATATTCTAGTATTTGTGGTTTACCTCCGTATCTTATAAACTGGCAATTATATGTTTGCCAGTATATAATTACTTTTTAGTCAGGAAAAAATTAATTACAGATCTATTTGATGTTTGCTTGGTAGAGCTAAAGATCTTACTAGTAACTTAACATGGCCCAATTATTATTATTTTTATTGTTGTTGTTATAACAAACTTTAATGATGTCATATTTTGGGATAATACTGGTTAGAAAAAGCACTGCTACATCTTAGTTTCACAGAGACGGAGAGAGAGTCAAGAGTCTATGATGGGTTTTTCCCAAGAAATTTATAATAGGAGCAAGGAAAGAAGATTTATGATTACTTTCAAGTGAGAACACTTTCTTTTCTATTCCTCAAAGCTTACGGTTTAGATCAAAGGTGAGAACAGTAGGTTTGAAGAAAAACTACATCACTAGAAGTTGATCTTTCTAAAATTGCGATTTTCTTTTTCTATTTTCCTTTATTATATGTAGTAAGAGCAAAAGGTGAGGTAAACCAAGCCTCAATCTTCCACACTGTAGCAGAAAACATTAACCTTAAAATTCTTTGTGGTTATCATATGACATCCCTCTCCTTCCTCCTGCCTCCAACTATCTACCAAATTCGGTTTATTCGTAGCCTTAAAGGCTATGTTTTTATTAGCTTCTATTTATTAGGATTAGGTCTTAAATGATAAATCTACTCTAACATTCAAATCTCCCTAAGCCTTTGGAACTTTTCCTCTATAGTGTTCCGTAGCAATTTTAACATGTCATTTTATTTATTGTAGGCCACCTTTGAGTCCATGTTTCAGCCAATGAACCAAACTGTTAAAATTATTTCTCATCCACCAAACCGTAATGTTAAATTCAAATCTCCACTTAGTAGACCCATATCAATAAATTTGGCCTGATACAACTCTATGTTGCCCTACCATCTCACACAATTAATATCCATTCTCACATATATTCCCAGATTTCTGTTTTCTATACACTGGAAGCATTACAAAGTTCTTTTAGAGCATAGCTCACCTCCTCACGGGTCATGATTTACATATAACCTTGTTGGGCCTGCTGGGACTTGAGTTCCTTAGATTTAGAAGCAAAGAGGAGTGGTGGGCATAGGTCCTGAGGTGAACTTGGAGTATCTTGAAAGACAATTCCTTAGGGGAGGCCATTTTGGTTTCCTCAGGCAAAGCAGGATTATTTGCCTCAAATAAGGGTTGAATGGCTGCTTCTACTGGCAAAGAAACCTCAACAGAATTTAGGGGTTCAATGTCTTCACCTTCATCAGGATCTTCCCATACATCCCCATGCTAATTTTCAGGATACCATTCCTTTCCAGTCCATGCCCTCGTTTTAACAGCAGACACCCTCTGAGATTAGGAATTCAATTTGTGTTGTAATTCGGCCTTCCACAGAATGAGATTCTGGGTTTAGTCTTCAGCAACCTCAGTCCTGCAGCTATAGGAGATAAGGGTTTCTTTCAGGGTAGACCTAGAAATTTGCAGATCATTTATACCGTACTCTGGCAGGGAATTTTAATCCCTGAGCTCATTCTTTTCTCTCTCCAATTCACCCAGCACAATTAGGAGCAATCAGCCAATTTTATAATACTCATTAGTTTGGCAAAAACGTTCTAAGTTATCAAATACATGGTCACTTAGAACCTGAGTCTTGTATTTCATTAGGAATATCCACTGGTGATATTTTCTGTACATTTGCTGTCACATCACGCTATGAACTATTACTGCTATCTTTAGTACTGGAAATAGAGTCATTCATCTCTTCCAATCTAATCAGAATCACAATTCGAGAAACCCCAGAACCAATTTAGAAAACTCATCCTTAAGATTCTGTTTCTCTAGAACTGCTTTAAGTAACGAAATCTGTATTAGTCAGGGTTCTCCAGAGAAAAGAAGGAGCGGCCCATGGGCCCAGGCTTATACCAGATGATGCTACCTCTTGGAGCAAGGATGGATTCTGAATCCAAGCTGAGAGTATCAGATTCTCTTTTTTAAAGAACGTATTTAAAAGAAACAGAAGCTGAATCTGATTTATTAAGGTTGGAGGCTTAGAAGCTTGGTGAACTGAAAATTCAGCATCAACATCATGGTGATCCAAATCCATTCCTAACCCAAAGTTTGGAGGAACAAAAATTATCAGCCTGTTAGAGATAATGGGCAGACAAAAGACTAGATCAGATATATTGCAGAGAGTAAAAGAGAACAAGAATAAGAAAAGACCTCTCGGTTCCTGTGGCAGCTGGGTGTACTTTCGGCACTGGGGGCCTCTGCAGTTCTCCTGATTCCTTGTACTGCATTCTCTCTTACTTAGTATGATTGGGTTTCTGATCATCGCTCAGTCCACTTCCCTGCCTTTTCCCTGAATTGTTTATGTAAGTCTTATTTATCTTCTAGAGAAAAATGTAAGTTTTAGAAGAATTAGATCATTTTTGTGAGAATTATAAGTACTCTACACTTAGAAGACCCTAAAAAAATCTCTCAGATTAAACACTAAAATATCGGGGTGCCTGAGTGGCTCAGTCATTAAGTGTCTGCCTTTGGCTCAGGTCATGATCCCAGGGTCCTGGGATGGAGCCCCGCATCGGGCTCCCTGCTCAGTGGGAAGCCTGCTTCTCCCTCTCCCACTCCCCCTGCTTGTGTTACCTCTCTTGTTGTGTTTCTGTCAAATAAATACATAAATAAAAATTAAAAAAAATAAGCACTAAAATATCTGCTTAAACTCTTACTTTTCTTGTTGCTACAATCTTTTCTTCCTACCGACTGTACCATAGTTCTTAAATTTGTTGGGTAAAAATCCTCTCTGAAACTCTGGTGAAATCTATGATCACTCCAGAAAAATCCATATTATACACACACACACACACACACACACACACACACACACACACACAGAATTTTGCATATGATTTCAGGGATTTTATAGACTTCAGGAAACTTAGTAATGAGCCCTAATAACCCAGGTTAGAAATCTCAATCTTTAAAGTATAATTGCATTTGTATAAACACATTGACATCAATATATTAATAATTCACTATGGGAGCTTTCTATTTAGTGGAATCCTATGGTGATTTGTAGATTAAAAAAACCTTCCTGAAACACAAAGATATTTAATTTTTTTTCTATAATTCTGAATTATAAGGTATATAACATTTAATACGAATATTATAGAATTCTAAGCATGTGTCAGATTTAAATTGCTTACATTTTCTTGGTTATAAAACTACCTCACCATATGTCTAATCCAGGGAATGTAGCTATATCCATCTTTCAAATGAGAAAAAAATTCCACTTATAAGGGAGGGTTTTTAAATTTAATATTAAATAATTAAAATCCATCCTCACATAGACATCTCAAATTAAGATTGTTTACATGCTCTTTAATTAAACGCAACTAAGAAGCTCTCTTAAAGCATTTAGGCCCAGAGGGAAACTTCGTCGCACTGATAGAATGACTCTTAACACACAGGAAGTTGCCATGGTATTTGTGGAGGAGTTTCCCTTTGGAAGACACAGGAGGTACACTTGTTTCTGCCACATGAGGAAACAGATGCTGAGAGTTCTCATTAGAAAAGGATTGATGAAAAGTTCTGCCCACCAGTCCTAGACAGTGAGAAGGCTCCTCTGTTCTGCTCTTGTCCTTCTAAATCTTTTCTCATCCCAGCAGCAGCCATCATGACACCTAAGGAAGACCATGCTGTTCCTTTGTTCAAAACCCCTCAATGGCGCCCCAACTCCCTGAGAGTGCCTACCGTGGCTGGCTAAGCCCCGGGACTCTGCGAGCTCGTGCTCCTCCTCCCTACCTGCCTTCCTCTTCGTTGCCCATTCCTCATCTTCATCTAATCTTGCTCTGGCTCCCTTGGCTCCAGACACACACCTGCCCTCTCTTCCTGGAATGGTCCCTGGATATCTGCATGGCTTGTCCTTCATCTGTTCAATATGTGCTCACTGCCCTCCTCTCAGTGGGTCCTTCCTTTATTACCTTCCTCATCCCTTTTTGCCCCTTTTCCTCCTTGACCCTGAATGTTGTACTCCACTTCCCTGCTTTATTTTTGCCATGACACTGATTACCAGCTGACATATTTCATATTTTATTTAGTCAGTTTATTCTTTTTCTGCTAAGATATAAATTCTTAAAAGGCAAGGTTGTGACTTTTTCTTTGTTTTGTCTTCAGAACCTATAGAGTGATACAAAGTAGGTACTCTGTAAACATTTGCTGAGTGAGTGAATGCTTGAATGAATGAATAAATGAATGAAAAAAGGGTTTAATGTGATTTTTCTGATTAAATTGATTATAATTACAGTTCTGTTGAATTTTTATTTTTGAAGTGATATTTTTTACTTTTTGGGGGGTTGAATTTGTCTATGCCTGTTAACGACGAGGCAAGCCCACTTTTCGCATGTATACTGGCCAATTTAACATTGCTTTATTTAGTTGTGGTAGCAACTCCTCAGGCTAAAGTAGGAACTTCATGAAATTAGGTGACAGTAGTTGTTATAAACTGACAAATAAGATTGTTTGATATGACCCCCTGTTCACAACAGTGTGAATAAACTTTGTGGAGAAGCCAATCCATTTGAAGAAGTGATTAGGAATCTTAAGACCAAATGTAGAGTTTGAGAGGGACTTTGGGAAAGAAAATAGGTTTTGGGTCAGTCTTATCATTTTTTGGATCCGATCAGTAATCATTAAAGCTCAAACTGAAGGGCACCTGGATGGCTCAGTCAGTTAAGCATCCAACTCTTGATTTCTGCCCAGGTCATGATCTCAGGGTCCTGAGATCAAGCCCCATGTCGGGCTCTGCACTGAGCGTGGAACCTGCTTGAGATTCTTTCTCTCTCTCTCTCTTTGTCCCTCTGCCCCTTCCCCCTTTACATATACATACTCTTTCTCTTTCTTAAAAAAAAAATTAAATTTTTTTTTAAAAAGCTCAAACTGAAAGTGGATGAGCTAGAAAGTAAAAGTAACTAAAAATTTCATGTTTAGCAAAATTCTCAAGGGACTTAAATAAGGAAGAGCTGCAATATATTCTGATTTCTGGGCGATGGGTTCTTCAATAGAGGAGAGGCTCTAGCTTTGTGGCTAGGAATTGTTTTGTGTTGGAACAGTATAAGAGGCGAAAGATAAAGAAGCTTCCAGAAACAGACCTTTGTGCTATAAAAATTACTCTTGGCTAATCCTTTTCCTTAACTACAACATGCAGGAGTGATGGGAGAAACCCCAAAGGGATCAGAGTGCTAACTTTGAACCACACCATGATGCATAGAAAACACATTCACCTTTTTCTTAGACTCCAAAATACCAGGCAGCTAGAATTGGATTGTATTCATAGGGATTCCTTGGGTTATAACGATTCTGTTTTTATAACAAGGAACTTAGAACCTGAGGTCTGGCAAGAATATTGGAAGTTACAGCTGTGTGTTGTTAACAGCTAGGAAACATAAACCACTCCTTCAGCAGAAGCTGTCAATAGGCTGTCTTTCTTCCCCTGGTGGGTTTGCCAGATTGGGTCATTCTGCCGTTTTGTTAAAGGACTGTGTTAAGTCAAAGTCAAATGGACGTCTCAAGACTGGCCACTGCTGCAGCTAATTTAGCTAAAAGAAGGCAAGAAATTTAGTAGTTACTACTTGGATAATTCGGACAAGCTCAGTGTGGGTCAAATGACCTTGTGCAATTTAATGTAAGATGCAGTGAGAAGAGGGATTTGCTTAGTTTGAATTGGGCTATTGTGATGGATTTAATTTCTCTCTTCAGTTGTACAGTCCGCGGATTTGTGAGGCTACATCACAGTCATAATCTCTTGGTGATTATTCATATAAATGAGTTTATAGATCTGGCAAGGACGAGCTTTATATTTGTTTTCTATGAGCAAATATTATCAAAATTACTGGCACATAAAAGAATCTGGATCCATGGTTAAACTGGTGAGATGTTAAATTCTCTTTCCGTTTTGTAAAATACAAATGACAGATTATTAGGTTACTTTAATAAAGTAAATGTACTGATTTGTCAGCACATTTCACCAGTCAGAATACTTAACAATAATTACAGGATGTTCCAAATTTTAAATGACTAGGAAAGAGAAAGAATTCTTTTCCTAATGAAAAGTGGTGGTTTTTCTTTTTTAATATTCAGCTTGTTCAAATCTATTTTCCAAAGTAGTGGTAGGCTTCATCTGAATATTTCATTTTGTGTTTATATATTTCTCCAAACTTTTGCCAGACCAGCTGTCCTCTTGGCCTTGCAGGTGAACATTACCTGTCATTAAATAAGTCAACCTCTGCTGGTATTCATTTCAGAGTTTACAGTTGCCTGTAGGAGAAGTAGCTTAGATAGAAAATAAGCACCTGCAGTTGAAAATATCTGTCCTTAAAACTTTAGTTTTGAGGCTTATATCTGGAGCCAATTCTTTCTTTTTCTTGCATTTTAATATATGTTGTAGCTCTTCTTTTTTTTTTTTTTTTTTTTTGTAGCTCTTCTGATTGTGTCCCAGGTTCACCATTTCTGAAGGGTGCTGATCTTTTTGAGGAGAATCCTCTTGCATGTCTCAAAGAGAGAATTTCGAGAATGCTTTGTAGCCTGGATTTTCCTCCATAGACTCCAAACCTGTGCAAATACGTTTGGGCATTTTTTGCCTAATATAAAAATAGCCCAGCAGAAATTTAGCTTTTTATAAAACTCAGTAAGTAAGAAGAAAACTGTGAGCAAAGAATTCTGAAAGAAAGTGGACAAATTTTCTTATGGGGGATACAGCGTGACATAATGCATGCAAGCATTATGTCATTTATAATAATGATGTCATTTACTTATTGTGAACATGTGAGCAAATAATAAAGATTTCATATTTACCATTCTTATCAAGTATTATTACTTTACTTGGAATTTACTATATATCTGAGCCTTATATTATTGCACATATACATTTGAAGCTCTGAAAATTACAGGTTAGTAAAATTATTTGTTACCAAAAAAAACACACACCATTTTAGAACTCTGGTCACAAATCCATAAATTCTCAACATTTCTAGGTGGCCCAGGTAAAGTTCAGAGCATGAGCACAACCTGCGTGCCATTAAATGAGGAGTATTTTGAAGAACAGAGGTTCATCATGCTGATTTGGTAGGGGTGAAGGGTAAGTGCCAGGCTTCAGGAATGAGTCTTTCCTAAAGGAATCATCAGGTTGTGTTTTTGTAAGATGGCTGTCATTGTAAGTAAACAGTTTATAAGTTACCTTAAATTATTCCAAAGAAAGACCCAAGAGTCAAACTGTAGGAAGCAAACGCCATGTAACAAACCCAACTTATTTGGGAACTAACTTTGTTGGCATTTTTTCTAGCATCTCTCCTTTGTAAAATGAGGCAAAGACTCATAAGACAAGTTATTAAAAAGACGTTTTCTCCAGTACGGGGTATGGATTGGCCCAGGACCCACAGTAGCTACGGCCCCAGCTGACTGACCGGTGGCCTGTGCAGCTGGAACAAAGGCTGGAAATGATCTTCTGATCATCAATAGGAGCTACGTTTTCAAACACAGTGTGTCCTAACACTGTGCAGTGATTCAGTCCCTTGTACAATGATAAAAAGTCCCTCACACAATGATGCTAATAATAACTCCCTCATATTCCCTGAAACGTCTATTTTCTTCAACATACTTAAAACAAACATTTATTACCATGTGTTGGATTGTGATAGGAATTGAAGGACAGCAGAATAGGACCACAGGAATTCAGGAGATGCCATCGCCAAACATGCCACTTGGGCATACTGATGATTTTGAGCTGTAGGCACTTGAAAAACAGTAAATGCAGGGAGACACTTTCTCTGAACTCTCCTCATCTACCTAACGACACATCCTCCAGAAAGAACTCAACTGTCTCCAACCCAGGAATTTCATCAAACAGGGAAGATTGACTGTTGTCAAGGCAGCGGGGGAGGGGCAGCATGGAATAGACGTCAACACCACGCCCAGACACACTCTGTCACCAACTATCACATCTCCCGTGTATTCTTTGAAAGGCCCATCCATTTTTCCTAAAACACACATACCCCGAAGAGACCTACATTTCCCTTTTAAAGCCTCTTTCCCTTTTCCTAGTATTGTATTTAAGCCTGCATTCTAAAGTCACCTCATTAGGTTAGTCGTTTTTCCCTGAGTATCTCTCATGTATACACAAGGGACACATTAACTTCTGTATTTCTTTTGTTAATCTGGGTTTTATTACAGGGGTCTTAGCCAAGAACTGAGAAAGGTAGAGGGAAAATTATTTTTCCTCCTCTATGGAATGGAGCTCAAACACATGGGAACACATGCAAATACTACGCAATATGGTGTAGCCAGAGTTATAATAAAAGGAAACTTATCAGAGACATCTGGTCCAACAGTGTTTGTTAGGAAAGGATGGAACTAGGGAAGTCTTCTTAACAAAGGTGCTTCTGAGGGGTGCCTGGGTGGCTCAGTCAGTTAAGCATCTAACTCTTGATTTTACATCGGGTGGTGCTCTCAGGATTGTGAGATCGAGCCCTGTATCAGGCTCCATGCTGGGTGTGGAGCCTGCTTAAGATTCTCTCTCTCCTTTTCCCTCTGCCTTTACCCCACTCTCTCCCTCTTAAAAAAAAAAAAAAGAAATAAAAAAAAAAAGAAAGGTGCTTCTGAAAGTATTTTGGGAGGATGTGATTCATTTGCCAGATGATTCAAACAAGGGGAGATTAATGTCATGGGTGTTTTTAGGGAAACTAAAAATCATTTTGATGTGATTAATTGTGAATAGGAAAATGTCATCAAAATTTAAAAGAAATAATCCCCAAAGAGGACAAATTTGATTATAAGAAACATGAGTAGTTTGAAGACAAATGCAATGAAAATTTTTTGTTGCTATGCAATAGTGTAGGAAAATGAAACTCATTGGGATCTTTATATTATTAAAGTGGAAATTGAAATGAGTTATTACCAGAATAAGTGTGGTTCATCTTCCGAAAATAAGGAGCAGACGAAGTGGTGATTTGAAAGGATCATCCATCCTAAAGTAGAAGGTGACAAAGCAGGGGCAAAAAATCATCTGTCTCTAATTGGGGAGTGGTTTGTCTTATCTCAGTGTCCAAAATGAGAAGAAAAATGTACCGTATGTTAAATGGAAGTTAACCTGAGACATCCACAGAAATTAACCTGCTTTTTTATTTTCATGGACAAGTCGTCTTTGTGCCTTACTAACTAACTGGTGTTAGTAACACCATAGTTTTTTAATACTTCTCAGGTTATTTTTTAGAAATACTGAAAAATTTTTTAAATTTGCGTTTTAAGCATATTTAAAAGGCATCTCATCTGTAATTGTTTCTTGCTGCAATGAAAAGAGCTGGCAGCTGGCTCCTCCGAGCTGAGATTCAGCTGCCTTTTCTTCTCAGTGAGTGTAGAACCAAAGATAGGGATTACTTTTATAAATATGTAATTATAAATTTTTTTCAGATTCTGATTAATAATTCATCCACAATTCTTATAGCATTATGTTATGAATGTTAAACAACTAGATGAGTCAAAATTTGATATTTAAGGAGATTAAGGGGAATATTGTGCATGTATTTTAGTTTCCATAGCTGCCTTGTAGAATATTAGTAGAGTATAATTTAAAATAAATTTGTTTCTTTTACTGAAGCCACATATCCGTATGTTTTACTCAAGAAAGTTCATTATTATCAGTGGCTTTTAATACTCCTATGGATTACCTTATATGACTTTGATCCAAAACAGTGATGCTGATTTCTACCAGAAAGGAGAACTAAGTAGAATGTGTTCTTTCCTCTCCCCTTCAACTTTTTTTTAACACAGACTTTGAAGTCTACTAAAAAAAAAAAGTCTATAGTATAACATAGCAGTTAAAAGTTAGAATCTTTTAATTCAAGTCCTAGTCTAATCTCTTAAAAGTTGGGCAAATTTGGGTAAAAAGTGACTTAATGTCTCCATGTCTTACCTGTAAATAGGAATAATAAAAGTCTTTCCCTACAGGGTTGTTATAAAAATGAAACAAGACAATGTCTATGAAGTGCTAAGTATGGTATCTAGCACATGATAGGACTAAACCTATGGAGCCTTAGCTATTTTTGTTAGTATTGAAGTAGGGATGCAATGGAGTAAAAGTGTGTATGTGTGTGCATGTGTAAGCATGCACAATGGTGACTAAGTACGAGCAGAATTGGCTACGTGATTTGTGGGACCCAGAGCAAAGAAAAATATGGATTTTCTCATTTAACTATTACTAAGAACTTGAAAATAGCAACAGAATAGGCTTAAACCAAGCCGGAGACCCTGTCCAGCCTGTGGCCTGTGTGACTGCACAGGTGGCATGTCCATAAAGCTGGCCCAAGGAGGAACAATAGAAAGCATGAGGACCTATTTTTTTTAATGATTTTATTTATTTATTTGACAGTCACAGAGAGAGAAAGACCACTAGTAGGGGGAGCAGCAGAGGGAGAGAGAGAAGCAGACTCCCCGCTGAGCAGGCAGCCCGATGTGGGGCTCAATCCCAGGACCCTGGGATCATGACCTGAGCCGAAGGCAGATGCTTAACCAACTGAGCCACCCAGATGTCCCAAGAGGACCTGTTCTGAATAAAAATCCAGAACAATACAATTACCTGAGTGCTGTTATAAAAATTAAGAATACCTGAAAGTTGTCTTTGTTGTGCTTCTGAATCAATTATTGCCTTAAGTGATTATCGGGGAAAGATGAAAATAAATGTAGGGGGACCCCTAGTACATAGAAATCATAGAGTGAACACAGTGATCATTTTATATGAATACAGCCTTTTAGAATGCATTTGTCTATATATTAAAGCCCCATTTTTTAGTCAGAACCTCTTTTTTTTTTTTTTTTTTAACCTTCCTGGGACTTTCCCCTGTTGCATGAAGAATAGAATCAAGACTTCTTACCAGGGCTTACAAGGGTATATTAGTTAGGATAGAGCCAGCTGCTATATAGTAAACAAACCCTCGAGTAGTTAACACAGTTGAAGTTTCCAGGTCATCATCAACTTTTATTTATTTATTTATTTATTTATTTTTAAAGATTTATTTATTTGAGAGAGAGAAAGAGATCACAAGTAGGCAGAGAGGCAGGCAGAGAGAGAGGGGGAAGCAGGCTCCCCACTGAGCAGAGAGCCCGATGCGGGGCTCGATCCCAGGACCCTGAGATCATGACCTGAGCCAAAGGCAGAGGCTTAACCCACTGAGCCACCCAGGCGCCCCTGTTTGTTTGTTTGTTTGTTTGTTTAAAGAAAGAGAACTAGAAAGCACAAGCAAGGGGTGGGGGGAGAGTAGACAGAGAGAGAATCTTATGCAGGCTCTGCCCCCAGTGCAGAGCCTGACACTGGGCTACATCTCATAACCCTGAGATCATGACCTGAGCTGAAATAAAAAGTCAGATGCTTAACCATCTGAGCCACATAGGTGCCTCAATCATAAGCTTTTTAAAGGGAGTGCCACTCAAAAATTGCCATTTATCTGCTTCTTACTAAATTTACCAATCCACAATTCAAGAAACAAAGGGGCCTCTTCTGAAAGTTTACTGGTATGTCTTAGCCAGTCAAAAGTTTGGGTATTTATTGATTTTAGTAATTTTGGCCTCTGCTTTGCCCAGACCATTTCTTAGCTTTGTGCATCAGAAGAGTAGAGAATGAGATTTATTTGCTTATCTAATTTCAAATATGATTTGATCTATAAATGTATGGCATCACAGCAGGACTGGCCATAGCAGTTCTGGATGGTAAATCTTTATACTACATTGTCCAGAAAAAGAGTGAGAACTTCTTCAGGTGGTTTTGTCAGAGAATCAGGAAAGTTGCTTTCTTCACAACATCTCCTTATATTTATTGAGCCATGTAGATCATGTTCTAATTTTGAACAAATCACTGTGGCCAGGGATGTGCAGTGAGGCTCAGGGAACTAGGGCTTTCCTGTCTCCACCCCAGGAAGCACACCATGAAAAATGTGGGCTACTTGGAGGTGACGTAGATACCCAACAAGCTGACAGGCCAGTGGGAGTAAAAAAATCAACATACTTCTAGTATTTGCAGGAGCAACTGGAAGATGTGGAACAGGTCAGTGATGAGTAAATCAAGGAACGAGTCAAGAAATTAAAAGGGAAGCACCTTGGAAGCTTTGTTATCTAACAAAGTGGAAAAGGAAATACCAGTTATGACCCAAGTACCTTTGCAAGAGTGTCAGTGAACCAGCATCTGAAGTTTCACGAAATAAAAAGGAGTGATGCTCATCTCCCCACTTAGCAGAGTCTGTGGATTACTGTGAGAAGGAAGTGGATGTGGGTGGTGTGTCAGATGGAATGGGTTTTTAAGGGGATTGAAAGAACAAGAACATCTACCCCACCTCCAAAGACAGTCATGTGAAGAATGTGGAAGGGAAGACCACCACCACTTAGATGTGGTGTCCTTAAGGCAGAGCCAAGTTTCTGTTCAACAAGTAAGGGGACATCTAGAGATACATCTGAATAGAGGGATTTGCATATGAAGAAGCAGAGTTTCAAAGGCCTCTGTAGATGCCTGCCCTGTCTTTACTCAGGGTCTACTCTAGTCTATTAATTCTCTCACTTACCTATGAGCCCAATGCATACTTGTCCCCCAACACACACACACACACACACACACACACACACACACACACACACACACACACACAAATCCTTCATGCTCTGTACATGTTCATCTGCAACGTGCATGGCTCAGGGAGGCTTCAGTCAGGCACCTGATCAGCCAAGCTACGTTATGGAGAGAGTATCACGCCATGTTGGGTTCAGTACTGTGCCAAAACCAAGGCTTTCCTAAGACGTAGTTTCCCCTGGTTTGTATGTAGAGCAGAGGGGTCCTAGTCTCTGGGTTTGGATTCTCCCAGCCCCACACGTGCTATATCTACCCCTTTGCATTTCCTCCTCTACCACCTCCCCTCTCTATACTCTGAGTTGAAGAAAGTGAAAACAGTTCTCACCCCTTCATCTGGCCATTCTTTTCCTCCCCAGGCTCTACCACCCTTTCCTCCAAAACATAGATAGCCACTCTCTCTGGAGGAAGTTTTTATCCCGCAGAGGTGGATGACCATACTACATCTTTCTTCTTTTCTCTCTTAGGCATGAATCTCTTGGCCTACCTATAATGATACAAAGCTTATAGAGAAGGGAAAATATGTATTAAAAAGAGATAAGATGTACCTGGAAGTTTTTCAAAATAGCATCCCCATCACATACCTTTCTAGAAGGCACATCCACATATGCTTCTTTTCATTAAAGTTGATCTGGAAGTAGCTGTATAAGACAGTATTATTAGCTGTATTCCTATACCTAACGTATATAAAAATAGTTTTCATCCAAATGCATCAGTTCTCCCTGCCCATCTTCCCTGTATTTTGCATTAGTCAGATTTTATAGCACATATTTATTACTTCCCTTTCTCTCTTTAATTGTTCTTTTATTATCTAGAAATAGGTATTTTACTACTATAGTGGTTCTCTGACTTTTTATCTCTGTATATAAGCCAAATAACTTACGTCTAAAAATAGTGGAAGGAACCAAACAGGCTTGGGGATCCAGTGACATTCTAATTCTTTGATACCAAGTTTCTGGTTAATTTTGCACCAATTCACTTATTGGTCAGCTGGAGACGTGGTTACTCTGTGTCCCCTACCGTGAGCCAGCTGTCTCAGCCACCTCCCTCCCGGAGATCTTGTTTCCCTTACTGGCAAGTGGAAAAGGTTAATCGAGATTATCTCAAGGGTCCATTTCAGCTCTTTAGCCTACGAGCTGGATAATGTTTACCTTACACTTTTTTTTCTGTAAATGTTTATAAGCCGTGAGTTCATAAAATTAATTTATTGCTGATATAAAGGCCGTAGACTTCATTACATATAAATATGTGAACAAGCATGTTTTTTCTTTTATTTTTTTTTCCTTTCCCTCCTTAATTTTGTGGGAAGAATTACTTCATAGCTCTCCTTCTCCTTCTCCTTCTTCTCTGGGAAACTTAGACACATCAAGCATTCAATGAATATTTGTTAATTACAGCCCATTGATCGGCTTCCCTGTGCTTCTCTGAGATGAGGGGAAAAAAAGGTGAAACTGTAAGTTTTTCCTGTCGGTTGCCTGTTGAAAGGTTGTGCTGAGGGAAGCTAGGGGCGGCTGCCCTTTCTGAGCAAGGCTGGCAGCCTTCAAATGCTGCTCTCTGAGCTGCACACTGGGGACTGTCTACCTCCACTTCGTATAAGATTCATTTACCTGCAAGACTGGAAAATGCCAATATTCTAAAGGTTAATAGGCTGACGTGACTTATGAAAACTGTCCTCGCACCTTACAAAGTCGGTGGTAAAGAAGGAACACTGAACAGAACGTACTGTACTATGGGGGTCCCTAAACCGGGCTCTCAGACCAAGTGGTACCCAGAGAAAAGAAAGACTGACAAGGCTGGGATTTGCCACGGGACATTCATGACTCACTCCTGGTGATTCCATAGCATCTGGTGGTTTGCCCTGGGGTTTTCGTTAATGATATGTAAATGACGGCAGTACTCTGATTCCCTCCAGGGTCCTGGGAGTCGTTCACATTAAGGACTTCCATTCTGGTGGAGGGTAATACAGTGGAGAAATGACAAGGCAGGTGGCTCCCTTCCCCTAAGGGATGTCCCAGAAGACTTCCTTCCATTAACGAGACTCATCATTAGAGAAAACCCCAGAGTCAGGATTCTCTGAGAGTGGGTGGGATTCCTGAGAGTGCTAGAGCAGCTTTCTGGGCTCCAGGCTGAATTCTGCTGGCTGCTCTTGACAGAAGCTGAGCCACCTTGATGGTGATTATCTGATGACAATTTCACAGGCTGTCAGTGTCCGTTGTGCCTGAGTGGCCCTGCTGAAGGGTAATGGGGTTTAATTGCTCTTTAGGGGGAGGATGTGGGGATGCTTGAGGGTGAAGTGTGGAAGGGTATTTTATGAAGAGGTGTTAGATAGACACGGAGGAATCAAAATCTATATTCATCTGCACAGTGGGATGGTACTGCTTAAAATAACAGCCTGAAGTTCCAAAAGCATTTTAAAGCTAAATTTGAAAGAATTGTAATGGGTTCTTTCTCTTTCTTTTCCTTCCTTCCTTCCTTCCTTCCTTCCTTCCTTCCTTCCTTCCTTCCTTCCTTCCT
>CM052883.1:150526867-150771745 GCA_028534135.1 Potos flavus
CTTCTGTTCCCTTCCCCCCTTCTCTTCCCTTCCCTTCCCTTCTTCTCTTCTCTTAACATTTAGTGGTGTTTGTTAAGGATTTCTCCCTAGTAAGAGCTGGGAAGGATGCCTGCCTTGGCCATGCCCCATGATTCAGCCAAGAAAGGAGGCTGAGTGATCGTGCAACTACTTCTTTGTGCCACTCCCACCTCACCACCTTTGGCATTCCAATCTGTTTCTCACACAAGTGGAATGGGTGTTACAGTCTCATGTGTGTCCCTAGTGAATTCCTGTCTCTATCAGGAGAACAAATCATGCCCACCAAAGCAGAAAATGAATTTAGCATGTGACATTGTCAGCAGTCTGTATGCAGTCTTGCCCTAGAGGAGGATAGAGTGAGCTGAGGGATGCTTTGTGGCAGTCCTCTACTGTCAGATTGCTTGCACTTGTGTATGTCTCCCCTCACTATCAGAACTACAACATCAGTCTTCATGGCCGGTAAACAGAGGCAAAGGGATTTTTCCTAAACCGTGTGCATTGTCCTGGAATTGGACAAGGCCATATTAGTTTTTTCTCTTTGTTCTCCTTCTCTGCTTCTCTGACTGGTGATGCAGGCTCTGGCAGGTCCAATTTGTTTATTCATTTTTCTTTCTTAACTGTGTATTTGAAACCTTAACTAGTGTTATGGGAAATGAGCCATACTTTCTGAGCACTAGTCCCTTTAGGGCGAAGCTCTAGTCTGAGATACTGAGGGGTGTGACATCCAGATGGAAATCTGGCTGCTCTTTTCAAATGTCTAAGATGGTTCCTATGCACATAACATAGGAAATTGCCTAAATGGCAAACCAAAATCACTACCTGGTTAAAAAATCCAGAAATAGCCATTTAACAAATATGAGAAATGCAGCTACTACTTGTTTCATGCCTGTGAACAATTGCACATGTTCCTTTCTAAGGAAAGCTAAACTCACAAAATATATATTGAGTTTGATGTTTATCTTATTGACTATTTTACACACATTCTCTGAATCTCCATATAAACTTTAACCAATGTCAGTAAGTCTTTTGCACTAGAGTTAATATAATAATTTTGTCATTTGTCAGAAGCCTTCATAATTTAAACTTAAAAAAAGGCTTGCTGGGAAACGATGATAATGATATGAATAATTAAGCTGCTGCTTTAAGACATAAAATGCTACATGTAGCAACTGCGAGGCATTCCCCCTTGACTTCACGGCTGTACGCCTGCCAGATGACGTGGTGATGAAGTTAGGATGTGCTGTTCTGGGATATAGTAAGCATATTGTCTCGCGGTTGCATTTAGAATACTCTAAACATTTCTTTAAGTTTAGAGTTCAGTTTTATGAGGAAAAAGAAATCATACCTGAGGTATAATTTTAGGCTTATCTGAATACAAGGCTCATGCTCTGCTTCACGAAGTTGCAATTGTCTTCGTCATCGTCATCATTTTCACTTTGAGGGGAATAGGATTGGGAATCAATGCATTTGGAGTCAATTTCCTACCATAAGTCCATTTTCAAAGGAGTTGCTGTAAGGTGATCAAAGTCATGTATGTTGCATCTCTTGTTGCAAGTCCATTTTAAAACTTCTCTGTTGGTGAAGAGTCAGATATTTTAAAGCTGAATACTAAGAACCTTTGACTGATTTGATTCTAGCTGCTTATTAAGCTCATGGGGTTCCTATAAGAAACGTGTGTGTGTGTGTGTATGTACATATACATGTAACCTTATAATTTTAATAAATACCATCTGTCTTATAATTCTGTAAAAAGCTTATATATAAAGCTTCTTTTTATTTTATAACTTTGATAACTTGAAATTGAATATATGCTACATGTATGTCACTTATGAAGCACAATAAAACAAATGTCTATGATCTCATTCTAAGAACTATAATTTCTTTCTATTGCATATAATCCAACCCATTCTTCAGTTTTCAGGTCAAATGTCACTTCCCCAGTAAGCCATTTCCTTACCTACCAATGTAAACTAGTTCCTTTGCTATTTTTTGTAATAGCACCTCCCTGCCCCCTATACCACTTGTCACATTTTGTAATTATGGATGTTTAGTATTTGTCTCTTCTTCTATAATGTAAGCTCTCTGATATTATAATTCATGTCTGTTTCATACATTACTCTTTTGTTCATCTATTATTGTGGCTGGCATATAGAATTTCTGTGGAAATTTACTGATAATGATTTAATCGAGAATACATAAACAAAGCTCTGAAAGTTAATAATTGTACAAAGTCAGTTATTAGCAAATGCTTGGATACAGTGATTAAATTATGGATGCCTAAAACCACTCCACTTTTTGATGTGCAATGCCTGGTTTAATGGTAATTTTTAATCACAAAATGTGAATATTAGTGAAGAGCAGTCTGAAGATTTATTCCATGCAAGGAAAACATATTGAGCTTCCTCTATGTGTGCAGTGAGAATATATATGTGTGTGTTTATGTGTGTGTATGAACATGTATGTATGTATGGGTAGGTATGTATGTGTGACATGTGGGGGGAAAGAAAAAAAAAGAGAGAACCAATACATTCAATGTGAAATTTTTGTGAAGAGAGAAAAAGGAATTATTAAAACCTAATAAAAGAACAACAAAGAAGGAACCATTAGAGAGGTGGGAGGAAAAACAGAAGTATGTATCAGAAGCCTTGGGAGGAAAGAGTTTAACAGGTGAAATGTGATTGGGGTTTTCTTCTAAATCTAGGTATTGAAATAATTAACAAATAAAACAAAGAACAAAGAAAGAAAATGACAGTGTTACTATTGCTGGGCCAAATGGGGTCCAAATGGACTTCCTAACAGGATTCTAAAAGTAAGCTAATTTACTGATCTGGTCACAGTCAATTCTATATTTGGATAGGCTGATGCGGGTACCTGAATGTTTAAGACTTCACTAAGGAGAATCAAAGAACGCAAGCTCTCAGCAAGCAGATTCACCACCAGGAAGATGCAGCTAGAGATTAGCTCAATAGGCCTAATTTTCCCTCCCAAATTTATGAGTCCAGTAAGCCACATCACCTCGGCAGTATCAGACTGAAGCCCAGAGTCATGTTAACTGAGACCTTTTCATAGGAAGATGTCAGGAGTTGAAAAGAGAGAGATCACCTTTCTAAGGACAAAGACCAGGTTATCAGATTTGGAGGGCATAACTGGTAAATACTGAGAATGTTTAAGCATAATGGCAATGGCTGGGATGAAGGTCAGATTAAACACATTAAGAAACCACTAGTTCCCATCAAAGAAATGGACAAAATACATGTCTTTTATATTAGAAGAATATATTGGTAGCAAAGGATTTTTTCCCCAGAGACAAGGAGAAGCTTTTCATCTCTGAAGCTAGAGGGGAACTTGATATTGGGGAATGAAAGATGGAGAATGCTAGAGCTGAAAAAGAAAGGGCTCAAAGAGACAGGGAGTTAATAAGGTCATGGGCACTTCCTCATCAATTTTTCATTCTGTCTAAAGTGAATTCATGATTTCACAAAAGCAGAACTTTTCATTGGCCCGTTGGCTTTTGGCAAATCCTACCTGTTCTCTCCTATGAGATCTGAATATCCTGCCAGGGAGACAGCTTTTAAAAAATAACAACATATTGACATTTTATTAGTTTACATTGTTTTCCATGAATGTATCTTCCTTAAGAAAATTGCTAATTTTTACAAAGGAACTTAGGTAAAATAAACTGTGTGTATATTTTTACAGTAAGTAAGAATTTCTTATTTCTTTATTCTAAAATACTATTAGTGTGAATGATCTATATTTTCCTTTGTCGATACAGCATACTATCAATCTGTAAAGAGCAGGGCAAATTTTACACATTGATCCTTTAATGATGGAATTGTATGAATTGTCTGTGCTTTCACTTTTAATTCTAGTCTAATGACTTTCATCTGATACAGTGTTGCCAGAACCTAATAAATCTACTTGGCACATAGAGGAAGTCATTTAGCATTGTTGGCCTCAGTCACAGTCATTTAAGTCCTTTGAATCAAAGTTTCAACTAGATAAGTTGCTGTAGTTGCTTCTTATTAAAAAAGAAAAAAAATTGTTTCCTTCATCCTTCGTTGGTTAGGCCTGAGCTGTATCCTCTGAAATCTACATTTTCTACATCAAGATTGACTATTCAGAGTCTCACTTTAAGCACACAAGTGAACTGAAAAGAAATGCTATGAATGGACATAGATTTGTAGGCAGAATCACGTACAGACTTTTCCAAACAGACTGGGAACCCTTTAAATAAACAGGCCCCTGGGTTTGCTCTGATTGCTATGGGAAACACACATAGGTAGGGCTGTCTCTATTGTTAAATTCTATTCTTGCTAACAAAAGCTGTGTCTATTAGTTTCTCGAATAAGCTCTGGTATGTCACAAAGAAATGCATCCTTTGGCTTGGGTCATAAAAGACCTTCTTGGTATATAGTGAAAGATACATTTACCAAGGTGTTTTATTACTCCATGGTTGGAATTAATCTCTCCCTGCTTTATGCTTCCTTGGCACGTTGTAAGTGCTTCTATTATAGCACTTATCACCATCTGCCTCCAGAGTTGTTAATGTATATTTTTAGATTATGAGCTCCTGAAGGGCAAGGACCATGCCTTTCTCATTTTATATCTCCATTAAGGCTATATACAGTGACTTGCATTTAGTTGGTGCTAAATAAATGTTTATTAAATTGACTGAGTAGGTGGCATGTACCTAGAAATAGACTGCTTTTCTTTGAAAGGAATGTTTTATTTTAAAATCTTGGTTGCCAGGAAAATTTGGACAAATAAACAGGCTTGAATATTATGGGAGACTTTGGCAGAGCAGACACACTCTCTTGGTCAGTTTTCTTTGGTGTCACATTTTAATATGCATTAGCATATGTTATTTATATGTTTTATTAGTCAGGGTTCTCCAGAGAAACAGAACCAATAGGATATACACGCAGATAGATAGATAGAAATTTGTTGGGAGGGATAGGCTCATGTGATCTGGAGGCTGAGAAGTCCCACAATCTGCTATTGGTAAGCTGAAGGCTCAGAAAAAGATGTGGTGTAGTTTCAGTCCAAATCTGAAGTCCTCAGAGCCAGGAGAATTGATGGTAGAAGTCCCAGTCTGAGTCTAAAGGCCTGAGAACCAGGAGTGTTAATGTCTAAAGGCAGGAGAAAATTAAAATCCAGCTCAAGTAAGATAGCAAATCTGTTGTTCCTCCACATTTTTGTTCTATTTAGGCTCTCAAAGGATTGGATGATAACCACTCACATGGGTGAGGGCAATCTTTTTCACTCAATATACTGCTTCTAATCTTAATCTCTTCTGGAGGCATCCTCACAGACACGCAGAGAAATAGTGTTTTACCAGCTATCGGGGCATCCCTTAGCTGGTCAGGTTGACACATAAAAGTAACCATCACACACATGGTATGGCATAAAGACTTCAGCTTTGGAGTCAGGCAACGTTGAAATCAAATCCCTTTCATTTTCCTAAATAGCCAATCCTGTGTGATTTACCTAAATTCTGTGAGCCACGTTTTTCCTAACTGTAAAATGGAAACAATAATATCACTGTCCTAGAGTTCTTGTGAGGCTCACATAGGCTATGTATGGAAATCAGGTAGCACATTCTAAATAAACAGAAATACCTTCCATTTCCTTTGCTCCTTCTCTTCTTTAAAATATTTTGATAAATTATGATCGTTATATGTGGGAGGGTTTTATTGAACAGCGATTTATTGAACACTGACTATATCAGTGGCTGGGCTAAGCACAGTAAGCACATCTCACAACACTCACAGTCCTATAAGAGTCAGTTAGGAAGATAATGTCAGTGCAATGCTATCTTATAATAGAGTTGTATTTTGGTACAACAAGAGTGGAGAGGACGAAAACCCATCCTATCCTGTGGTCTCAGAAAAGGCTTCCTGGAGATGATTTCTGAGCCTATTTTAGACACAAGAGTGAAGTGAGTTAGGTGAGGAGAAATGGGAGGAACATTCCAGGCAAAGGTAGCAGCATAAACCAAAGCAGAATGAGTGTAAACCATGCTCTATGTTGCAAACTACTAGAATGTAAAGGTATAGAGGAGATGGCAAGAGAAGAATCTACAGAGTTAGCTGGGGATAGTTCATGGCGATCTTGACTAGATTTGCTAAGCAGCTTTGACACTTTTCTGTAGGCCAGGGATTTTTTTTTTAACTTATTTTAAACAAAGAACATCTCTTTTTGTTTGTTTTTTGTTTTTTCAACTGAAGCCTACAGGGGAATATCATGTAATAAGAGTAGAGAGTAAGATAACTCATATTTTCTTATGTAGGGGTTACTAATTCCTCCTCCCCCACAGGGACCTTTGAAACAATTCCAAGGAAACCTCAGAATTTCAGGGATCTAGTTTGAAAACTGTTGCTGCAGTAGATGAAGTATGTCTGAAGAGTTTTAAGGAGATTGTAAAACGAAATGGAAGTAGGAATACCAATCTTTTGGGCACTGAACTTGAGTTTTGAACTCAGCAAAATATCTCTACTTGATAGCAAAGGTCTCATCTCAGCTGTTATGGGTTCTTTTGAGGTTGGACCTTTTGAGGTCTTTGTAAATGAAGTTTCATTCCATATGTCAGATGATTTGGTTGGCTGGGATGGTTTCCTATCTGGCTACTATTTTAGATCTCATTGAAAGTTCTGTGTCAGGTTTTGAAGGTACTGCATAAACATTGTCCCTCCCTTTAGAGATCTCACAATCTAGGAAGGTAACAGGAGATAAATGAGATAATTTAGTAATAAAAAAACTAGATCAATTATATGTCATAGTGACTAATATAATGTCAGTTATTATCACCTTCTGACAAGAGGTGATAATGGATTGGAACCTGAGACTGAGAGAGAATAGTCAGGGAGACATGGGAAGAAGACTAGTATGGGGAGATAAATGGCAGATGGGGGAAGATCATGGGCACAAGTACTTCTGAGCAGGGCATGTTTGGAGGACCTCAGCTACAGCAGTATTGTACCTGGGGATTGTGCATCAGATGTGTCAGTCAAGACTCAGGCAGGGAGTATTATGAAATAAGGGATTTATCATAATAATTAAACCTTACACAAGATTAAAACTGCGTAAAAGTCTATGGACATTTGTTAATCTTGGTGACTACCACCTGTGTGAATTTGTAATATAGAAGCTGCTAATTGGCTTAAGGCCTCTGTCACTTAGCATGATTGGCAATCAGGAAGAAAAACTGGAAGTGGAATGGAAAAGAGAATAAAGTAGAACTTTCCAGCACTTATGTATTGTGTCATCATCTTTAAACAATGACCTTCACAAGGTAATGGCAGTTGTTTCACTTTTGTCTCCCAAATCGCTTGCAATCTCACTTTTGGTCAATTATAACCCGGAACTCTATAGGAAACAGTTCCTGGTGTAACCAAGTTGACTAAAAAAAAATCTAGCACACAACAATTCATAGTATACAACTCTTGAAAAATGGACATTTTATTGCCATTTATAGCCTTTAATCAAGACAGTGATATCAGACTTGCATTTAGACTATGATAAATGGATAGTCAAGGCCTGGAGTTCAAAGTGGGGAGGTCATGTCTCAAGGCAATGAGGCTAATATGAAGCTGTTGTATTTATCCAAATGAGAGAGATGAGGACCCAAACTGAAGCACTAGTAATAATCAGAAAGACAGAGGAAATTGGGATGATAGTCATGTTTCTGGTTTGGGAAAGTATATAGATGATGATAGGACACATTACATTGGGAATTCAGTAGGAGGAGCTAGTTCCAAAAGAAGAGAGTTAAAGAGGTTCATTTTGGATAGAATGAGTATGATATATCTAGATAACACCTATCACTTAGTAAGTAGTAAGCAGTTAGAAATACAATTATGATCTTGGAAAGGCAATATGGGCAAAAGGTATAGGTTTATTAGCTGTAAGCATAGACCTGGTGGTTGAAGTTAATAAATGGGATCAGCCATGGAGACTATATACCATGAGAACACCCAAGGCTACACCAACATTCAAGGACAATACAGAGGAAGGAGGGCCAGCAGACAGGAAAGGAATGGGTGGGGACCTGGGAATAGAAGCAAGAGTCTATAGGATGAAAGCCAAGGTGGCAGAATATTTCCCTATGGAGGGAAAATTCATTGTGTTCAACTTGTCACAGAGATAATATTAAGAAAAGCATTGAGAAATATTTTTCAGTGAAGTCATGAAAATAGAGCATGTTTTGAGGAGAGAGTGATGAGAAAATGGAGAAAGTCGATGTAAATTTAATTTTGGCTATGAATTAGAGAGAGGTAAATAAAGCTAAGGAAATACATAGTAAGTAAATTCGAAGTTGTTTTTTTGTAACTTAAAATCGTATCTTGTCACTATCGCATGTGTTGTTTATTCTATGTGTACGATCTGCATTAACTGAACCAGGCTGCAAGGAATAGGGGAAGGATGCTAACTGATTGACTGGATTGAAATATGGATTGATTGAAATTTGTTACTGATGACAATTTTCTTCTATACGTGGAATAGATCGAGTGAAAAAGCTACTTTCGGGAAGTAAAATGTGATACCTGCAGTTGGTCTAACTCTTTCTGGTACAGGAGGGTAGAGTGCTAAAGTGCTTTAAAAACATTTATTTAGTAGAGAGCTTGAGGCCACATTATCATCAAATTTTCAACCTTCTATGGTTGGACGTGCTTTTTGATTTGATTCTTCATTATGGTGATGATTAAAGGGAGTTTTATCTGAATATTACAAACATGGAAATGAGCAAGAAACCAAATGTTTTTCCACTTAGTTCTTCCAGGACGTGAGTTATTTACCATTTTAGAGCTACAGATTGAAGTCTTCTGTCTATGTTGACAATATTCAAGCCATTGGCAAGTCTACATTTTCTAAAGTCTCAAATTTGAATAAAAGTGTGTAGTGCTTATGGCCTCATAAGCACATGTGCAGAAAAATTTCTCTAATGAAATGTGACTTTTATTCCCACTAAGCTTGGCAGTGTTTGGTTTGATCTCTACATGCTGCGCATCAAATTAGAGATTTATCATCAATATCGTTATGTAAAGCTCCCATGTAAAGAATTACTTATAGCTATCATAAAGCCAAATTCTTCCCTCATACGTAGTATCTCATGGGGGTGCAATTCAGATCCTATTCCAGCCAATTCTGAGGAGATGCTTCTTTTGTCATGTTGAAAATAGATGCAAATTTTTCCTTGAAATAGATGAACTCTTGGCTGAGGTTGATGCAGAGATTTCAGATGGGTTAAAATTTGATCTGGTATGCCATAAACCGATTTTGGCTCTTGTAATTATATTGGAGGTTAATCCAGAAACCTGAAGATGGAGAATATCACAAAAAATATGTTTTAAAAGCCGCTTCTAATAAAATAGTTCTTTCTTGATGAACCTAAATAGGATTTCTTCACCTTTTTTTCCAGACTGTTTAGTAAATGAGCTTGCTCTGTAGGAAATGTGCTTTTCTTTACCTGAATCCCAAATATGTTTATATTTGGCCAGATGTTAGTTAATTGAAACTAATTACATTTCCAAAGTAATCCTAGCATCTGGAGTCAGTCAGGCTGTAAAGCAAAGCTGAACTGAAGCATGGTGTTGTCCCTGTCTTTCTCCAGCTGCTGCTGGAAAGCAAGATTGGTGGTATAAGCACTCTGAAGTCAAATAATCCAATTCAGTGCATTTATTTTATTTTAATTCTGTTGCAAGTGGCAAGTAACATCCTGAGTGGTTATCGTTAAGCAGGGTTACCATGTTTGGGCTAAAGAAAAAGTCCTGCAAACATATGAATGAAAAGCAGCATAGAAATTGTGTACTGCTTTTTACGATGCTGAGTATTTCGTTGATGCTCTGCTTGCAAACACATTAGTGCCTAACACGTTTTCTCATGTGGTTGTAGTTCTGAGCCGTTACCACAACAGTTTGTATTCTGGAAAGGAGGTTTAGGATTTTTAGTGATAAATTTTGTTTAACAAAGTCTTAATGATTCGACAGAAAGAGTTTTAAAAATTGCCCAGTTTTTAAATTGCCCCTTGTTTTCTTTAACTTTCAAAGGCTGAGGAGAGTTTTTAAGTAGCTCTTAATTATTGATGATTTTCATGGGAGTTCATTATTCTGTGGTGTTTGCCACCTTGGCAGCAGGCTGACAAGTGACGGAAAGTAGCTGTCTGCATGGTGGGACTGTGTTCATTCTGAGACCCTGTGATGGGGTATTGGACTTTCAACCACCTTCAACACCTAAAGCACAGGGCAAACACTCAGCCAACAGTGAATAAGTGAATGAATGAAGTCATTAGTATGCCATCCTATGATATCTCTGAATATGATAATGCTGGGGAACTTGTGAGACTTCTAGAGGCAGAATGAATGACTTTTGCTAAGTCTTTTCCATCCACCTTTACTTATCTTCGGAACTGCTAGCGAATTGTAGAGGGAAGCAGACATCAGTAGGAAGGAAGCCAAGAGCTAGCAAGAGAGGCTAAATCTGGGAAAGAAATTGATTTTGAGGCTTATTCCAATAGGGTCACAACTTAGATATAGGAGAAAACTGAGATGAGATATAATCTGGGATATAGGTTTATTTATAGTACTGGTAGAAAGTTTAAGATGACCATATTATTAAGAGAAGGTATGGGTGGGTGTTGATATGGACAAGTGATTTGGGAAATAAGAATTCCTTTAGGAATTGCCACTCAAATTGATGACTGTAGAGAGAGAGCATGGCAGTCTTCATCATTTTGAGAAAAATCATGGTGTAACTACTATGAGTAATAAGGTGAATTGCTGGTATGTCTGCCCTCCAATATGTGAAACACATTCTCTGGAATAATAAAATACCCACATTGATTTGGCCATTTATTTTATAAAGCCATAAATTTTTTTGGCAGCAAGCATATCCAACATGGCCTAGCTGTTTTTGGTTATTAGAAGCTGGAGAGAATTCATGGCTTATGAATCTACTTCTGTTTTTATTCCTAATAAAATTTAAAATTATTGATTTTTAAAAGATGCTCCATTGAGTTTCCTCAGGCCAAATTTACAGAGTTTCTGAAAAGAATCTTGAATTCCTTTCACTTGCTTCTTTACTTATAACTTCACTGAAACAGCAAACTTCCCAAATCACCTTTCTATTCAGTGGATCAAGAAACAAATAAACAAAATGAAAGATTCTACTTTCCTTCCAGAGGCATGTGAGGGTTATAAAACCTAATTTTTTTTAAGTTCATCCATCTATATGTTAAACATGAGTTGAATGTGTCTCATATGGGCGACACTCTGCTAGGGACCCCTTTCCACCTGTGGGAGACCTATGGACAAGGAGAAAGTCCAAGCCAAAGGCTTCTAAGCATGAGCTTGTCCTACTGTTTTGCTCCATGCTTTTTCATAATGAATGTTTTGTAACAACCCTGTCTTCTCCTGATATAAAAGTCATAGCTAATGTAAACCATCTATTTACCTAACTCCTAAGTACTTAATAATATCCTTAGAACAATATAAAAGAAAAGTAAAGTAATTTAAAATAAAATATTGTATATGTCAATATTTAAAAACTCTAGTGAAGGGTATGGGGCCGACCTAAGCCAGGGGACTTAACAAAGACAACCTGTCATGAATGCTTACATCTAAAACTCTCAAGGCTTTCTAGGGAATCCACAATCACTAAAATTGATAACCTTGTTATCCTATCATAACCTTTTTGTCCTCTTCAAAGTCCAAATGTTTCCATGTTAGTTTCCAGCCAACAGGATTAACCAACAATTTGTACACACAAGATTCACTGTTGCTGGGCTATAAAATCTTATAAATTCTTTTTTTTTCCTTTTATTATTTTATTCAACCTACAAGCTTACTCTCTCATATTTGAGAAACTAATTTTTAGCAAGCAAAATAACTATGTAAACAACTCTGAATTATTCTTTGACACTATGAACATGTTCAGGAACTACCACAATAGAATAAATGATGACATAAGAATGTGCACATATTTATAGTGAATAGGTTTTTAAGACTTATAAGAAACTTTGTTTTACATTTGACAATTTAAAGTCAATGAAATATAAGTATATTTCTGTATATGGTTACAATTCCGTAAATACAACAATTGCAAATACAAAATGACTTAGGCATAATATATTAGTAATGGAAGTGACACGTGCTCCTTTGCCAAGACGGCCATGATATTTGAAAGAGATGAACAAAATGTGAGGAAGTTATAAACAAATTCTCATTATTCACATGGTGTAAAATCTAGTTTAGGTTAGAACCATACAAAAGTACATCGTATTTATATAAAAAGACTCAAATACTTACGAATAGGATTATCACCCATTCGACATCAATATCCAGAAGCACATTTGAAACTAGTGGAGAGCATAAAATACAGAAGTCTTTTTTAGGCTTGACTGTTCTGCACATTGAAGACCGTCTAGTATCCCTGACTGGTACGCCGTCAGTGCTCCACAATCATTGCAACAACCAAAAATATCTCTATACATTTCCAAAATACCCCCTATGTGTGGCATGGTTCCCACTGAGAATTACTGCTCTGTGCATTAGGTCTAATCCTGTGCTTATCATCCCATGGATCAATAGCTTCTTCAATAGAGTACTTCTTGACCCCTTTGTCACTACTGATCTGCCAGTGTGGGCTTCAGATAATCCTGGTGTCAGCAGACCTTCTTGGTAACTCCCTGAAGCCATCCTCTGGACCCTTCTCCCCATTTTTCTAGAGAAAGAACAAAACTATCTCCCCAGTGAGCTGCCTAGCATCAGCACCACTGAAATGCAAATCTGTTGAGCGGAACTTTGCTAAGAATTTTCTCTGTATTGTTTATGATTGCCTAAGGAAACAAATTCATGTAACATCACAGAGTGTCACGTTCTGACTCCCCAGGGCTTCCTTTATGTTCCTTTAGCTCCATGTGAGTTTCTTCTCTCTAGGCTACCAGGGAGACCCCTTGTATTGTCCTGATGGCATCTAAATTCAGACCTTTAGACACATCATTAATCTGTGATTTCTTTTAAAGTCCTCCTCCAACAAAATCAAACTCAGGTTTTGTGGATCCTGAAGCTTATACAATTTGGAGTTCTTCTTTAAGAAAAAGGAATAGAAAATTATCTAAATAAAATAAATACTTTATGTAGAATGAAAAAAAGAAATCACAGCAAAGTACAAATTCTGAAAAAGGAACAAATGTTATAACAAGCACCAAATCCAGAAAAACAGCTTTATTTTTTGTTAATTAATAGTTTGACACACCTCTGTAATACCTTTTGGCCTGCATTTCGGATGTATAATCTTTGACAACAATTTTGCAGTGCCAGTTTCTACAGAGAAAAGAGAAACACGATTGAGTCTTTTCTTTACTGTCATTCATAAAAAGATTGTATTTAATTTTGACAACATGGCAAAGTTCTTTTCATCTTTTCAACTCCATTGGTTTTGTCATGTAAATTTTTAGAATTATTAGATTTAGGAAAAAGCTTCTCACTTGAATTGTAAGATATCAGAACATTACAAGTTTCTATGTGCCAGGAGTATTCTTGAATATAGTTTAATTTGATAATTTTCATGAAGCAATTGCCATTGGTGTCCTCATAATAGTGGCATACAATGATTATTATATTTGTCAATGTCAGCACTTTAGGTTAAGTCAATCAGAACTTAATAAGAATCCATAGAAATATTATCGGGTCTCACTATTTCAGGCCAAGGAAAGAACGTGTGCAAGAAGACCTGTATGAATAGAATATAGGGAATTGTGGCGTACTTACGGTGTATACAGCAAGGGAGCAATCAGAGATAAGGCTAGACAAGTGTGTCAGGGTCAGGTAAAGACCTGCTGTCAGATACTGGCAAGTAGCTGAAAGCTCTCTACTCCTGCCTTTAGGTTAAGGAATCAAATGCCTACTTATGGATCACTAGGCATATGAAGAGCCATTTGGTATAGTTTAAGTTCATTGGCATTGGAGTCAGACAAAGGTCAGTTTAAGTTCCATCTCTTACCCTCACTAGCTGAACAACCTTGTTACCAGTAACTTAACTGTACAGGAATGAGACTGTAAACTACACAAATATATTTTATAAATCCAAATTAATGTATCTCCAATTTAATCCACCTTTAGCCAGTTCCAAAATGTACCAGTAGCTACTCTAATGCCACCAGACATAATGGGAAATACAATAGAGGAAGAGATAGAATAGAAAAATTTGGCAACTTTTATGAAATTTACAAAGTACATGAGTATGTATGAATATTACTAGGACCTTTTCCCTTTTCCCAGGGTCTTGGAAGGGGCCCACGCAAGTGAGGGGTCCTACAGCATAAGCATCTTTAAGTTTGGATTGAATCTGCCTCCCTCAAAGGACACAGGAACACATGGAACACATCTGCAAATGGAATCCCAGGGAAGGCACAGGTATCCCAGAGCTCCCCAAACAATGCAAAGTAACTCTAATTATAATCTTAGGCTACCTATAAATACTGACACTCTTCTCGCACGGTGCCACGCTGACCTAGAAAGCCACAAATAGACTGTCTCTGATGGGTGTGCCAACTGGATGTCAAGGATGATTAGTGAGAAAGGAAAGAAGTCCTCTTCCCCCACTGACTTCAGGAGCATGCAGAGCAGAGTGTGACAGAGGTCTGGAAAGCAGCTGCCACATGGTCTGGAGGGTGTGTGTCCCTGTAGAATTACAATTATCTCTTTCACTTTGAAAGGTTGTCCACCTGTGCCTTTACAGACTTCTCCGTCTTCTGCACAGTTTTCCAATTTTTACTGCACATAGACTTGTTCTATGTGCTCTGGAGGGCTTGTTTCTACGAGATTAAGGCTTGTTCTTTAGTCTTTCATTTTACTCATTGTTTCATTATTACAGCTATTACATGGCAACCCAGTGTGGCAAATGTGAGACATATCCTTGCCTCTCTTTAGTATTTACTGGTTTGTTCTCCATTTCCTAAGTATATAATAACTCTGGAATGCATGTGGACCTAAAGGGCTACATAGAAAGCTAATTTTCAAGGGAATGGGTAAGGACTTGGTCAAATTTTTATTAGCTGTGTGTACCCAGGCAAGTCAGCCTCTCTGAGCCTCAGTTTCTTTTCCTCAATATTGAGGAATCTTTCTGACTCTATGAAAATGATTATGAAGATTATCAAATAAGGTGGCGTATGGAGAAGTGATTTCTAAAGTGTAACTGCTGATGTGGGTAAGGATGACTATTTCACTTCCTTGCTTTGGCACCTTCCTGTTCTGTCACTCAATGGTAATCTTATGGTGTTTCACTATTGGGCGCTCAAGAAAACAATGTCTAAGTAGAAGTCTAATTAATAACTAAATGTCTCCAGTGTTTTGATTATAGTGGGGGTTTAATCTTCTTCTTTTTTTTTTTTTTTGTAAATGGGTTTTGAGTAAGGAGAACATAATTTGGACAATAAGGTGTCAAGTCCAATAACGGAATGAATGTAGGTAGAGAATCACACAATGACATGAAGTATCAAAGGCTTGGTGTGTTTAACTGAGTTAGATGAAACATTAAAAAATTCAACAAATGTATACTTAGCGTCAATTATATGCCCAACATTGTTTGGGTGTTTGGAATGCATTATTAAACAAACAGAGCTAAGAGTCTGTCCTTGTGGAGCTTGTATTCTAGTGATTCAGAGTAATTGAGAAAGGCAATGCTATGGCAGAATTATACAGAATTTTGGAAATTTAAACAAAATATTTAGGAGGAAAATAAAGAACAACTTATGGATTTGACTAGTTGCTGATTCAATACAACTCTAGAATTTCATTGTAAAACAAACTTGGGTTGGGGTAGTCTTCTTGGAAGAATGTGGCAGTTGACAAATCTTGAACTGAACTACATGTAGGAAGATAGCAAATTGTTTCAATTTAGATTTCATATTTGTTTGAAATGACTTTGGGGAAGAGGTGATGGAGGTATGCATTCTAAAGCTCCCTCTCCCTTATCCCAAGCTTCCCCTTATTTCCACCACAGAGCTAATTATTTCAGGCCAAAGTGAGTTTGTTCCATTATTAAATTGCTAATAAAATTGACTGATTTACTCATCCATTTATTTACTCATTAAAAAACCAACACACATCTACGATATACCAGTTACTGTGTTAGATGGTAATGAAACAACATAATATGAAAAAAAAAGCTAACATTTTTGCCTTTAGAGGATTTATAGTTCATAATTACATTTTAAATGCCATATGATCCATGTCATAATGTGAAGGTCATTAGTAGAGAAAGATTTCTATCACATGTCTCAATGGGTAAAATATAAATCATTTTAGTTGCTATTAGCGAGAACTATTTCTCTATATAAATTACTCACTCCTACCTGGAATGTTTAGATTGTACCTTCTATACTGCTTGGGGAATTGAATTAGACATGGAGGCTATATTCAGATATTAAAATGTGTAGACCATTTCACCTATCACAAGATAAATGTTATAAAAAAAATCTCAGCATGTCAGCATAAGCCACCCATCTATGACTAAGAACTTTACAGATAGAAGGTGAGAGAGGAAAAGAATGAATAAGCAAGAGTAATGGTATACTGAAAGTCCCATAAAAGTTATGCTGCCATAGAAGATCAGCAAATTTAGTGTTTAGATCTCGCTGTCACATAAAGGAAGAATAAGGTGAAAAATATCAAAGTGCTAATCAGAAAGTCACATTAATATGTGTCTCACAGCAGAATGCTGGTACTATATGGAGGTAGATAGGTTTTAGTGCACCTGGAGTAAGTTTCAGTAATTCTAAATCTCTTCTTTGGATTGAAAATTTGGTAGCTGAAACACTTGTCCTTTTTTTCCGATTTTCATGCATATCAAGTTTATTGTTTTCTCTTTGGAGGTGCTTCTAAACTCTTTGGAATGAGAGGAACTCACTTGATTATCAACATTTGTTTACAGTTCTTCACAACCTTGCTGTCAGTTCGACTTTTAGAATCAGTTAATAATAAAAAATGTAACAATCAGTAGATACTATGCTTTCAGGGAATATTTTGAATACATTTGTGTATTTATTAGTGTCAGTATACATTTGAAAGTGCATTTATGTACAAAAGATGTTTTATTCATTCTGCTAACAATGTTGCCTTTGCCTTTGGATTTGAAGACCCTTAATAACTCCACAGACCCCCCCAGGGATTTATGACTCCTAGAGTAGGAAATAGTTCTATGATTCCCATTGGAAGCTTCTAGAACAGAAGACATATATATTCTACAAATGACTGTAGGAATATATCCATTAATATTTTGTCTTCTGATTTGTACAACTCTGTTTTCTTCTTTTGTTCAGTGGTCCGTGGAGATGACTTGGCCATGTATTGCCATTCATTTCCTGCCCTGGGCCCTGGGGCTTCTTAGATCTCAGAGTTCCAGAACTTTCTGTGATTTGAGAACTAGGACTTTAAAGGATAACTACAGATTGGCTCTACTACAGTTACACAGGCCTAAAGAAGATCTTGGGATTTTCCTAAATACACTCTATAAACCACTTTCTGACCTCTGGAAACTTGTAGGCTAAATATGTACATTTTTTACATATTTATATATTTGTATGTAATGCCAGGGATGTAGGTTAATAAAGTATTTAGTTAGGAGAGCAGGCAGAAAAATAGATAAGGAAACTATAATTGTACACCACTTGTAAAAGACCATGGTCGTATCAAAGGCTTCTATTTATTTCATGACATATTATAAGGATTAATAAACCAGTGAGCCCCTGAGAAAATTCATGCCTAGCGAAGGCCTAAAAGTAGTTCAGAAAGAGGCAGTGGAATTGTCTGCAAATGTAAAAGTCTTTCCTAACCCCCAAATGCTAAGCTACTGACTCCATGTAGAGACAACTTGCTCTAAACTAAAGTCTGGGTGTCCTCTGCTCTTGTCGAGTGTCATTTAATTAGAGGGATTTTGTTTAGTTACTGTACTGTTGAGAATCCTGTCTGTCTTACTGGTCATGAAATTGCTCAGTTGAGCTAAAAGGCAAAGTGACAATAATTGGAAGCACGATGTCTTTGTTCCCTTTCCCTCTGAGCAACAGACTGCACCTTACAAGCACCGTATTGGTGGCGGCGGCCTCTTTATTAAGCCTGCTGACAGAGGCATTCTGGCATATTTATAACAGCTGAGGATAGCATGCCCTGAAGAGTGAACTTAATTCTTCGACTGCCAGGTAGTCTTCTGTGAATGACAGTGATTTGTCCCTTGTGATTTCTTTTTCCTCCTTACTGACTATTCATAAACCAGCATTTGACAGCCTAATTTTATATAGCTAATAACACTAAGGAGCAATGTGATTTTAGAATGTCCCTTAGACTTATTCATGTTAAACTATTTTTAATAAGCAGTTCTTTTCGATCCCCATCTTTTAGGGCTTACCAAAATTTGATGACAGCGTTTATGCCTTTTGTTAAATAATCTTTCAGAAATGCAAGCTAAGGATCATGTAAACCATCCTTGATTCTATTTGGCGTTAAGTAAAACATGAATTTGGGTGTATCATAGGAAAATTCTTAGGTAATTCAGTGGTCGCATTAAAGGAATAATTTATTCCATATTTTATCCAACAAATATTTTATTTTCTACTATGAAAAGTAGAAGACACTGTATTAAGAATTGGGTATATAAGCTGAGTTCATGGAACATACTCTGAGCCCTTGAAGAACTCACAGTTAAGGAAGAAGAAGAGCACTTTTCTTCATCATACTGTGACATAGGTACCAATGTAATCCTCATTTTACAGATTAAAAAACTGAGGCTGAGAAAAATTAAATGACTTGCCAAGACCACACTGCTAACACCTGTTAGCATTCAGCCCCAGACGGTTTGATGATAGTGTCCAGGCTTTTTACACACAATAATATATTTCCTAGCATCGTTGTGACTAGCGATAAACTGCATTTATATCTCTTTTTATTCTGGTTTTTATACTAAATTCCTTCATACTCTTCCAATCAGTCATGCTTCTCTGTAGTATTTCCGTTCATTGTCCATCGGTGATATTTATACTCAGAGGTAGTGAGAACAGAAGTAAGGAAGAGAAAATCGTTTGCTGTTCTTTTTATCCCAATCTAATAAAATGTTTCCTTAGACTGAAGCTATGCTCAGGGACTACAGGTCATCTTTTCATCATTTCTAGCCCTCAGCTATGTTTTACTTTTATGTGCTATTGGTCTCCCATAGGCACCCTTTAAGGAATTTTGTTCCATTACAGGACATGGGTCTCTGCAGACTTTGCCACTCAAAGGTCAAGCCTCCATGCTCGATAAATAACTTTACTTTGTCAAGCTGATTTTCTCCAGAAATCTCCTTTTTGTTTTCATGTGGATTTGATTTTAGTATTTTATATGTATATATCTATATATCTATATCTATATATATATCTCCTCCTTTCAATTCATTTAGCCAGCACCATTAATGTTAAGAGGGGGAAGTATCATCGTCATGGTTGAAACCCCTTCCCGGGACTGGATTCTTCCAAAGATGGGTAGCTGCCTCAAGGCTGCTGCACATTATGGTCAGAATAGATGATTTGGTGATTAACTTTAGAGTGGTGGTATGTTAATGTCACATTTTCAAGGATAGTTGTTCTCTATCATCCGGAGAACATCTCTCTAGAATGTCTCTCTAGAACATCCAGAGAAATAGAATTTCCTTCTCTTTCTTGGAGTTTTCAGGTCGGAAGAAGAGAGTTTTCTAAGATGAGAGGGCTGATTCCTTCCTCAGCAGGATAACCTGTCAGAAGCAGCATTGTCCTGTGGGCATGGCCACATGTCATGTGTTATGAATATCCACGATTCTAAATCAAGTCACCTTATCATTCAGCTACAGAGCTCATGTTTTCTCCCACAATCTCTTTAATGTAAATAGGGAAATTATTTTTTGCTTTTTAATGAATTTCAGGCATAGATCTTGGAAAAATCTGGCCCGACTCTCATATTCTTTGGCAGCCCACATTTATCTTTCACCCATGAGACTGCTGGAATTGTTCCAAATGGAACATACTGTAAGACAAAGTTTCCTAGCATTAGCCTTTGTCTTTTTTAAACTATCTCTGAACACTTTTAAAAGGGAATGTCACAGTTATGGTTTTCCTCTTTTAGGTCACTCTATTAAATGGTAATGATACCAAGGATGAAAAAAAACTTTAACGAATTAAGTATTTACCTTGTGGCAAGCACTGTGCCAAGTATTTTGCATTAATTATATCATGCATTAGGGAGGAAAGATTTTAATCCCATTCATCAGATGAGGACATCGGAGCATGAAAAGGATAAATAACTTACCCAACATCATAAACCATGGACAATCTGATTCCAAAACCTACATTCTCATCCTCTGTGTTCAGTGTTTGAAGTATTTCCTGCTTCCTGTGCTGTTTTTCTAAACACATTCTATTGCCACTCAATTTCTCCAGTCAGAATGGTTTTTAAATTGCACTCACAGACCTATTTTCTTCTTTTATACAGTATTTATAGTAGCTGATTATGATAGCTAAGAATTGTACCATATAAATAATGATGTAAGACCTCAGGCAAATCACTTAACCCCTCTGAACTTCAGTTTCCTCATTTGTAAGATGATGAAATAATACTTGCCTCATAGGATTGTTCAAAGATCAAATGCAGTAATGTAAGTGAAGTACTCTCCATGAATAAATGTTAGCTCAGTTCCCTTCCTTTCTCTTCCCTTTCCTTATACGTTCAAGGATAAGGAAACATGGCAAGACTCATGGCAAATTTGAATACTATCAGGATTCCTGATTGATTAAATCATTAATTTCTCATTCAATTACCCAAAGGATTGAGGAATGTAAAAGAAATATAATCATTATAAACATGTTATGTTTCCTTAATTTTATCCTGTTAACTATTCTCCCCGTTTATTTCATTCATTTGTTTTGGTAGTCATTCAGTCATTTATTTCTTCAGTATTGATTGCATACCTATTGTTTGCCAGGCATTGTTTTGCATGCTCCACCACTAATCATAAATCCTCTTCTATTGTCCAATTTTTCTTTTTTTTCCTTCCTCCCTGTCTGTAGTAGTCCCTCGTTCCTTTTAACCTTCCATTCACTTGTTGACTACTGTAACCCAATTTCTGACTTTTTGTTATGGTTCCAAACAACTTCTCCTTTTTTTTTTTTAATCCCAAACAACTTCCTTTTTCTTTTTTTAATGTTTATTTATTTATTTTTGAGAGAGAGCAAGAGAGCAGAGGGACAGCAGGAGAGAGGCAGAGGGAGACTGAGAGAGAGAAGCTCAAGCTACTCCCCACTGAGTGTGGAGCCTGGGGGGGGGGGGGGAGTGGGGGTGGGGCTTGATTTCAGGACCCTGTGATCCTAACCTGAGCTGAAATCAAGAGTCAGAGGCTTAACTGACTGAGCTATTCAGGCACCAACTCCCCCCCCCCCCCCCATGACTTCTTAAATGCTAAACCCAAAAGAAGTATTTTCCTTTTTTGTCTTTGTGGACCTCTTTGTTACATTTAACAATGCTAATCTCTTTCTTCTTAAAACCTTTTGGTGGTTTTCTTGATATTTTCCTTGTTCCTATTTCTCATACTATATCTTTTCTGACTCTATTTCATACCTTTTTTTGCATTATCCATTCCTTAAATATTGGCCCATAGAGTTCAAGTTTAAATAGATTCTTCCTGGGGGTTTCTGGGTGGCTCAGTCCATTAAGTGTCTGCTTTCAGCTCTGGTCATGATCCCAGGGTCCTGGGATGGAGCCCTGCATCCAGTGCCCTGCTCCATGGGGAGTCTGCTTCTCCCTCCTCTTCCTGCCTGTGCTCTCTCTCTCTCTCGTCTCTCTCAAATAAATAAATAAAATATTAAGAAAAAATAGCTTTCTTCTTTTCTGTCTACTGCTTTGCTATAATTTTAATTCTATTTATATGTTAATGACACTAAATATAAATATCCAAACTAGAATTGTCTTTCAAGACTCAGATTCATATATATTATTTCTAACTTAACCTCTCAAGCACCCCAACCTGAAAATAACTAAAACTGAATTTATCCCTACCCTCCAAATAAATATTTGTTCCACTAGCATTCTCCACACCTCTAGCCAGTTATGGTGCTTGGAACTAATCTAACATATATTCTTGAATCCTCCTTACCCCTAAATTTCCCACATCCAATTAATCACCAAGTCTTCTCATATCACCTCTACATATCATTCTCAAGACCTTTGTCCTAGTTTGGGCCATTTGCCTTCTTTTTCTAGACAACTGCAATAGTCTCCCAACTCTTGCCTTGCCTTCTAGCTCACAGGCTCAAATCTGTCTTCCTTACCCATCTCAGAATGTTCAGCATCTAAGTCGTAATTGCTCATGTTTTGCTTAAAACTGTCGAGTACCCTTCATTGTTGACATGAACAGTTTTCAAAATGGTTCTCTGAAAGCCTTAAGGTTTATTGGAAATGTCTGTGGGTCCATGTAGTGATGGTGGGGCTTGTTGAGGGAGTTTATGCAGACAGAGACAGTCCATTTCCTGGCTTCTCACCATATCTATGTTCTATGTTCTAATTCTTCTAGTCTTAACTAGAGTAGGTCCATTTTTATATTTTTCATATAGTATAGTGCCATATGACATGGGGGGGGGAGTAAAAGGATGGAGGATGTGGAAGAAAGGAAAGAAATTGACTGTTTTTACAAAGTTTGAAAGCCATCAGTCTGCATAACATCCAAGATTGGTAACCCTCTGCATGACCTAGCCTCTGACCAGCTCACCAGCCTCATCCCTTAAAATTCACCTGCTTTTAATTTATGCTCCATCACATTCATCTAGCCACTTACTTAATAAAGGAAAGATGGGGTTTCACTGTGTTACTGCCCTCAGAAGAATATTCAATTGAATTAGACTAGTTCTAATTTTGTTTCTTCTTGGACTCATGAATATGCTTTACGTTGCACAGTTGTTTCATAGAATCGAGATACTGAATCCTAATCTTTTCAGTTTTTCATGCTCATTTCCAGGAGGTTGGCTTTTTTCCCTTGCTATTCAAAGCGATCCCATCCCTTTCATCAGTATGGCAGGTGGCCCTATAAAACTGAACAGCTGTGAATCTTTCTAAGAGACCCTTCGGGGATGAGTTGAGAGCCACATTTGACCTGTTTATGTTTGGGAAGTTTTCTTTTTCTTTTTTTTTCCTCCAAAATTCTCTTTCCAGATTACTTTAAAAATGAACCATACCACTCTTCCCACTAACTAGGCAAATGTTTCTTAGTCAGGAAACTCAGCTGGGTGGGTGGCTGAATCTAAAATTAAAGTAGGTTCCATTTGCCTAAGTGTCATTCTCAATGTAATATACTTTTCCAAAAAGCATTCATTAATATGCATTTTAAGGCTTAATTTAGAAACAGAGTCCGTCATTGATCACCTCTCTGTTTACATTTTAGCAGTCTGCTGAGAGTGCACTGTTAGACTCCCTTATGATCTGCTTTTTCTTCTCTCTTCTCTCTTTATAGCCTCAACACTTTCCTCTAGGATCTTTATTAAAAAGATCAAGAAGAGAGGTTTTAGATTTCATAAATATTGCAGCAGCTCCTTGCTCTTTGGAGAGTGGCTTCTTTAGATCGAAATGGCTTCCTATGGGGCCAGAGAGTGTTTTGAAGCCAATGAACCAGAAAAAATAAAACAAAAAGCTCTCCTCAATAAACACACCAACACATTAGTGCATGGGCCAAATAAATAAATGTGATCATGTAAAAGATCCTCAGTTCTTTTTAAAAACTAGGGATTTTCTACAAAATCTTGAAGCTGAACATATTGGAGTCTCTGGCCTGCACAACTTTGATGACTGGGATAATTTTCTTAAAAAGCTAAAGAGAAAAAAAAAAAAGCTAAAGGGAGTTCTGTTAACCTTTTAAAAAATTGATCACCACCATCACGAAAGTCTCTGGTGAGGAAATATTTCATTGTGCTGAAGTCTGTATGTTTTGGAAAAGCTGACTGGAGGTTTTTTGTTTTTTTTTTAAACTCACTCAGCCTCAAATATTGTGTGCATATTCTGGGATATTCTATATATTTGGATGCCTGCTGGGAGTCTGAGAAAGGGAGCCGGAAATAAGAAGGTATGTAATAAATGGTTGAGAAAACTACTATATTGGTACATTATAATTTGCATATATGATTTTTGATTGAACCCATCCGGCTAATTTTTAGGATGTTACAGAGTTGGAAAATGAATTAAAGTGTGGGAGACAGGAAGCCTGGTCAAAGCACTGGAATGTTTGGATAACTCTTTTACAAGTAACTGAAACAAATTACTTAACCTTTCACTCTTTAATATGAAGATTAAATCCAGGGCTTAAAGTGTGTGCTTGGTAAATGAGATGGAATACAAGGAGAAATTTGTACGGTCCTACTTCACACCTTATTCTGCAGACCCTATATTTGCAGAGTATGGTTTTTTGAAAACAAAAATGGAGAAAAGAACAGAAAATGCACCAATGTAGTTTGTTCTTGCTCTAATATTGGGAGAAGAATTAAAAATAGCAGAGCAAGATCCAGAGTATCACTTCCCCTGTATAAATTCCACCTCAATCCCTGGGTAGAATAAGCAGATTATTTTTGTGTGTCATCATACCTGAAAGGGTGTGCATATCATCTTCCTAACTGGCCTTCTAGAGGATAAGACCCCTTGATTTCCAGTTACCATAATACTTGTTGCAATTTAGAATAATTAGAATCACCTGCTTAGCTTTGAAAGCCTATCGATGCCCAGATTCACCAATTAAATCAGTAATTAGGGGAGAGACCTAGGCAACATTTCAAGGTTTCCCATATGATTCAAATGTGCAGCCACAGTTGAGAACCACTGTCCTGAATAATATTTTACAAATGCTAAAGCCAGGCATTTTCCTTAATCATTACTTTTATCACTGACCCAATCTTTTTTGGCATTTCCGTTGGCTTTTGAATGAAATCTAAATTCTGCCCAGTCTTTAAGTGTGTTTATTGTCTCATGATTTGGTAACATTCTACAGGTCGCATTACCTGTTTCAGACATACAGGTCCAACAATCAACTTACTGTACACATCCCAGTCTATCCTGCCCTTACTCATGCCATTTTCCTTGTCTGCATAAATAGCTGTCTCCTGTGTACTTTACTTCATGAAATCCCATCCAATGTCAATCACACCTCTTACCCCTCTCTGCTAAATTCCCAATTGTGGTTTTTACTGTACAGTCTAGCATCCAATCTCAAACTGCCTATTAGAATGAAGTATTCATGGAATTTTTTTAAGGCAAAGATTTATCGAGTGTCCACAATATTTCCCTGTATCAGACTGCTTCTATTATTTAAGAAAGGTTATACTTATCTTAACAACAAACTAAAATTCTTAGTACTTTAACAAATGAGAGTTTGTTTCTCACACATGAAAACTTTGTTATAGGTCTTCCGTGCAGTGACTCAGTGATTTAGGTGCTCTTATCTCGTCCTTCTGCCATCAAACTTCAAATGATTTGGTCTGGACATGATTCATGGCACTTCTAATAAATCACTGGCAAGAAATAGTCCCATGGCCCTGCCCAGTTGCAAGAGAGCAGGGAAATATAGGGAGACTGTGATGTTTAGGGTGAACATAATGTCTCTGTTGTACTTTTTCAAGTGTGCAAGCTCATCTATCCTTTGCTAGAACTCTACAACATTGAAAGGTATATTGTAATTTCCATTATTTTATAATTACTACTATTAGTATATTTATAGATGAAGATAGGTGAAGTCACTTCTCTACCATCACCCAACTGGATGTAGGACCCACAATCCATAAACTATAAACTCCTTAAAAGTAGATACCACATACTCCATTCATAAGTAGATGTGATGGTTGCTTTTTAATAAATTCTCTTTGATTACTTGGATGGACTTTACTTAAAGTTCCAGTATTTATTGGCTTTTATTCTTTATTGTGCCTCAGACATTCCAATATAGGAAATCATCAGCTCACAAATGAATGATCAATTAAATATGCTTAGGAGGCCTTCAGTCTTTGGGACAGTTAGATACAGGAAAGGAAAGAGTGGTGTGTGAAGAAAAGAGGATCAGAGAGGTAAAGAAAAAGCACAAAAAGCTCACATTAGCACTTGTGTATAGGGAATGCATATAATTTTTGAGTTTTTATATGGCCTTGAACTGTCCATATGTACCCAATGAGAATTTATTGTTAATTTGCAAGAAAATAAAGCAATGAAAAACCAAATGCTTTCCAGGTAGAGCTAAAAACCAGGAGCTGTGCTGTTGCTTGGAGGCTTGATCCACCAAACTTTCTTAAAACATGCCTCATGGTTGGTTATGGATTGTTTTGCTTGCAGTACTGACTGATCTGCCTGAAAGGTCCACATGCAGAGGCGATAGAGTCAAGGAGGCACTGATTTGATGATCTGGATTCTTGTCAAAACTCATGATGTGACAGGGGCAAAGGGGACTGAGGGTTTTCAGATTTTTTTCCCCATATCCTTGAGTTCACTTTCATGGTAGCTGCCAGGAAGCCAAATTACTATTGAATTGATGATCTGTAGCAATGTCCCTGCTCTCAGACAGTGATGAAAACAATCAAAAAGTGAGGGAGGCAGCCTGCTGTAGTAGAAGGAACATGGGTCTTAAACAACCCACACACCTTGGCTTGAATCCAGGCTTTTTTATGTTTTTTTAGCTGTGTGAGTTTGGAGAATTTAACTAACCTCTTTGAATCTTTTTTTTTTCTTCTTCTTCTGTAGAATGAGATAACAATATGTATTTTAGAATAATTACTAGAGGACCAAAGATAACAAATGTAAAGCATTTAGTTCTTGGTTTATAGAAAATTTCAGTAAATACTGCATCTTAAAGAATAGCAAGGCTTAAGAGTGAGTACAAAGGGCAAGCTGTGGTTAACCAGGTTAATCCAATTTTGCATGGTTTCTATGTGACACACAAATTTTTTGTTTTTCCCTTTGAGTCAATAGTTCTAAGTTTAAAAATAATATACCTCCTTGACTTGCCAATTAGCAATCATAATATCTGAGTTGAGATTAATAGTATTAGGAACTAGTAAATATAACATGAGATATCTAGGCTAACATAATATTCTAGGTATTTGGGGTTGAAAGTCTATAAAATGTCTATCAGCAAGGCCTTTTATTATCTTTTGATCCTAAGACATTTATTTTTTTGTGTTTTGATATGTGTGTATGTCCATCTACTTCTTATGCTTGCAATTCATTGTACTCAAACCACAAAATCCCTATAGCTTAACAACAGATAAGACATTTATACATATAATCAGGAGTTATATATACTCAGGTATTCTGTGACTTGATTTGGGCAAATACTCAATTGGATCTATCTTTTATATTCATTCATTTATTCATTCATTCAGTGAATATATAACAAGTGCCAACCACCATTTAAGGCACTTGGTATACCTATGTTTCAACAACAAAAAAAAAGATGAAATTTCCGAAATATGTGGAGATTACATTGCATTTTTTAGGGGGGAAAAATCAGATGATAGATAGTAAATGTTATAAATATAAATATTTTATGTTAGAAGGTGATGAATGTTATACAAAAAAAAAACACAAGAAATATAGAGAAAGGAGAAAAGAGAGTACCCACGGGATTGTGATGCAGAGGGTTGACTTCAGAATAAAATAGGGTTGTCAGGAACACCTCATGAGGAGGTAACACTTCAGCAATCTCCTGAAAGGAAGAGGGCTAAGCCATGCCATGTACAAGGAGATTTTCAGGCAGAAGGAGCAGCCAGTGCTGCCATATTCTCAGCATATAAAGGCCAATATGACTGGACTGGATGGAAAATGGGGCTACTGGGAGAGTATAAAGATAAAACAGGCAAGGTGGCAAGTAACATAGGGCTCAGTGTGACTTTGTAAGGTATTCCCGCACCACCACCTATTTATAAAAAAGGCAGGTAGGTAACAAATAAATGAAATGTGACAATGTGATAATAACAATGGAACATTCAAAGAGAATAGCACATCTCAAAAATCTGAACATTAAAGTAAATCACATTGTTTAGTCTTCCAGGAAAAACGAAACAAAACAAAACTTTAAAATGAGAAGGTAAATGCTCCTTGTTAAGGACTCTACTGGCCATGATGTGTTAGGACGTTAGACTTAGTCTCCGAATTTGTAACACATCTTTTGAGAGAGGAAGCTTTATAGTCCGTATAATTATATTTTTAAATGTTAATAATCACTCTACATTTTAAAAAAGGGATTTCTACAACAGTTCTGCTGCTATTGTTTTTAAAATTTTGCTGTGTTTTAAAATTCATTTCCTCTTAGTACTCAGCGGAAATAAGGAACAGCTGGTCGACATCTTGCGTATCATAATCTATCATGGGTGTAATAATTATTATTAATTTACCTGGAAGATGGCCTCTTTTCCCAGATAAAATATACTCCTCATTTAATCTACTCTCATAAATCTTCTTTCATATCATTTTAATTCTTTGGGATTACAGTTGCTATCTAAATTCAATACTTTTTACCTGATTTGTACTTATGTTTTTTTAAATTTACATCAAATAAGATTAAAAATTATTCTCATTGAGAATTATCTGAGGGGCACCTGGGTGGCTCAGTGGGTTAAAGCCTCTGCCTTTGGCTCAGGTCGTGATCTCAGGGTCCTGGGATTGAGCCTGCTCCCTCCTCTCTCTCTGCCTGCCTCTCTGCCTACTTGTGATCTCTCTTTCTCTGTCAAAAAAAAAAAAAAAAAATTATCTGATAAATTATCTGAATAACTTATGCTAAAATTCCTGGTTATTGGGAAAAGAAAATTTTGAAAACATGTTCAGTATTGCCAAAGAGTTACAGGAGATAGGTTAATTCTTATACCTTTTCTCATTGTATTAAGATAGTCAAAGACACATGAAATGTGTTGGTTATTTTTGCTATTTTTTTAACTAACAAATGTAATATAAATATAACAAAATAAAAGAGCCTTCTTATTCTTAAGGTTAGCTATAAATTCATTAGGCTCTCATCTAATCTTTGGGGGAAAGAAGATATTAGAAATTCATGGAGAAAATTTTAATGCCTTAGGGTACTTGTTAGGGCACAAGTACTTGAGGGAAAAGAAACCTCAGAAGATATAAGTGAAACCTCAGAAGATATAAATGTATCATGCCACCTATCATTCTTGAGCAGAGTACCATGCACTGGTTACCAATCCCGGGGAAAGATTGGTATTTACAAAAACGTCATGGAGGATCACAAAGATCATCCTCTGCCAACCAGTAAGAACAGATGTCCAAATACTTCTGACCATTGCATCTTGGTATCTGAATCACTGAAGAAAACACAACACAGTCAGGCACTGGATGAGTAAAGAGAAGAGATAGAGCAAAATCAGCATTAAGAGATGGGCATCAATGCCCCATTGTCAGTGTGTTTTCACAAGCATTCTCATGCCAGAGTAGAAGGAACCCTGTCCTCACCCCACAGAGGACAGATAGAACAGTGAAGTTAGCCAGGTCTTATATGATGCACATACTGTAAACAGAACAAAAGAGCACATGCTGAGTATGAAACAAGAAAAGATATTCCCATACAACGCGGTAAGCCCAACACAGCTCTGAGGAAGTGTTTCTAATATAAAGAATTGTTTCAGACTTAAAGCTAGTTCTTTCCCAAAAAATCATCATCAGAGGATTGGCTAGTGTTAAGAACACAGTTTAGGTTTTGATGTATTGTTAGTTATTGGTTTGTGACAAAGCACCCCAAATTTGGGGTGCCTAAAACAACTATTTAATATTTGCTTACAAATTTTCGATTTGGTCAGGGCTCAGTGAGATACCCAGTAGAGTCCAATTCCCATCTTGATAGTAACGGTAACTCAGTAACAGTAACTCAGTTTGTGGGGTTCCTAAGGAAAAGAGAACCAACGATAGGAAAGTTGATCATAACATTTTTTCATCCAAAGTGGAATACGTGTGTGTGAAAAGAATACTGCTAATAATTAAGCTGGGAAAACTAGGACCACCTTTGGAAAACTGGGACCTATGTTCACCCTATCTATAAGGGACTATGGCAAATAGGGAAAAAAGTACCATTTTATTATTAGTCAGGTGTCTGTGACTCAATACAGAGTTTTCCGGTAAACTGAACTGGGACCCTTGACTAGAGCACAAATAGGCTTTGCTCTCCAAATCACCAATGACTTCCAAATCCAAAAGTTTCAGAGAACGTAATTTGCTAGGGGCAGGGTTGGGGGAGCAGTTAAATCAATTTTCATGCTGTCCCTGGCTCTCTTATTGATAGGAAATAGGAGATAGGACAGAGAATGAAGTATCTGCACCCATCTGAGGGAAAATTCCTGGATTAGTTTATCCCTCTGCCACACTACCATATGGGGAGAGAGAGATAGAGACAGAGAAAGAGAGAGAGAGAAGGAGAGAGAAGGAGAGAGAAGGGCAGAGAGCAAGAGGCTTTCTTATGAGTGTAATAAGCTGGAATTCTAAAAATCCAGATTTGTCTGATTTTCTCTCTGCACCATATATAAGGATAAGTTGTTGGATTTTTTTTGTTTGTTTGTTTGCTTGTCTGTCAATCCTTGTATTTCCTAGTTATATAAGCTGTATGGTTGGACACACACACACACACACACACACACACACACACACAGATCATATAGTATACACACCATTATATAGTTTAGTATATATATATCTCTTTCTCTCTTTCTCATGCACATACATAACTTCCTTCTTTTTTCTTACTTGGTTATGATCTAAAATTCTGTGAATTATGACCAAGAATAAAGGCAGTAAACCAGGCTGATGTCTTCTCCTCATAGGGAGGGTGATGGGAGAGGAGATTTTTGTTCCTCCCTCCATCCCCTTATTTTTCAGTGCTTTATGTTGATTTCCTGGACCAAATTGCTAAGATTCCGAAGATCCAAAGATGAGCGGCCTCTGTTGGCAGATGATATTAACAAGGTTCTAGGTAAGTCTTATTCCAGCATCTGTGAAACTTGGTATATTTAGAGATGTTCTTGTATATCTATGAACTAGACTCACCCAAAGGATGGACCAGATTTGAGAATTGGTAAGGATATGATACTAGAAACCTGGCTGAAATTGATTTTACTTTATCTTTACCATCAAAATGATCTAGTGAGTCATGCCAAACGTAAGACCAAGTCATACATGTTCAGGTAATAAGATGTACCTCTCTCAGCTCACTTCTTCATTCTCATAGTAGTTCTTAATGAAGTGAGGAATCTTTCAGATCAGAAAAACCCAACCCCGTAGATTTATTGCCTTTATACTATTCTAGGTTGTGGTGAGGATATGCCAGCACTTAAGGTTCTACCTCATCACCATGGAAAGAATGTATCATTGTGCCAGTTACATTTATCCATATTTCTTTCTTTCTTTCTCTATATTTATTTCTTATCCATATTTACTTCTAAATATCCATTAAGTGTATTCGAAATTCCAGTGAAGTTAGCTGGGCATAGCCACAATCCACCAAGTGACACTAGAGAAATGAACAGTTCGGATATTATCGCCTAAAAGCTTGAGTTAGCAGCTTATAATAATATTAACAAAAAGTATATCATATATTATGTTGAAGATTCACTCACTATTTTATTTCTCATCTCAAACTATGGCCTGTTATGTTGTCCGAGATCATCAGAGAGGGTTTTATAAAGAGCATTATAGATGTATTATGTTAAAAAGTATAGCTACAAAGTAAAGGTCTCGAATCGTCTTTTCATTTTTAATTTCTAAAAGGAAAATTAAGATCCAAACCATAAAATTTCCCTTCTCTTATTGTCAAAGCCATGTTAACTTCCAAAAGACAATCTCTTCTCCTTGGAAGGAATGAGTTCATATATCATTTCTTCCTTGTTTTCTTGTGCTTATTCTTAGCCAGAGAAATTCTGTATTGGTGCCAACAAATGTAGCCTGAATCAGTTCCCTTGGAAAGGTAGGGATACATAAGAACCCTCAGAGTTATATTAATCTAGTCTCAAGTGCCTCACATCTCCAATTTTCCAGTTAAATGTGCTAATAGGAAAATATCAGAGCACAAATTATAACACAACTCAACTATAACAGAAAATTCCTTTAATTTCTTGGTAATTATAACATTTTATAATCTAAGCACTATCCCCTATCCAATGTATATATATGTGTGTGTGTGTGTGTGTGTGTGTGTGTGTGTGTGTGTGTGTATATTCTTAAAGCATAATATCCTTCAAGAACCCATCTCATATCATTGAAGTCTGCAATCTTGTTTTCTACGGTAAGCCAAAGTAGGAAGTTTAGTGTAAAAGAGCTATGGGTGGATGTTTTGAGGAATGGGGATGGAAGAAAATAATCATAGAAAGAAACTTGGCTTCAGCTTCAGCAGATGTGTTAATTCATGGTGGTTGTTCAGAATTCATCATCTGTGGGATTAAGTTCACCTTTAAATAACACTGTATCACTCGATGTGTAATATAGGCCTCTTATCATAGTGTATTTCCCTCCTATTCCATATGACATTACTGTCATCCATTTTACTTATTCATGTATTATAATTACTATTTTTAAACAAAGTCTTCTTTCAGATCAACTAAGAATAAGAAAATTGAATATTTTATTTTATTTATTCCTTTTCTGAAACTCCTCATTTCTTTCTATAGATCTGAGTTTCTGACCTATATTATTTTCCTTCTCCTTGAATAAACCCATTTAACATTTTGGATGGATATTTCTGCTGGCAATGAATTCCTTCAGTTTTTGTTTGTCTGAGTTTTTATGTTTGCTTCCGTTTTTAAGCATAATTATACCAGATATGGAATTCTAGGTTGGTGGTTGTTTTGTCTGCATGTGTGTGTGATTTTAAACATTTTAAATATTTCATTCTACTCTCTTTTTTCTTGCATGGTTTCCAATGAGAGATCCACTGTAATTTTTTTCCTCGTTCCTAGAGAGCTAAGTCATTTTTTCCCCCTCTTTGGCATCTTTCAGGATTTTCTTTGATTGGGTTTTCTGAAGTTTAAATTTAATATGTTCAGGTGTAGTTTTTCTTTGTTTGTTTTTGTTTTTATTCTGCTTGTGGTGTTTCACATTTCCTGAATTTGTGGTTTAGTGTCTGTCATTATATTTAGAAAGTTCTCAGGATCATTATTTCAGATAATTCTGTTTTGTTTCCTCTTTATTTCCGATAACCTCATTATACTCATGTTAATACATTTTGAAAAATTTCCATAGCAGTTCTTGAATTTTCTTTTGTTCTAACTTGTTTTTCTCCTTGCATTTCAGTTTTAGAGGTCTCTAGTGATATATCTTCAAGCTCACTGATTCTTCTCTGCCACGTCCAGTCTACTGATAAGCCCATCAAGGTATTATTTATTTCCGTTACAGCATTTTTGATCTCTAGCATTTCCTTTTGATTGTTTCTTAGAATGTCCATCTTTCTACTTGTGGTATCCATTTATTCTTACATGTTGTCCAGTTTTTCCCTTAGAGAGCCCTAAGCCCATTACTTGTAGTTATTTTAAATTCCTTGTGTGATGATTCTAACATCTGTGTCATTTTCTCCTCACTGTGGTTTTTTTCTATCTTTTTGACTATCTTGTAAATTTTTTTTGTTGGAAACCAAGAACATTGTATTGTGTAATAAGAACTGAGATAAATAGGGCTTTAGTGTGAAGCTTTATGTTCATCTGGCTAGGAGTTGGGCTTTTTAAAATGTTTCCTGTAGCAAGTAGGTGTCAGCTTCTAATGTCTTCGTTTTGCTTTCTTTTTTGAATTTGGGTTTCCCCAAGTACTCCTCTTCAAAGAGAGTCTCTGGTTTGCAGCTCTTCTAACTGTAATCTACTGTACTCAAACCCTGTGGGTGTGTGGTGGTAAGGGATGGGGAGGGTAAATGTTTTGTAATCTTATGATTTTAGTGAATCTGTGTATCTGGGCTGTGACTTTGGTTTCTAGCAGTGTAGATCTCCCCTCTCCACTTAGATGAGACCAGAAGGCCAGTTAAGGCCAGTATGGGAAGAGAACTGTCCTTCCTATAGTTAGATTAAGGCTCTGGTGAAGTCTTTTTCTCTGGGGAATAGGTCTGTGTTATGGAGAATCCTCTGGGCTTATTTCACAATGATTACACTTTTCCTCCCCTTGCAAGAGCCATAAGGGAATCTTTTTAAAATCTTTATTATGAGAACTTTCCGAGGTCCTTGGAGATAAAACTAATGTAAATGTGGGATTCCTTCTAAGACTGTGGGCCCCCAGGAATTTCTCACATTCAAGTTAGTCCATGCTTAGCCTTCATCAATTTGTGAAAATTACCATTTAAGTTGTCTATAGTCTAGGCTCCCAGCAGCTCCTCCTCCAGGTTAGATTTCAGCTCTCAAGTGTGGTTCCGGATTTCAGTGTTTCCCTGAAACCTCAGTAGTCTGACAGGTCCAAACAAAGACACTAATTATAAGCTTTTTGTTTTGTTTTTTGGTTCATTTTTCGAAAGAGGAGTGATAACTTCTAAGATCTTTTTATGAGGGAGCTGAAACTAGAATTCTGAGCTGGGATTTAAATCTTGGAAGTTTAGATTTTTTTCCCTTATGCAATGCTTAATTATTTAAAAGAAAAAAAAAATCCCCTCATTAATAAGACTTGTTTTTCCAGTTAAATTCCTTTCAGTGATATTTCTTCATATTTCTAGTTTTTACATCTTTGATCCATAGTTACATCACAGTTACATTCTTAGTTATATCAAATAAAGTGGGGATTTAGATGGACTGGAATGGACAAACAAGGCTGATCTTAACATTATAGTCAAAGTTCTTTCATTTGCAAACCTGAGACATTGTAGAATCTATTTTGCTTTGGTTCAAGTTGCTCTAATAAACACTTCTGATATTGGCAAACAATCAAGTGCTTAAAGGAAAGGTGAATGGTATAAACAGAAAGCATTGAGAGCAGGTAGGACAGGGCTGGTCATTTAAATGGGTCATTAAAGGAAGACACAATTTGACTATTCTCTCCCTGGAGAGCTCCTTGGTGTGAGTTTATGAACTCTGGGAGAACGGCCAAGTTAGGTCTAATTATATTTAGTTTAACGCTGCAATTTAAATGCCTAAAATTTTTTTCAGTTCTTTTTTTCTTCCTTTCTCTCACTCTTTTTAATTTTGAAGTGAGCTTATTTTCATTCTTTGACCTGTCTAGTATGTTTGCTAAATGGTTTAATCAGCCATCACTTCTATATCTTTCTTGAAAAAATAATTAAGAGATGAGAATCTATTCACTCATATGCTTTGAAAGAAAACGATATTCTAATAACATTTAAAAATAAAAACATGTTGAAACAAATATAAGCCCACCATTATTTCTGCTTGTTTGTTGCCTTTACATTTTAGGTAACTGATTTCCCTTTGAATAAATTTTTTAAAAATCAGAAAAAAAAATCCGAGAATAATATAATTTGGGCTCTGGACATTGTTAAGGGAAATATTGTTTTCTCTATGACTATTTATTCTTGGAATATTTCTCCTCTTTTGCTTTCTTTCCACAATAAATACTTATTTTATGATGTTCTTTTTTCTTTACACAAGATGGTAAATAAGAGGCTCTTTGCTTTTCAGTGTTGCCTTTTAAAGTGGTACATATATCCTTTCTTACGTATATAATACTGTAGTTCGGGAGTTCTTAACCTTTTTTTGAGGGGGTCACAGATTCCTCTGAGATAATGATAAAAACTGGGGAATCTCTTTATAGAAAAATGCACATATACATACAATTGTTATATACAGTTGACTTCGGGAGGTTTACAGATTCCTTAGAGGCAAAATAAAGGTTTCTGATCTTTAAGTAAAAAACACTTCACATATGTTTATCTCTCACAGTGGCTCTTGTCATGTGACATGCAGCCAGTCTACCTTCTGGAAGCATCCTGTACCAGTGTGGTCCACTCTGTAGGAGAGACATATTTTCTGCCTGATTCAACAGTCTATTTAATCTTATGTGACACTGTTGTTTGCCTATGGGCTTTATAAGGAAGACAATAGGATTTGTCGAGAATGTCCACACTGTGTGTAATAAGAGCAACACTGCATTTACTGAGAAAGTGACCTATATAATAAGTTATAAAGGATATCTGAGTAGTCTCCTATCCCCCTGATCTAAGGAAATAATTGTAACCCTTAATCAGTGTGACTGAGGGAATAGCCTTGCTGCAATTGGGATCCATTGTTCTCCTTTATTGTGATCTTATTTCACTGGGTTTTTGCTTTATTAGCTTATTATCAGATCTTAGATTTTGCTTATAAATTTGCACAAAATACAGACTCTGACAACTGAAAATTGATTTTTGCAGAAGGCTTTGCTTCCCTCTGATATGTTCTGCAATATTTTGACTATAGCAGGGTGAGGTCTCTTTACTTCGAGTTCACAGAGTTGCTATTTGTGCTCTTTAAATAATTATTTAGGTGTAGAACAAGAAATTCAGACAAAGCATCACTGTCAGGAGCAGTGGGGAGAAGTGGCTTCTCTCTGCCTGTGTGAAATAGTAAAGAAGAAGCAGTTCCATTACAATGGACAAACACCAACAAAATGAGCTAAGATTGAGCTTACTCAACTTTCATGACATGTATTCTCTAAAAATGTGTATATGCATATATATTTCTAGTATGCGTCTAACTGCATATGTATCTGTAGTTTGCGTGTATGAATGTAGTCAATGTTCTAGTTAGTTCTCAAGTTTGTGCAAATTCTTTTGTGATTTGAAAAATGGTTTGATGAAGACATCAGCAGTTTATAAGAGGGATGATAATATGCATGTGATTAACATGAACTAAACTAAAATGTCCCCAACTATTCTTTGCCAGTTTTTTAATGGTATAAGAGAAATGTCATAATGCTGATTTAATGTGGAATAGGTTTTTATCAACAAAAAGAAGAATGTTAAGGCTCTCTTTTTTTTTTATTCTCACGCTCATTGTATAGTTTCTCTGAACTAAAAGATGATATAGTGATTACATAGTGCTAAGAATATAGGATTTGGAATTAAAAGACAAAAGCTGAAAAACTAGGCCTATAGTCCCAGGTCTACCACTTAATTGCTGTGAGACCTTTATTAGTCTTAAGATAGAATTCTGTGAAGAAGAATAGTAACAGGACTTACCCTATTGGGTTTCTGGGAAATGACGGATGAATGCATGGGAAGCGATTTGCAGAATCTTGGCATATAATACATGCTTAATATAAAATAGGCTCTCATCATTACATTATCATTATCATTATCATTAGTGCCTCCTTAGTTGGTAGTTCTCACTGAGGACTATTAATTGCGTTGGAGCTTCTGAGTGTGAGGGACAGTTACTCCCCATGGTATAAACCCACCTCTGCAAAAGGTTCAACCCAACATCTTCATTTTCTTGTCTGTTTCTATGGAAAACAGCCACTTCTGTGTTTTTGTTTTTGTTTTTGTTTTTGTTTTTGTTTGGAACCTTATTTGTTAGAGCTCTCTCTCCAATGTCTAGTATAGTCTCTACTATTTTAATAAATATTTTCTTTCCTTGACTTGTTGAGTAAAGCAGTTTTCTGCCTAGCAATGCATATTTTACCTTGAGCCTTAATTCCTTCTGCTATTCTGAAATAGATCTAATTCCCAGAGATCCTAGGATAGGATTGCTGATGAGCCATAAGATAACCAGATGACTCAGTGATTGTGTTCTTGCTATATTTACAGAATTAGAGCTTGCATATATTTTTTTCTGCTTCTTTTTAAATAAAGTATTATTTTTTTATTCAGTTTGCTGATAATTTTACCAAAGCCCTCCAAAGAGATATGCCTAAGATAGGATGATGTGGTGATTTTTTTTTCAAGTTTTTTTTTTTTAAGATTTTATTTATTTATTTAACAGAGAGACTGAGAGAGAGAGAGAGAAAGAACAAGCACGGGGAGTGACAGGCAGAGGGGGAAGCAGGTTCCTGGCTGATGCTGGACTTGATTCCAGGACCCTGGTATCATGACCAGAGCTGAAGGCAGATGCTTAACCGACTGAGCCACCCAGGCATCCTGATGTGATAATATTCTTAATTATATCCCAGTTATCTGGCTAAATTGTCTAAATAATTTTGATTCAAAGATGGCACCCTGGGCCTGCTTTTGAAGCACAAGTATTAATATTCTCTGTGGACTGTGCTTATACAAATTTAGTCAAGTCACCAACAAAGACCAGAATATTGCAGGTTCTCATATTTTTAAGGTCAGAAAACTCTCCAGACTGTTCTACTAGGGTATGAGTTTCTGTGTTTATTTTTAGGGTATCTAAATATGTTCTGATATGTCCCCACATACCTTCTTGTAACATCACCACCCTGTTCAGTATGTGTTATCAATTTCAGCTAAAATAATTTCCTTGGCAATTCAAGATTTTCTAAATCCCAGTCATCAAATCTCATCTGATTCTTCCTTTCCTTTATATCAAGAAATGTAAAACTTTTTTCTTTATGATATGATTGGGCTATATTTTTCTATTATAATTTCTTTTTAATTTATCTCTAAAGAAAATTTAATCATTGTTTCAAGAAATATAATATTTATTACTTCTTTATAAATGACACACCATCCTGGGATTTTATTCAACATTCTACTCGACATTTGCATCTTTCATGGGTTCTTCTTTCTTGCATATTAACTAATTATTTCTCTTAAACTTTCAAGGAAAATATTTCTCCCCCTAATTTCATAGATGAAGAAATTGAGGAACAGAGACGTGCAGTAGTTTCTCCTGGTTTTAGATTGACCAAATATTTAGGACAGAGATTCACACTTAAGGCTACGATCTGAAAGTCTTTACTCTTTCTACCAGACAGAACTAAACTCATAAAAGTGACATTTATGTTGCTGGAACTAAAGTCTACAAAGTCTCAAAGGAAATGATTGACTTTGAACATGCACTTACATTAAAATCTGCCTCTTCTCTCTCTGTCACAGAATCCTGGGAGAACGCTTTTATATGCCCAGGCACATGACAATATGGTTTCTTAATGATAGTAATGTTAAAAATAACATTTTCCAGCAGTGTCATTCCAGGAACTAATCTATAGTGTAACGGAAATCTCTTTAGTCTGATGCTTTCTCTGCTGTGAAGAGTAGGTGCAGGCTTTAATATATCATGATGTCTCTTTTATTCATTTCCTTCAACCATTGGTTTAGTGCTTATAAATTACCTCTAACAGATTTGCGAGTGATGCCTTACTTGGACATCAAATTGGGTAACATGATCTAGGAGCCTGCTGAAATATTTTATGCAAGTTTTACATGCTGAGGAGTTCTGCCTGTGGATGTCTTTATGTATATATAAACCTTATAACCTGGCATCCTTACAACACTGAGATTTCAGACATAGGGTAATTCATATTTTGTGGGCTGTGTTACCTAGATGCTATTTTATATAGCAACTAATTTTGCCTGGCATATTTTTTAGCTAATAGGACTTTTGAAGACATAAGATAACAAATTCACAATAACTGGTGTATTAGATATCTTCAGAAACTGAACCAATTATATACATGAGGGGGGTGGGTGAGCAAGTGAGACAAGAGAGATTGATTAATTTTAAGGAATTGGTTTATGTGATTGTGGTGGTTGGCAAATCCAAACTGTAGGGCAAGCATGTAGCCTGGGGACCCAGGGACAGTCTTAAGGCAGTATGGAGCAGAATCTTTCTTATTCCCATGGACCTCAGTCTTTTTCTTTTAATGCCTTCAGCTAATTGGATGGGACCCATCCACATTATAGAGGATAATCTGCTTTATTCTAAGTGCACTGACTTAAATGTTAGTCACATTTTAAAATTTTCTTCATAACAACATCTAAACATGTTTGTCCAAACATTTGGACACCCTAACCTATCAAGTAGACACATAAAATTAATCATCACAACTGGGTTCTAACTTCTTATGTTGATTTTTTCTGAAAAATTATTGTCATTTAATTCCAAAGATATTGGCCTTTGAAAACTTCAAAGGCTTATGTGATGCATATACAAGTTAATACAATTTAATATTAAATTAGTCTTTTTGATTTTGAAGTTAAATCTTTTTTTACAGTAATGAAATCTATACTTACATACTTTGGGGCTAGTGATCACTGCAACATAATTAACATAATTAAAAAATTAACATAATTTTTTAATTTCAAAAAATTGAAATTTTTTAGAACTATTACTAATTATATCAAGGTTCAAAACTTGATTGGCATCCTTCTACAGTTATAAGAAATGCCAGTGGTCTTTGTTTAGGATTACTTAATATTTCATAACATTTCTGTGAACTTTAACCTGAATTTTTATTTAAAATGTTCTCATTTGGAGATTATTTTAATGAGACCACCGTTGTTTTTTGTGTGTGTTTGGAACAATATTAATTATGTTATCAAATCTTTAATTTATATTTTATTGTCTTCTGGTTGTAGGCATTCAATAAATATTAGCTCCCTACTTTCCTGAAGAGTATGAATTGAAATACTATTAACAACATATGCACAAGAATATTCTACTGAATCTCTTTAAACTGTTTTTATTGGCCCTATGTTTCAATTCTTCTAATTTTTAACATGTTTTAATGAAATCACTGCAGCAGGTCCTGGGGCAAGGAATCCTGTGTCACCACCCTGTGACCATGGCTTTTATTATGTCAAAATAAGCCAAGACAGGCCAAGTATTGCTACACGTAAAACAACTATAAAACCTCAGTGGCTTAATAAACCAAGAGTTTGTTTTTTGCGTATCTATCTACATTTCCAACATGGTCAATATGGGGGAGCTCAGCTCATCATAGTTATTCAGTAACCTAGGTGAATTGAGACTCAATTTACATGCAGGCACATAATCACTATGCTAGGAGAAAAAAACACTTAAAGTGAGTTGCCTATGTTCCTGCTGCTGCTGCTGCTGCTGCTGCTGCTGCTTCTTCTAAGATATTTATTTATTTATTTATTTATTTATTTATTTGAGAGAGAGTGCAATCAAGGGGAGGAGCAGAGGGAGAGGGACAAGTGGACTCTGCACTGAGTGCAGAGCCCATAGTAGCAGAGCACAATCTCAGGATCCTGAGATCATAGCGGGAGCTGAAATCAAGAGTCAGATGCTTAGCCAACTGAGCTACCCAGGTGCCCCATGTATATGATGCTTCTTAAAGCTTCCACTGGAGATGAACTTCATGCTTTCTGCTCACATTTCGGAAGCCCATGCAAGTTTCATGGCCATGTGCCTAACCACACATAGATGAGCTTGGAAGGAGGAGAACTGGAATATGGCCAGTCTTGTGACCATAGTCACTGTTTCAGGTGTGATTTTGTTTTTTAATATTTTATTTATTTACTGGAGAGAGAGAGAGAGAAAGAGAGAGAGAGATGGACAGAGACAGAGCATGAGCAGAGGGGAGCCCAAGAGAGGAGTTCGATCCCAGAACCCTGAGATCATCACCTGAGTCCAAGACAGTCAATCAACTGATTGAGCCACTCAGGAAAACCCTGGTGTGATTTTGTATCAGGAATGATTTTAGCTTTCTATGGCTGGGAATGGCTCATAAAGATGCTCATAAAGATGGCTCATAAAGACTGAACATCTCTCATCATATAAGAAGAGTGCATAAGAAGGAACTCTGAGTTGATGTGGGAGCTCAAGAATGTTATAAAGGATCAGGCCCTTTTCATATTTCTGTCCTATTAACCCAAGAATTGTGGATTTTGGTCCTTAGCCTGGCCACTTGTGGTTTTGGGAAAGCTTCTACAACTATAAATAGAATATTCTCATACATCTGGCCCCGAATCACATAGGAGGGAACATAGTAGCTTCCTTGATCTCTCTCTCTTTTTAGTCAGGAGGAAAATCCTCCCTGGAAGAAACAAGTATGCTTTCCTTGTGGACTTTCCCTTATTTTTCTTTACTCAGAATGAGGTCACCTGGAGATTCTTAGCTGCAAGGAAAGCTGGGAGGGTGAGAAGCTGAAAAGGGGCAAGGGCAAAGAGTTAACTATAACTGGTTTAGAAGATTATCATGGCTTTACCATCTTTCTTTTTCTGGAGTAGGCATTTTGCCCCTTGATAAAAATTGTAGCTCTGATATTAAAAAAGAAGAGGGAATTTCTATGGGGAGAACACAGGATTACCTTTTATAGAAAATAAATGAAAAAAAAAAGTCCTTCATGGAGTGCCTGGGTGGCTCAATCAGTTAAGCCTCTGACTCTTGGTTTTGGCTTGGGCCATGATCTCAGGGTTGTGAGGTAGAGCCCCGCATTGGGCTCCACACTCAGTGGGGAATCTGCTTGACCTTCTCTCTCTTCCTCTCCCCCTGCTCATGCTCTCGTTTTCTCAAATAAATAAATAAAATCTTTTTAAAATCCTTCATAATTTAATAGGGAGATGATCATTTGAAATAAATTGAAAGCAAGACAAATAGTCATGTAGTCTAAAATAGCTGAAAGGCAGCTGTTGAGAGTTGGCTAGGGTGCCAGGCAGCCAGTGAGGTAGCAACACATGAGCATATCATTGAGAAACTTGTAGTATTTCAATGACAGAAAAGGCATTGCAGGTGGAAAACACTAAAGGCAAAGAGCCAGGAAAATAACAATGCTGGGGAGTGAGATTGGGATTAAATAAATAATGTAAAGACATGAATGTCAGACCAGAGTTTGGACTCTGTGGGGAGCCTTACAACTTTGGAGCCCTGCGATGTGGTGGTTAAGAACAGTTGCTCTACATTTAGTCAACCTCAATTTGATCTGAGTTCTACCACCAACTCACCGTGAAATGGTGAGCAAATTCCCTTACTTCTTTCAGACTCTATTTCCTCATCTGTAATAAAAAGGAATAATGAAAGGTACCTATATGTATTAGTTAGGGTATGCTAAACAGCTGAAATAAATAAATGCAAAAATATGATGGCTGAAATAAATAGAAGCTTATTTTTTACTCATTTAACAAGGTAGTAAGCAGGCTCTGCTTAATGAAATCATTCAGCAGCCCAGGTGAAAGCAACTTCTCCATCTTGGACATATGTTTTCCATAATCTCTCTGTGATAGTTCTCCAGAACATCTCAGTGAGTTCTAGGGAGCACTGCTTAGTATAATGTATATGAAATACTTAGCATAGTGCCTAATACAGAGTAAGCAATTGATAAATGCTAATGATTAATGTTAGCTATAATTTTGACTTAGAAACCAAGGCACTTAGAAATGAATTGGAATAAATGTGAGTCTTCTTAAACCGTAAGAGAATATTTTATGTATTAATTTATTTTGAGCAGAAAAATGAGACCATTAGAATTGAGATAAGAATTATTCTGGCAAATGCGTGTAGGGTGGTTCGGTGGGAGTGTGGTGGTTGTAGGCCGACCATGAGCTAGAAGACAGTTATAATGACGTAGACAAGAAGTGAGGACAGTAGAAGGAGGATGAAGAAGAACAAGAGGCAGAGCTAATACATTCCACTCTCTGAAGGCTTGGAGAGTCTATATTTTTTATGCTTCTAGCCATCTCACATTCAAATATATATTTGGTGTTTACATTTGTTGCTGGCAAAAAAAGATATTTCTTTTATAATCTTAAAATCATTTTTATTAAAAAAGATTTTATTTATTTATTTGAGAGAGAGACAGAGAGGCAGAGAGAGCATGAGCTGGGGGAGGGAGAGGGAGAAGCAGACTCCCCACTGAGCAGGAAGCAGGATGCGGGGGCTCAATCCCAGGACCATGGGATCAAGACCTGAGCCAAAGGCAGACACTTAACCAACTGAGCCACTCAGTCACCCTCTCAAAATGATTTTTTATAATATTTGAATTTGATAGCAAAATATAGAATGAGAAGGTACTATAGGAGATCCCCTCAACATTAGATATGTGTCTGTATAGAAACTGAGCTAAAATGATTTTGTATTAATGCCCTCTTGTTATTGAAGAATAACCAATTTCTTATTTTCCCCTTGTATGCCTCTAGATGATCAATATATTTAGTTACTTCTCTGATTTGATTTTCTTTTCGTTTTCCTTTTTTTGTTTTTTACAGTTTTCTTCTTCTTTAGGGTAATTAATATCAATTTTCTATGATTCTAATGTCAAAAAAAATGCCAAAAGCTGTATATTAAACTGTAATATTCCAGAATTATGTCAGTCAATTTGTTTAGCCTTTGACAAAATTAGAATTGCAAAAATTTTTATCAGACTTTCTCACTAATAGCATTACTTATGGATATGTGTTTTCCTTCTTTTTCTAAAAGTGCTAGAGAGTTTGAAAACGGGTGGGAAGTAAAGGGTAGAATTCATAAAAAATGAAGGCCCTAAGTATATCACAGACTGGGTGGTCATGGGTGATGATTAAAAATTCATTGTACTGTTCACCTAATTTTATCTTTAGTTGTAACCCCCTGTGGAAGCATTAATTTTGAGGATGTAAAACTATATGTTATTAATTCAAACCCAATATATGCCCTGTCTTTTGTCATTGGTAGTCTGAGTCCTTGAAGCCTGTGCAAGTTTGTAGCCACTGAGGTTGGGTGCTGGTGAATCTTCAGTCTCATGATGCTGCTTCACCCCAGTGAATTAGACCTTGTCTTGGGCTATTTCTGTGGAACACTTACAATGCACTTACAAGGGACTGAATTAAACTTCTCAAATTGAGTTGAAATCTGGAATAGTTGGGCAGCATAGTGGCTAAATCATACATTCCTTCAAGTAGGCTGAGCTCATATCATTGTTTAGACCAGGGCTCCTCAAATTTAATGTGTGGGTTGTGTGTGTGCAGGGTTGTGGAGGGAGCGCAAAGGAGCAGTAAGTCTGATAATCTGCATGATGATATAACTGGTCTATGGTCCACAGTGTTACTAGTATGTAGCTCTACTATCTTGGCCTCCGGTCTACAAAACAGACTTATATTCTACTGGTGAAAACTGTGTTGGGAACTCTGAAACTCAGTGCGTCTTAATAAGAACACTTCTGATACACTTTTTAATGGAATGTTATTTATTTTTATTTTTTGAGAGAAAGAGAGAAAGAGAGGGTTTGCGTGAGCAGGGTAGGGTAGGGTGGAGCTGGTGAGGGAAAGGCAGAGGGAGAGGGAAAGAGAGAATCTTAAGCGGACTTTACATCCATCATGGAGCCCATTGGCAGGGCTAAATTTCACAACCCTGTGATCATGACATGAGCTGAAATCAAGAGTCGGGCGCTTAACCAGCTGAGCCACCCAGGCACCTCTGGAATGTTATTTTAGATGGTGTTTCTCAGAATGAAATAATCAAAGACTTATTTCACCCAAGATTATTATGAACCTAGGATTTATCTATATAATGAACCACAAGATATATACAGATGAGAGTTAAAGGTTATTTGAAAGAATAAAATGTTTTTTGGAACACATTTCTATTTTTCCATATAATAAAAGAAATCATGTATTTGTAAGACACATGCTCAAGGCTGAGATTCACCTGGAACACCATCTTAGCTGTACAAGTTATTTACAGCTGATACTCATGCATGCATATTGGTCAGGGTCATCGCCTGATATGGAGATGCCTGTGGCATACATGATATTGAATAGTTTGAATACCATCCCCAAAATATTTCCAAAGTGTAGTGCAACAGAACAATTTCCTTTCTTTTCTCCTATGACTAAGTGAGCTCTGCATTTTTCACAGTTGACGCTACTGAAGCAATATTACCAATATACAAACACTGAGGGTATTTAGCTGTATTGACATTTATAGTCTATGGGTCGCCTTGAAATCACATAGCTCTTCTGTTTCAATGTACCAAGGTTCAGAAATCCAACATCTGGAGGTGTATTGTGAAGCCATTTCACCCCAGCCACCTGCCCAGGACACGGAGAATGAATAGAGAAAGAATCTATAGAGATTTCCTCTTTTTTGGGCTGCAGAAAGTCTATTCCTTCCCCTCCCTCTCCCTTCCTCTCTCTTCTCTGGACACCAAACACAATCTCTTCAATGGGTTCAGCTTTCCCCAGCATAGGAAGATAAGTTGTTTCAGAGAAGTCTGCTTTTGCCTTACAATATGAACTTCTAGGGAAAATGAAAACACAGATGGGGCTGGCAGCTGGGGAATTCAGGGGAAGAAAATTGTGTTCAATATTATAGGACATCTCTTTGCTATTGCCTCTCTGTTTTACACATACTCCATGCTCTTATCAAGAAGAACACCTGTTACTTCTGGTTGGTACAATTCTCTTTAAATTTCCCTCATTTCCCATTGTTCAGATTCTGAGGCATCATGAATGTCTGAATTGTTTAAAAATAAATTTCTAGGTGTGCCCTCCAACTCTGCTGATTCCTGCTAACATTTATTTGATTTATGTGGTTTCCTGACCAAATCCCAGGCTCTGCCCCATGGCACAAATCTCATTTTAGAACCAGAATTATTTTCATACTTCTTCGCTGGGGGTATACACATTTGGTATTTGCCTCTCTGGCACTTTATGCTCCAAAACACTGCTTTTAAAAGACATAGTGAGTCCTGACTTAAGGTTAATACATCCTGGGTCATCTATCTATACATCACCTATGATGGAGCTCTGCCTGAAGACCTTATTTTTGAACTTCATATAAATGGAATCTAAAAATATATAACCTTCTGTGCCTCATTTCTATTGCCCAATGTAATGTTGATGGGACATATCCATGTTTTTGCATGTAATTTGTTCATTTTCATTGTGTACTCTATTGCACTGTGTAAAAGTGTTAAAATTTACTTATTTATTCTACTGTTGATGAGTATCTGGATTGTTTCCAGTTTGGGGCTGTTAATAATATTGTTATGAACATTCTTGTGTTTGTAGTTTGGTGAACATATGTGTGTATGTCTGTTAAATTTTGAAATGCTGCCTGTTAGGGTTTATTTAGCATTTAGCATTAGTAGATACTGATATACCCCAAAGTTACTGTATCATTTTATACTTCATAGGCAGTGTTTGAAAATTCCAGTTTCCTTACATTTTTATAAACACTTTATTTTGTCAGTCCTTCTAGTTAGTAGGTTGTGGTATTTCATTGTAATTTTACTTTACATTTTCCTGACTATTACTGTGGTTGCAAACATAGATGTTCAGATGTTTGCCAGTTGTTTTGCAAAGTGCCTGTTTAAGCTTCTTGTCCGTTTTTTGTTTCTTTGTTTGTTTTTTATTGAATCAGGTTGTCTGGCTTTTTCTGAAATATTCTTGATATGAGCCCTTTGCCTTTTTTGTGTTTTCAAATGTTTTCTCCCACTCAGTGGGTTATTTTCATGTCCTCTACTGGTATTTCATGATGTACATAAATTCTTAATTTTAATGAGTTCCAACTTATTAATTTTCCTTTATGTTTAGTGCTTTTGTGTGTATGTGTGTGTATGTGTCCTGTTTAAGATAACTTTGATATCTCAAGGTCATGAAGATATTCTTTTGTGTTATTTTTCAAGAAACTTTATAACATTCCCCTTGTATTTTGATCAAAAGTCCACTGAGAATTAATTTGTGTGTGATATGAGGCATAAATAATGATCAAATTTTCCCCATATATATATCCAATTGACCCGACACCATTTGTTGAAAAGAACATCCTATCAACACTTTTAAGGTCACTTTTGTTATATATCAAGTGTCTAAATAGATGTGAGTTTGCTTCTGAATTCTCTCTTCCATTCCATTGGCCTATTTGTCTAAAATTACCACTTCGAATAACTACAGTTACATGGTAAATTTTGAGAGCCTGTTGTGTAAATCATCAAACCTTTATTTTTAAAATTAGATCATTTTATTGGCTCATTCTATTTTCATGTAAATGTTAGCTTCACAAGTCGATTTTTGCCAAAGTCACTTCCTGTATTTGCATGAATAATTGATCTGTGTGTGAAAATTCTACAAATAATATGAGGTCCTGATTGATACTCTCTTCCTTCCAGGATCCAAACTTAAAGTCTAAAATTTCAGGGATGCTCTTCAGGGATGCTCTTTCTTTGTGGGATCTAGACTTCATTTTTGTGTCCCATGCTTGGTGAGACTGTGGAAAGCTATTCCTATCTTCCCTGGTTCTTAGACATCACTGCTCAGTTCTTAGCTTCTTGTTCTGTGCTCTTTATAAATTGTCAAATGCCTCAAGGGGAAAATAGCTGCAGAATGTTGGGCTTACTTATCGCACTTTCCATCTGCCCAGTGTCTTGGCCTGAAATCTGGCTCGTTTTGAAAGCTCCAAACTCCAGTGTTTGTCTCTGTATCCCTCTAAGACTGAGGAAAACTTGCCTCAGGTTCCCAGGCTCTCCGCTTCTAATCTCTGCTCCACTTTTTAGCCTCTTGGATTTATGCTCCTTATCAATCAGCAGATCCATGAGGTAAAGCACACCCAAATATTGAACTCATCTCCATGACCTTTCCTTTTCTCAGGGAGCCTGGACCCTCAAGTCCTGGCTGCTTTAGTAGCTTTTTGATGATTTTGAATGTTTCTTTTTTTCTTTTAAATTTAATTTTACGTATCTTCTCAACTTGTTTTTATAGGAATATTATCAGAAAGAGAAGACACTCAAAAATTTTAAATTTCTTTCACTTATTTCTTTTTTTAAAAAAATAAGATAATACCTGCTCAGGGCACCTGGGTGGCTCAGTTGGTTAAGTGGCTGCCTTCAGCTCAGGTCATGATTCCAGGGTCCTGGGATCAAGCCCCACATCGGGCTCCCTGCTCAGCAGAGAGCCTGCTTCTTTCTCTCCCTCTGCCTGCCGCTCTGCTTACTTGCGCTCTCTCTCTATTTCTCTGTCAAATAAAGTCTTAAAAAAAAAGATAATACCAAGGTAATACCTACTCACTCTACCTCAAATAATGTGATATATTTTGCATATAATTTTCATGAAATATGAAAATTTAAAGTCACTATCTCCTTGAATTAATATTCTTTTTATTTTAAAACATTTTTTTCCTCATGTTCAACCTCTTATTAGAGTTCATTTTTCTGAAATTACTGTAGGATTTTAAAATGACATGTCTTCCATTTATTTCTGAAGTAAATATATTATGATTTTTATTCCGAAAAGAAAGGTATGGGGGATTTCTAGTATTACTCATGTTTGCATTATATTTTAGTGACTAAATACAAGTAAGTTTGGGGAAATGAGGATTTTTCTTTCTTTTTCTTTCTTCTTCTTCTTCTTTTAAATATGGAAAGCTTTTACTCTCCTGTCTTCTCCTTTCTGTGTAATGTAATGGATTTTTCCAATGAAGCCCACTGCATTCACACCATTTTCTAAGACCTGAGAATATGCTCTCTGCACCCTAAAAATAACAATTTCCTCACTATTTTCCAGACCTGGCATGTTTTAATGAAAATGCTTGCACAGAAGCTAGCACGTTACTTTGCTTTATGCCTTTCATGACATTGATGCTTTTCTGCTCTATTTCCTAGGTCATCCCATGTGATAACAGATTTTTTTTGGCTTCTTATTTATGTGCTACCTTTTTTTCTATAAATCATTGTAAACATTCATTTATTTTTTGATAATCAGTGATCTAAAATTATAAAAATTTGCAATATAAATAATCTATTAGTGACATCATTACCAGCAGTAGCTAGCAGTGAGTCCCCTCTGACTGTATGACACATTGTGTGTTAGTTACCACGGGAAATCCCAACCCCCATCCAGATTTAGATCATAGCACTTGGATTTTGTGATGATGAACTTTTTATTTATTTTATTTTTTTTAAGATTTTATTTATTTATTTATTTGGCAGAGAGAGAGAGAGAGAGAGAGAGAGAGAGAGAGATATCACAAGTAGGCAGAGAGGCAGGCAGAGAGAGAAGGGGAAGCAGGCCTTCCGCTGAGCAGAGAGCCCGAGGCGGGGCTCGATCCCAGGACTCTGAGATCATGACCTGAGCCGAAGAGGCTTTAACCCACTGAGCCACCCAGGTGCCCCTGTGATTTGAACTTTTTAAAGAACAAGACTCTGATTCAATGGATAATTCAGGCAGAGGTCTAGCATTTGAGAACTGTTTCTGCTTAATTGTGTTCACGTTATTTAATTGTGCTGTGTTTTCTTTCCATGCAATGCCCCTTCTCCATGTCTCTTCCTGGTTGATTCTATTATACTTTATCAATACCTCTATTATATTATCAATATTTAGATTGTAATAAAATATTATAAGGTCCAATTCCCATTTTAAATTGTAGGTGGCCTCAAAAATCAACAGTGTCTTGCTCATCTTCCTTCGTTTATCCTGTGTATACTTAACATACATTTGCTAAATTACATAAATTGATTGGAATAAGGAACTAAATAGGACATTTACTAACCTAATTATGGGGTGGTTTGATAAAATGCTTTGGAAAATAATCATAATAATTCGAGGGATTATTTGTCCCTTTCCTCTTTATTCGCTTCCAAGACTCACCTCAAATAGATGTGTCAGGAGTTAAACAGATTCCTTAAATTCCGAGTATTTATTAAGACTGTACTCAATGTGACAGGGTATTGAATATCTACATCTTGAGCTAATATTAGCGGAGTCATTATACCCTTCTGTATAAATATTCACAAGTGAAATGCAAGAACATGTAAACTCAAAGCACATACCTTGCATGGTCCCAAAGAGTTTTACTCCCAATTACTTTTTTCATGAATCTTGTGGCTCATTTACAAGGTTCCTTTGTTCTTGATTTAGATTTTAGTGAGGAAAGATATTTGACCTTTTTTCTCTTTTAAGTGTTTAGGTTTTTAATTTAAAAACAGGATTTTTTCGGTTATGTGATATCAGTGGTATTTCTGACTCAGTAGAATCTTTCTATCCTTAATGTGACCAGGAACCAATCTACTCTTGGGGGATGTCTGGTCACTTCTCCAGAGACATTCATCAGTACTAATGGCCCATGGTCACCCCATTGTTTTTGTTTTTTGTATTTGTTTATTTATTTGTTTGTTTGGTAAGCAGATGAACCTCCCATTAGGGGATGTCTTAGAAGCTTATCAACTTTCTGGGCCTGAGCCTATGTTATAGTCCTTATCACTATTCTCCTTTTATTTAATCTCTGACTCATGATGAAATTTATAAATGCAAATATAAATAATAATTGTTGTAGTAAGCAGTAAAATTTGTGGGTAATTTATAAAGTAAGAGAAATTTTGAAAAATTAAATATATATATAAAAAATTCCATAAGTGGAATTTGATGAATAGAAAGATCTTGGGGCACCTGGGTGGCTCAGATGGTTGGGATCTGTGTTCGGCTCAGGTCATCATCTCCAGGTTCTTGGATCGAGCCCCACACTGAGCTCCCAGCTCAGCAGGGAGTCTGCTTCTCCCTCTCTCTGCCTCTCCCCCTGCTTGTGCTCTCTCTTGCTCTCAAATAAATAAATAAAATCTTCAAAAAAAAAGATGAATAGAAAGATCTCAAAGCATATAACTGGAGAGTATATACTTTTTTGTTTATGTATTATACTTTGGTTATTTTATATATCAGTGGGGATAATGAAATTATTGAAATTAAGAGGCAATGAGTCACAAATGGAAAGAGCACACATACAAATAAAAAAAAAAAAATATTGCTTTAAGTCTTAGCATTGACACTTACCAAATATATGGCCTTGGGAAAATCACTTGTTTGAGCTTCTCAATCCTAAACTGTTCAACACAGCTAAAGATAATATTCAAAGATTTGTTCTGTTGATTTGTTAAACTAAAATTAAGAATCGATATCATCATAAATAATGAAGTACCTCTCATACAGTCTCACTTCTCTTTATTTTTTACCTTCTCCCTTATCTGTTTTAGCATACAAATGTATTCCCATTAAAATGAGCCAGTTATGATAGGAATACTAACAATGGTAGCTCCTTTAATTGAGTGTTATGTATAATGCAACACAATATATCTTTAACTCTCATAAGAGCTCTTCAAAGTATAGTTGGATTTCCTCTGAGAAATGTTAATTAATTACATGCTACTTCCTGTCTAAGCACTAAACCAATTGAGAACTCAATAGAGTGTCTCAGGGTTTAAAATATGAGCTTTCCAGTTGGAAAGCAAAAGTGGATGATGCAACTACAAATGGGCCTGTTGGTATAATACTTTATCTGCTGAATTTGGACCACATTCCCCACCTGCAGATAGACAATATACTCAGAAAAGACACTTTGCCAGATGCATGAGAGAAACTCTGTCTCTCCTACACTCTGAACTCAGAGAATCTCCAGATTGTAAATTTTGACTGACTCGAGCCTCTAACTGCTTCTAGAAGAAAACCTTCAAACCAGATCAGGAGCATTAGTACATAGATACAGGAAGAGAATGCTTTAGTTTTGCACACAAGATACTTTAATAACTTAAGGTTAGAAGTCACTTTAATAACTTAACCCTTTCCAATAGAAGGATGTGACCAATGGTGTTAAAATCTTCCTATCTGTCCAATCAGATAAATCAATTTCTACCTCCTGCACAGAGATGTGTATAACACAAGGGATATAGAGACAGATAATTCCAAGGTGTTGCTTCAAAACTGTTCCTTCCTAGGGAGTAGAGTGGATATCAGCTGGTGGTAAACCTGGGGAAAGAAGAATGTGGTTCTCTCTAAAGAAGTTATTATTTCTTCCAATTTACAGATAAGATCACCTGGCTTCAGAGTAGTTAAGTCATGTGCACAAGGTTTTACAGGGAGTGAATGATAGATCAAAGATTCCAATCCAAGTTTTCAAATTCCCATAATCTACATTCTTCAAAGGTAGCTAAAGAGACAGATACAACAAACTGATGTGAAAAAAAATATTTTGGGGCATTGCAGCTGCATATGACCAATAACCAAGTGCAGATATTTCTCTAATTTTGAGGATCATTATGCAAATCAAATGAGCTAATGCATATTAAATTGATTTATTAACTTAAAGTTATGAACATATTACTGATTATTATCACAGTTAATGTCTCTCTACATCAACTTCTTTGCTATAGTATAAAGTTAATGATTCTTGCCTTAGCTGCATCTTGTATTGCTGTGAGGATTAAACATAATAATGTACCTGCAGGTTCTGTGGAAGCTGTAAAGCACTATACAAATGAAGGTTAGCATTATTGATTTGTACATTAATTGTTAGTCCTCAAACATGAGTTAGTTAATGCTTTAATCATGGGAATTTGAACTACAAAATCTGTTAGAAAATGCTGTTATAAAGTAAATAGAGGTTGAGACCATAATTTCCGATGAACAAATGTGTACAGGAGACTGGTTAGACTAATCGAACATTTCATCTTATTGATTTTGTGGTTTCTTTCTACTTTCTAGCTGCAAATGCAGAGAAGCTAAAAGGTGTGGACATTGGAAAATATCCATGTAAATCCAATTCATCAACCTGATGGCTCTCTTACTACTCAAAATGTGGTCCCTAGACCAGTATCTAGTGAATTTAGATGACAACCTAGTTTTTTAAAAATACAAAATTTCAGGTCCACTCTACCTAATGAATTGGAATTTTTAGAAACCCTACTCTTTTGGAAGTAAAACAAACAAACAAAAAACCCAATGACTCATTATGCCACTAAAAATACAAATGATTATTGGATTTCTGTAACACCATCAGGAAACTTTTCCTTTCATAGTATTTGTGATATACTTAATATCCTTAACACTCTAATTGTCATGTACCATAATAATAATTATTTAGGAGAACACAAGTGCTAGACATCTGGGCAGATTTTTTTCTTTTCTTTTATGTTGGCACTTTCTTTCTCTTAAATAATACGTTTAGTTTCCAGTTACTCTTCAAGTCTCCCTAAATTCACACCTTCATTCCTTTATTCAATAATGATTTTGAATGATGATACCAAATATTCTGCTATATTCTGTGTATATAATGGAAATTGAGAGAGTATCGTCTCTTAATCATCTGGTGCCTATAGTTCAATGGTGGAAGATGGGGACAAATAAAGAAATACAGAAGTATAATGATAAAAGAGCTGTGAAGGTAACAGACAAGATGGAGGGGCAGGTGCTACTTAGATGCAGTTATCTGGGCAGGCCATCGAAGGCAGTGGGATTGTGTCAGCTTTGAAAGATGAGAAGAAGGCAGCCAATCAATAACAGAGCAGTGGCAAGACTTCTAAAACTTTAAGGATGAAAAGAACTTGATATGTTCCAGAAACTAAAGGGAGACTAGCATCTCTGGAATGGATTGGGCAAGATGGATAGTTGCCAGAGATGAGTTTGGAAAGATAGGCAGAGCCTAGATTAGATAGTTTTACAGGCCACGGCTAAGTGTTTGCAACTTGAAGTAAATAGGAAGTCATTGATGTGCTTTAAGTAGGTGGGGAAATTGTGAAGGTGGACAGTTACAATTGAAACAGGTCCAATTTATATTTGAAAGAAAGATTCTTCTAGTTAATGTATGGATCATAAAGTGGACAGGGACATGTTGGGAGCCTGCAGGAGTAATACGGTCAGCTTGGGTGAAGGTTCTAGGTAGATTTTAGGAATATTCATATCTGAATATGATGTGGTGTGCCCTCAAATCCTTTGCTCATCACTCCCTCTTTCTGTTCTGCATTTCAAATGGTTTCCTGCTGTATGTGGCTTCCACTGACACAGGCACTCACTGGAGACTGGAAGGAAACAGAACATTTCTGTAGATGTAGCATCTTGCCCATGGCTCCAACTAACTCTAGACTGAGCTGCTTTGTTTCCAACTTCTACCAGATGTTCCTAGCCTGTAATTCCCTGTGACATCACATCCCTTCTTGGCTCTGCTGATCTTTGGATTGCATCAACAATTTCTAGTTAGCTTTTCAGCTCTTCTACTACCTGTGTAACCAATTCCTTGCATTGGATTTCCTTCCTTATAAACACATATGTGATTTCTCCCTTAGGGTTTAACCCTACAGGATGTAGAGAAACAGAAGGGAAAGAATCAAGAATGTCACCCAAATTTTGATTTTGATTGGCTGGCCATAGAGATTGGGCATGGATTCTAAAAGGAGAGGTCAGTAATTCACTTTTGGACATGCTGGTCTTGTTACATTCAAATGCAAACATCTAAAAGATCTCAAATTCATACCAGATTGTGAGTTATGAATTTCTAAGTCATCAGATAGTGATGTTGCTTGTAGTCATGAGAATGGAGAGATTACCTAGGGGGGAAAAACCACAGAGATAAGAGAAAAGGGATTTGGATGGAATCCTAAAGAATCTGAGGTTGGCTAGTGGAGAGAGAATCTGTAAAAGATATTAAGAAAGAGTTGATGATTTCCTGGATTAAGGTTAGTAAAACATCTAGAATATACAGAATATCTCCAAATGTATCTTTCACATTATATAAATTATGCTGTCATATGAAATCCCAACACATGATTGGCAACACAAAACCAGTAAAACTAGCTACAGTCCCTGAAAAATAAAAGACAGACAACAATCTTTACAAGTGATTAATTCCATCTTGCATGTAAAATAACTTGGCACTCTTGCTTCTGATGTACATTTTTATTTTGATTTATGTGCCCTTGAATAATGGAAGGACTGAAGCCTGCAGTTCAGCGGCCTCCATTGAAAGGCCCATTCCAGTCCAGAGGGTCCAGACAGCTGAAATACAGTCTAGCCTCTTCCAGCCAAACTGTACATCCTGGTTCAGATCTATCTCTGTTGGAGTAAGGAGCCTTTCTGTAAACCTCTACCCAGATGAGAGAAAGTTTTTCTAATATACACACAGATATCTGTGCATTAGCAGTGGCAGGGCCAAGTGTGCTCTACCAACCTCAATTGTAGGCTTAACCAACAACGATGTCAAGTCTTAGCCAAAGTCTAGGCCACACTGCTGAAGAGAAGAGATTTTGAGTTTTTCTCAAGGTATGGTCTTAAGCCTATCTGCACCAGAATCACCCAAGAAGACAAATTCCAGGACCCACACTAAAACTCAAAGAATTCAACTATGTAGGAATATGATCCAGGACTTCAATCTTTTACAGGCCTATCAGGACGTTCTTACACACGTTACAAATAGAAAACAACTGCTCTGGGGATACCAGGATGTCCCAGTGATGCAGACCCAGTTTGTGGAAGATCTGCTTGTCTCTGTTTTTGAAGACCTGGTCATATCCTTTTTGAAGACTGAAGGAAGACACATTTCACATTGGTTTTGCACCTTTTTTGAGGGTGGAGGTTGATACAAACTTGTAAGTTATCTTAAATTACTCCTTTGGGGTCCTGTTATCCTGTAAGTTCTCTCTTGAAAATTTTCACAGAGAGTTGTAATGAAAGAGTACCAGCTAAAACCGTGCCTACTGACAGGTGAATTTAATGTATGATATTTAAGCATATTTTATTTATTTATTATTTTTAAAGTTTTATTTAAATTCCAGTTATTTAATATCCAGTGTAATATTAGTTTGAGGTGTACAATAGAGTGATTCAACACTTCCCTACAATACCTGGTGCTCATCAGGACAAGTATACTCCTTAATCCCCACCACCTTTTCAACCCATCCCTCCACCCACCTCCCCTCTGGTAACCAGCAGTTTGTTTTCTATAGTTAAAGAGTCTGTTTCTTGGTTTGCCTCTCTCTTTTTTTCCCCTTTGCTGGTTTGTTTTGTTTCTTAAATTTCACATGTGAGGGAAATCATATGGTATTTGTCTTTCTCTAACTGACTTATTTCACGTAACATAACACTCTTTAGTTCCATCCATGTTGTTGCAAATGGCAAGATTTCATTCTTTTTTATAGCCGAATAATATTCCATTGCATATATATACCACCTCTTTTTTGTCCATTCATTAGTCAATGGGCACTTTGGCTTTTTCCATATTTTTGGACATTGTAGACATAAACTGCTGTGATAAACATTGGGGTGCATGTGTTCTTTGAGTTAATAATTTTGTATTCTTTGGGTAAATACCTAGTAGTGCAACTGCTGGATCATAGGGTTGTTCTATTTTTAGTTTTTGAGGAAATTTCATATTGTTTTCCAGAGTGGCTATATCAGTGTACATTCCTACCAACAGTGCAAGAGGGTTCCCTTTTCCCCACATCCTTGCCAATACCTATTAATCCTTGTGTTGTTGATTTTAGCCATTCTGATGGGTGTGAGGTGCTATCTCATTGTATTTCTCTGATGATCAGTGATGTTGAACATCTTTTCATGTATTTATTAGTCATCTGTATGTTTTCTTTGGAAAAATGTTTATTCATGTCTTCTGTCCATTTTTAATTGGGTTATTTGTTTTTTTGGGTGTTGAGTTTTATGAGTCCTTTATATATTCCTGGGTTGCAAGGGTTGTTCAATATTCCCAATCAATGTGATATACATATTAATAAAAGAAAGGGTAAGAACCATATGATCATTTCAATAGATGCAGAAAAAGCATTTGACAAAGTATAACTTCCATTCATGATAAACTCCCCAACAAAGTAGGTGTAGACAGGATACACCTCAACATAATAAAGGCCATATATGAAAAATGCCAGGTAATTTCATCCTCAATGGGGGAGAACTGAGAGTTTTTCCTTGATAATCAGGAAGAAGACAGGGATGTCCACTCTCACCACTGTTATTTAACATAGTACTGGAAGTCCTAGCTACAGCAATCAGACAACAAAAACAAATAAAAGCCATCCGAATCAGCAAGGAAGAAGTAAAACTTACACTCTTTGCAGATGACATGATACTCTATATAAAATCTGAAAGACTCCACCAAAAAAACTGCTAGAACTGTTAAATGAATTCAGTAAAGTCTCAGGATACAGAATCAACATACAGAATATTGCATTTCTATATACTAATCATGAAGCAGCAGAAAGAGAAACTAAGGAATCAATCCCATGTACAATTGTACCAAAAACAATAAGAAACCTAGGAATAAACCTAACCAAAGAGGTAAAAGACTTGTACTCTGAAAACTATAAAACACTGATGAAAGAAACTGAAGATGACTCAAAGGAATGAAAAGACATTCCACGCTCATGGATTGGAAGAAGAAATATTGTTAAAATGTCTATACTGCCTAAAGCAATCTACACATTTAATGTAATCCCTATCAAAATACCACCGGCATTTTTTACAGAGCTAGAACAAACAATCCTAAAATTTGTATGGAACCTCAAAAGACCTCAAGAAGCCAAAGTAACCTTGAAAAAGAAGAGCAAAGCTGGAGGGATCACGATTCTAGACTTCAAGTTATATTATAAAACTATAGTGATCAAAACAGGATGGTACTAGCACAAAAATAGATGCATAGATCAATAAAACAGACTAGAAAACCAAGAATGAATCCACAATCATGTAGTCAATTAATCTTCAACAAAGCAGGAAAGACTGCCCAAGGGAAAAAGTCTCTTCAACAAATGATGTTGGAAAAACAGGACCGAACATGCAAAAGAATGAAACTGGACCATTTTCTTACACCACATACAAACATAAATTCAAAGTGGATTAAAGGCCTAAATGTAAGACCTGAAACCATAAAAATCCTAAAGAACACAGACAGTAACCTCTTTGGTTTCAGCTTTAGCAACTTCTTTCTAGATAGGTCTCCTGAGGAAGGGAAACAAAAGCAAAAATAAACTATTGGGGCTTCATCAAAATAAAAACTTCTGCACAGTGAAGGAAACAACCAACAAAACTAAAAGGCAACCTATGGAATGGGAGAAGATATTTGCAAATGACATATTTGATAAAGCATTAGTATCCAAAATATATAAAGCATATTTTAAAGCAGAATTTTAAAAGAATGATTTGTTCACCCCAAAATGATCCCACTGCTAGTGGTTTCCCGCTGAACTCTTCTACACCCACCACCATCCTGCATTTGATGAATAAGGGCTACTCCTTAGAGCTGCCTTGACTGATCAACCATACCCCTGCTGCTCTTCTCCCTCCCTGCCATAACATCTTGTGTCCTCCAGGACCCCAACTCCAGTCTGTATTTATCTTTGTCAGCTGTTTGTTTACTTCTGTTCTCTACTTATCCCATTAGAATGTTTTCAACATGAGAATATAAATCTCATCTCCCTTGTCAACTACTGAAAATCCAATGCCTGGCATGGTGTAGGCAGTCAGTGTATACTTGTATGAATACACACAGAAAAATAGACTTCTACTAGAAGATTTTAGAGTTGGGAGATTTACTTGTCCTCTTCTAATTTTGCTTCTGAAAAAATGATTCCTTTTTTTTTTTAAAGATTTTATTTATTTATTTGACAGAAAGAGATCACAAGTAGGCAGAGAGGCAGGCAGAGAGAGGGGGAAGCAGGCTCCCCGTTGAGCAGAGAGCCTGATGCTGGGCTCGATCCCAGGACCCTGAGATCATGACCTGAGCCGAAGGCAGAGGCTTTACCCCACTGAGCCACCCAGGCCCCCCTTGAAAATATGATTCTTAATAAGAGAGATGTAAGTTAAGCTTGCTTCAGTATTAGGAGAGTCTTCGGCAACTTTCGGAAGTTATTCTTGGTGCAGTAGTTCTAGGAATCTCTAGGAAGTTCTTCCAGTAAAAGAATTCAGAATGTAGGGGCTATAGAAATCACAATGATGAGTACCTTCTCTGATACTTCAAATACTAATTCGTAATGAAGATCCATGGAAACAACCCTGATGTTTGCCCAGTTTCTCTGCACTCCTCAGAGAGCATATGCCTGCCTTTCTAAAAAAGATGCATGTCTAGAGGGAGGTGAAACAGCCATTAAACCTAGAAGGTATTTGTCCTCCTTTCTTTTGACATTTTATTGCCCTTTAACTCATTTGTGAAAGATATCAAAGTGGAATTTGACTAGGGAATGAAAGCCCTCTTCATTAAAATGGCTGATCTGCATAGATCTCTTTGTTCTTCCCTGTAGAAGGTCTTTTTTGATCAGTACATGAAAAGAGAATTTATGAAGAAAGTTTGGAAAATTCTACATCCACAGATAAAGTATCAGAGCAAAAATACACAGATTCCATTTAGGAAGATGAAATTATTTTCAAACCGAAATTATAAAATTATTCCTGGCTCAAAGTGCTAGTAAAGCAAAAAATGAAATATGCCCATTAGTGGTGTGGTTGGTTATTTTAGAATGTAGGAAAAGCAAATGCATAGCTGTCAATACCCCTCTTATTGCTGTTGAGGGAGGGATGGTGGGGTGGGGAGGGGGGAAATGCATCTTTTATAGGGGCTTAAATCCCAGCTAGGGTACTTTGGCCATTATTTTTTTTCAACTTCCACTCTGCAGGGTAAGGGTCAGTAGTAGATGCTCTTTTCCCCCTTCAGTTTTTAAATCTCTGTCTTTTATAATACTCCTTTCTGATATGGAATTTGGTAGTCATACATGTAAAAGACCTGTGTTTATGAAACATGGAATGGGGTTTGGGATTCCAGGAGGTTTAAACATAACACATTTATAATTATAATTTTATGTATTAAGTGTTCTTGTTTAATTCATATTGTTAGGATATATTTCTATGGATTTTGAATTGTATTTCTTTTAGTAACATTCTTTGATTAATTCTAATTAGGTAGGAAATTTACGAATAAAGAAAAATTCGAAAAAGGGAAGAAAAAGGGGGAAAAAATCATGACCTATACTAATTTGAACCAGGGATAAACTGTGATATTTTAGCAAATTTCCTTATAGTATCTCTGCAGAGATATGTGTGGTACCCATGCATATATGCATGAAAATGTCTATATAATTCGCTTATATATTAAGCCCAAATGTCTAAGCACATCTTGTAGCACATGAGTATAAAATGAGGTCACTTTCATATATTCAATAAATAAAATCTATGCCTAGTATGTGCAATGCATTTTCTTAGTCGCTAGAGGCCTAATAGTGAACAAAATCCTCAAATCTCTGCCCTCAGGGAGTTGGTCTGGGAAGAAAGTCATTAACTTTCAACACCAGGAATTACAGTGATTTAAGCCTTAATTTTAGTCTTTCTTCATGACTTTTTCTGCAAGTCTGTCCTGTGCTCAGGGGGACAATCATTATATTTCTATGGCTCCAGCAGTTCTGGGGTTAGACACTCTAAGGCCAGTGATTTGGTTCCTGGTGATCATTTCTAAATTGCTCAGCACTGCTCAGGGAGGTGACTGTACGTATTATTTCAAGTGATGCAGTGCTGGCCCTAGAACAGCACTGGGGCCTGTTAGACTGGAAACCTGAACAGCTGCCTAAAATCCCTTCCTTTCATCTGATTCTCCTGCTACCAACCCTGGCCTTGAAAGAGGGGAGTGTATTAATTCTTTGCCTTTCCAGCCCAAGAGCAGGACAGACCCTTTTCTTAATTCCCTATGGCTCCATAGTGATTTCACACATTACAAAACTCTACTTAGGCTCAGGAATACATGCCGGGAAGTAAAATATAGAGAATAACTTATAAAGTTCTATTAGATTAGGCTACTTTTGGGGTCTGTAGACTAAGACCAAGGAAACCCTGCTCAGATGCCTCTCTGCCCAGCTTCTGTTTGCCACTCTGCAGTTCTCCTTCTTATAAAGGATTGTCCCCATGCAGGACTGTCCAAAGCCCAGAACTTCTCTCAAAAAGCAAAAGAAATTCCTTTCTCATTGCCTAAGGTTTACCTTTACAACTCTAATTTCTTATGCTAGGATTTGCCGTATCCTAAGATGGTGTATAATGTACATAAAAACCCACTTTTAGAGGACCTCCTTTTGTATCCTAATTGGGTCCCAATTCTTTGACCAGACAGAACAATCAAAATATCCCATGTAACACCCATATATATTGAGATACCTAGCCTTAGATAAAACTGAATATTTGTAGAGCCCAGCACTCCGCTATGATTCCTTTGGTTAGTCTTATATCCTACATAAGGTGGTCATTCCTGTATCTCTATATTCTTCCTCTGGTTTTCAAAATCTCAATTCCAGATTTTCTGGAAGCAACTGTTTAAACAAAAATATGTGCACATACACACATGGGTGCATACATGTGTGTGTGCGTGTGCGTGCTCACACACATGTGCACACACACACACACACACACATTTCTGTCCAGAAGAATAAACAGAATGTCCAGGTATTAAATATTCTAAACCTTTAAACAGATATGACACTTTTATCCAAAGAAACAAAAAAGCATTTAGAGACAAAACCACTTAAAAAATATACATAATTTACATTATATTCACAGTCAAGTAAATATTGTCTTCACACATTTCTCCAAGGTGATGACTGGGCATATATATATATATATATATATATATATATATATATATATATATATATATTTAAAGATTTTATTTATTTTTTTGACAGAGAGAGATACAGCGAGAGAGGGAACACAAGCAGGGGTAGTGGAAGAAGGAGAAGAAGGCTTCCTGCAGAGCAGGGAGCCCGATACGGGGCTTGATTCCAGGACCCTAGGATCATGACCTGAGCCGAAGGCAGATACTAAATGACTGAGCCACCCAGGTACCCCTGGGACATATTTTATATTCATGAAACTAAAGTAGACTGCTAGAAAAAAAGAATATTACATTTTCAAAAAAATTTAAGGTTTTTATTGCATGTGCATTACATTTTATTACATATACATATATTTTTAACAAACTATTGTTGTATCCTATTGACTGTGTAATAAACTTTTCATTAAACCTTATATGTATTTTCCCATGACATTAACGATTTTCAAAAGCTTCATTTTAGTGGCTACATCTATAACGTGGATGTACAACTATTTTATCACATTTCTTTTGTTTAGAGGAGCTATATTTCATTTCCATTTTTTTTTCCTGCTACAAACAACATCGGAATGTTTATCTGCACACATTTGCTTGCTTCGTTGATTATTTCTTTAAGATATATTCTTACGGGTGACATTGTTGTGTCACAGGATGTTAAAGTTGAACCTCAAGAAGATGGTCCTTATTTCCTTGGCCCTACTACATTAGTAATTTATCTTTTTCTGTGGAACTGATGAGATTAATAACTTATGGTCTGTTACTAAGCAACGTTTGTCAAGGCTACTATGCCTTTTCCATAGTTGCACTAAGGGCAACTCAGTTAAGATCTTAAATGTTCATGCTTACAGTATCCCTTTAGGAAAGCATTATTTACTTTAAACAACTGGTATTTACTAATAACTAATTTAATTATTCATATACATTTATTTAATGTAATCACAACAAAAATCCTCATTTTCAGGTAGAATAGAAAGTGAATCTAAATATCAGATTCTTAAGAGGGTAACATATAGTTGTCTGTGACTCTATACAAATCTCAGAAAGCATAAGCAGATAGCAAATTCTGCCTGGAGTCTGTGCCCACGAGTTCCGGATCATTATTGAAAGGACTCAGTTTCCACGAACGGTCTTCTTTTGACTCCGAAAGGGGTATTAGCATCAGATGAAGTGAAGTTGTGAGAAGAGAGTCCAGCCCTGCTGTGCTGCAGTTGTAACACATTCTTATGCAATGTCATTCCATGCTGATTACGATGTGTTGATTACTCACATCTGGGACTCGTATTTGATTAGGCTCACCGAGTTCTCCTCTTCCCATTTCTAATCGTATCTTTCCTCAATCTTCTCTGTCTTTGTTGTCATTGAATTTCATTTTAGTCTGTAGCCAAATTGATGGCTTCTCTAAAGTTTCATTAAGTTCTTGATTTCTTTGAGCTCTTTTTCCAAGGTTCTGCTGTTTGCCCTTTCCAAAATGTTTGGACCTTTGAGTAAGTAAACATTCGGAGATGCGTATAATTCTATTGTCACTCTCTGTCACCAGTGAACTGTTTGTAAGTTAACAGGTATGATTTTTATTTCATCTCTGAATACTTACTTCATCAGATTAGCTAGAGTGATCAAAAGAAAGCTGTTTTGACCTTTAGAAAATACACATAGGCGTGGTGTCTTTGTCTCAGTCTCTCTCTCTCTCTCTATAGATGATGAATAGCTACATAGATGATTGATAGGTAGATAATCATAGGTATAGAGTGTCATACACCTAGTGAACACTAAGTATTCATGAGTTCCTTCTGTATTCCAAAACTTTTATATTTTAATTTAGTAATGTAAATTTTTTTATATTTTAGTTTAGATATGTAAATTAAAGACCCTAAAACTGAATTATCTCTCAAATGCTTAAGTGAGAATTTTTATGGGTTATGAAACTCCATGTTAGTCAGTACTTTCATTTTACATTTTTTTTCATTTTACATATTTAAACACAAATAGTCTAGGTCAACTTTCATTGTAAATTAACACATTTTCTGTGCTTGCCTTTGTCCAAGTGATTATACATACACAATTTAAAATATTCCCTGCTTACCCAAGGAGTCCTAACTGAGGCTAACAATGAAGAATTCTTACCAATATGCTAAACTAGGGTGCTGGACAGTCTTTTGGAGTATGAAAAGACACTGGAGTATGAAAGACACTGTTTTCCTTGTATAACAAATGGCAATACCTTCTCCTCTCACAGCATAAACATGAAAAACTTTCATATTGTTAGTCACACATAGGCTACACTCCTACCATAGTGTTTAAAGCTGGAGTTTTAGAGAGTTTTCATGTTTCTTTGAGATGCCACTTAAACACATTTAATAGTATACTTTGAATGATGATTGGAGATCTGAGAGGAATAATGACTTAGCACCAGCCACCAGTCAACTGTCTTCTATTCAACAACTCATCCAATAAATATCTATTGAGCATCTACTACTTGCCAGCCATTATTTTAGGTTTTGGGGAGGTATCAGTAAATAAAACAAAAATTCTTATGCTCATGGCACTCTAATATTCAAAGTCAATTTTACCAAATGTCATCCAGTTAAAGGAACAGTTTATCTATTCCTCCCTATTTGTACATATAATGCTGGGAAGTGATTGAGTAACAGAGAAAAAAATATCTTGGGATAAAAAAATTTGCATATCACATAATCTACCATGTTACACATATCCAGTGAAAAATAGAAATTGTAGAAATAGCAAAACTATAATTACTATAGGATTTTATGCTTTATTAAGAAATTACTAATATCTTGTGAATACAGAAGGTCGTTTGACTCGTTCAAGGACACGCAGAATGCCAGCTTTTTTGTCACTAATATAACATTCCAGGTTTTTTAGAGTCAGCACAATTATTTTTGCAATGAGGGAGTTGTCAGCCGATTTTCATATCATATTGTTTATTCTGCTATTAAGCTGAAGATTATTACTGTTAACGTGACAGGTGCTAGTCTGTTTTGCTTAGATTATACAATGTGATCTTTTTGGACAATGGAAACAATGCAAAATGTTCAAACATGCACACACACACATATTCAATATATGCTTAACTAAAATAAAAAAAATTATGATGAAATTTATGAACCAGAATGTCACTTTCTGTTTTGAAGAATAACTTTTTTTTTCAGTGTAGGAAAAGTTTTATGCTATGAGAACTTGTGTTATTATAAAAACAACAATTGATTGAATTCAAACCTATCAGGGATATAGTGGATGGGCTAAATTAAAGAAAAATAACATGAAAGCAAAACATGGCATTCATTTATGAGAATTTATGATTTAAATGAGAACTGAAGGTTTTAATTGAAACAATTGATTGGTTTAAAATGGTTTATGCAAGATTCTAATTTAGAAATTACTGTTTTTCTCTGTCACAACCATTTTTTCATAAGCTGACTTTAGCAGCAATGAAACATCTCATTAGATTGCAATGTTATGTTTCAAGAAATAATTATTTGGTTTATTATGATTCCTTTCAAAAAGAACACAAATCTTTTCTTCAAAAAAATTGTGTATACAAGCACACGCACACTCACATGCCTTTTATATTTCCTAATTCTCCACAAATTCTTTTCTAAAAACAAATTAAGGGCATAGTTATTTTCATTAAAAAAAAATCTAATATTAGTCACAAACTTCCTTAAACTACTTCAAAATCTTGTGGAAGTGATTTGGATTTAAAAAGTAAATAAAAAGTAAGCAAAGCATTTTGTTGCTTTTTCAGTTATCACAGAACTCAAAACTCAAACAGATATTTCAATAGATCTGCATTTGCATAAAGTCTTTAATTTAAAGAGTTAAATAAGTTTGACTCTGTCAACTTTTTGATCCATACTGCCCAGTATTACATTTCACATCACATAATTTTCTTCTGCAGTAAGATCCTTCCTCTTGGTTTTAAAGTTTTTTTAAACTTATTTGCTTTCCCATCTTTAAACCTTTTCTCATATGTGGATTGCTTTTATTATTCTTGTTCACTTGATACCTCCCAGTCTCTTCAAAGAGTCTTTTAGATTCCAGTTCCATATTTATCTGAAACATCCTGTCATCATTTTCTTCCTACCTAGCCCAAATCCAAAGATCATTAGTATTTCAACTATTTCATGTCAATAGTCTCTACTCCCTTGTCTGTTTTTCCCCATCTTTGATGAATTTTATCCACTTCTAACATGGCCATTAGTAGGCTTCAGAAGATCTTTCAAACTTACCCACCTGGGCCTCCCTACAGGGCTCTCTCATCACATGGCACTTGGGTTTCCCCAAAGTGAGCATTCTAAAAACAGAATGAGAGAGTACTTCTAAGACAGAAGCCACAATCTTTTTATGTAAGCTATTCTTGAAAGTGACATACATTACTTCTGTTGTGTTCTACTCATTAGAGAGGAATCAAGGGGAAGTGATTACATAAATTAGGCATGAATACAGGGGTTAGGATCACTGAGGGTCATTGTAAAGTCTACTTACCATAGAGAGATAAATAATACTACTAAAATTTTGAACCATTTGTGCAGATGACACACTATGGCCACCTGCTGGACTCACACCACACCATGGCTCAACATTATGGTCAACCTCCTGGTCCAGATCGGTGTGAAGATCCAAGTCCAAGTCCTTGTCATCTTCAGATCTCGCTGGCAGTCCAGGTCCAGGTCTAGGTCCAGGACTCTTCCACCCATGGCCAAGAGGGAATCCAAGTCCAGGTCACCACTTAGAGTCTTCCCAAATCTCCTGGGGAGGAAGGACTGTGTCCTCTTAAGCAAATGATGTGTTGACAAGCAACATAACTGCCAGAAGACTTGGGGGGAAGGACCACATACTCATCCATCAGAAGAGTCCTTGGAACAAGCTACTGGTTATTGAAAAGGTTTTTTTGTGACATTTTGTCTAATGTTTTACTTGTTTTAAGCTTTGCCTCATTTTATGTGCCATTTTGTTGTTGTTATTCAAATTTCTCATACTTTAGTGAAGTGAATGACTTCAGATTTCATTATTGGCTTGGCTATTTGAGGTAAATTTTCCTTTTAGTTTATCTAGCGCTGCCTTCTTTGGTTTGAAATTTAACAGATTGGTAATCTAATTTGTGGCCTCCTTGACTTTTAGGGAAACATATGTAGCCATTACACACAGCCTAAAGCTGTCAAGAGGTTAACTCAACATTGCCTTCATTCCTTAAAATTAAAAACCTACAAAAGTTGGTGTGGATTTGTTTGTATATATTATTTACCTTCAGCTCTAAATGGTAATATGAATCCAAACTTGTATAAAGACTTTTCAGGTTAAAAGACTTGATTTTTTGAAAGGATTGGTTACCAACACTATTCTAATCTCTTCTCTTGTGTATTTTTGTGCACTAGGCGCAGTTGTGTAGCAGATGAGTAAAGCTGGTTAGCTGTTAAGGTGGTGTGTTGCAGTGCAGAGTGCCTGGCTGTTTCCTGTTTTTTCCTGATTGCCTCTTTGTAAAGATACCTTGTCATGCAGAAACAAATGGCTATCCAGTTTATTGAAATTCCTGACAACTGCACTTCCAGTCACCTGGGTCTTCCTGTAAATAATGGAACATGCAGTGAGTACATCTAGCTAATGATGAATACACCTTTTTTTCTGCCCTCCCCTTCAGTGGTAATTCTGATCATCTTCATGTATGAACTTAAAATATGGAAAACGTTAAGGAAGCTAATGGCTTGTAACTTTGTAAGTACTTAGAACATCGTGTATCTTTACAGTCACATAATCATTATTTCTGCAGTTTAATTAAGATGTTTCCTTGGTGTTAAAATTGTTTTTGACCCACTTAGGAGAAGTTAAGATAAAGGAAAATAAAAAGGAAACACAAAGTGAGGTAGTAGAAATAAACCTAATGTATTAGTAACCACAATAAAGAGTGAACTATTAAATATAAGAAATTATTTTCATTATATTCAAAATATAAATACTTATGTGAGAAAAAAAGTTGGAAGAGTTAGAACTATTCTTATTTGTAGGTAATATGATTATTTTCATAGAATATTCAAAATAATCTTCACACTCAGAATTTATTAGAGAGTTGATACTTTCTAATAAGTTTTTAGGATTTAGGTTTCAAGATACAAACTCAACATACAAAAACCTTATAATACAAAGACAAAACTAATTGGAACATATAGAGAGTAAAACTTGGGTTCTCAATAGCAATAAAAGTGATGTTTCCCAGGAATAGGCCTGACTAAAAACGTTCACAACTCTGGGGACAAAATTACAAAATAATGATGAGGGCCATAAAGGACATACATAAATGGAGAAAACTGTATCTGTATTTGGATTGAAAAATATCAGTATTGTCAAAATACTAGTTTTCTTCAAATTGGCATAGAAATTTAATTTAGCTGCAATTAACAATTTTTTTTGATAGAATTAGTAATGCCACCCCTGAAATTCATGTATTAAAAGAAATAGGCATAGGGATAGGAATTTTGAAGAGCAAGGTAGGAAGAGTTGGTCTACTAGATATCCAGATGTACTATAGCACTGTAATAATTAGAATTGTGGAATTAGGAAAATACACCAATGGCATGAAATAAAGGATCTACAAACAGAGCCACACATAAAAATGATTTAATATATGACAGTGTTAGCGTTACAAAAAGAGGAGAAATAGTAAATTGTGTTATACATAGTGACAAAAATAGAAAAAGTAAAATCAAATGTCTTTCTCACACCACACACAAACATGATTTTCAGGTAGATTAAGGTGCTAAATATGAACTGTTAAATTTAGTTGAAGATCTCTAAATAAGACAGGATTCTTAAATAAGATAAAGAAAATTTGCAAACAATAAAGAAAATAGATACACATTTAATCACAATTTCTAAAGGAGGAAGCCAAATTAGGAAAATAGGCCTACAGCGTTGCAGTTATGAGATATACCCACTAACACATACATAATGCAGTTGGTGAAAAGAGAAACTACCATTTTGGAGATTAAGTCAACAATAGCTAATAAATGTGAAGATGCTCTTACCATACAATGAACAAAGTCTACTTCTTGATATGTCCATAGAGAAAATGCACAAAAATCTCTGTGAAATGAGATGTAAGAAGGTTGGGCATTGTTTTTAATAGCCCAAACTGAAAACATCCTAAATAGCAATCAATGAAGAATGTAAATCTAAATCATATTATAATTGTAGCATAAAACTATACGATGTCTAAAAAGAAAAAGCATCATCTATCGACATAGTGAATTGTCAAATATAGTTTTGGTGGAAAAGAATAAGTTGCAAAATAATATATACCATTTGTATAAAGTATAAAAACTTTTCTGCCATTTGTATAAAGTATAAAAACCAATAAAATGCTAAATTACAGCACTTTAAATATGCAGTAAAAATATACATAGACTCATGGAATTGATAAAACTCAATTTATAATAGTCTCTTGAAAAAGGTAAGTGGAATATCAGTTGTATATGTTCTTTGAAAAATTTTGGAAAAAAGATCAGAAGCAGATAAAAAATACTAGTAAGATTTGATAAAGCTGGGGTTGGAGGTGCATAGAAGCTCATTTTCTCACTTTTGTATTGGTATCTGTTCGTTTGAAATAATTAACAATATATTTTTTAAAATAATTACCTTCCCTGTCTATTTCCACTACCATTTCTGTGGTCCAAAAATGTGTCAGTTTATGCCTGGAATTCTGACACAGCCATACTGTCTACATTCTTTGCCTTTAATCTGATTTTCTGCCAGTCAACTCCAGCTTATCACTTACTACCATCAGCAGGAACATCAAATTTCCTGCTACTATCATTTCATAATATCTATTATATCAAGTCCAAGCTTCTATTTCTAGTTTTCAAGGCCATCCAGAATCTGCCAAGACTGTTCATTCCTATAACCCTTTCTGTTCCACAGGAACCCTGTGCTCTAATTACAGGTAACTATCCACTGCCCCTTCACTCAATTCCAGAGTCCTTTCATCAAGGCACAGCTCGAGTGATATGATTTCCATAATGTTCCTTTTCTAACTACTTCAGCTCATTCAGGGTTTGTTGCATTATCCATAAACTCAGTATTGTAGCATTTACCTCTTAAATAGTCTGTTTTGTTTTTAGAATTTGGATTCAGACATTTAACTAATTTTGTGAGGGCCAGGACCTGTCTTTCATTTTTTTTAATATTAATCGTAGGGCTAAACACAGGAATTCCCTCAACTACTCTTGTTCTAAGTTAATCTAATGGCTCTTAGGCCCTTGGTGTGAAACCTGGACTATTCTTGACTTTTCCTATTCTTTCACCCCTCTTCGAATAGCTGCTAAGTCTTGTTTTTCAGTTTCATTAAAATATTTCTATTCTGTGTGCTTAATGTTTTCACTGAACAGCCTTTTAAAAGCCACTGTTACTTCATATAGGTAGCAGAAGTCTTAGAAAATTATAATATCAAAGACGATATATCTTCATGGAATTATCACCTGATACTTACACAGTGGGGGGATTTTGCTGTTCTTCACTAGTAGGAATCTATGTAACAACTCTGCTCTCTCTCTGTCTCCCATAATGAAGCCAGAGTAATCTTTATAAAATCTAATTTAGTCATTCTTTTGCTTAGAGAATTTTAATGTCCTTTCATTGTCCTTATGAAATCCCAAATACTTCATGTAAACCATAGAGCCTTGTGTGATCTTCCACTGCCTCCTTCTCCAGCTTCATCTAGTGCTCCTTACCCCTAAACTGTAGATTGCCTTCTTTCAGTTCCTTCAGATGCCCTGCGCTTTATCCCTCAGGGCTTTTATACAGGTTAATCTGTCTGTCTAGAACCCATTTCCCAGAACCTTTTCTTCACATGGGCAATATACTTATTCTTCAAGTCTTAGTTTAATTTATAATTTTCTTAATGAATCTTTCCTTAACTCTCCCCCTTAACCATCCCACTCAAACTGTTATAATTTCAATAGCTCTTTTTATTCATTTTTTGTAACACTTATCAAAATGTGATTAATTTCTGTTTTTTTTTCCCCTGTGAGTCTATAAGCTCCACAGTGAGTGGGATTCTATTTTCCTCTTACTTTATCTCCAATGGATGACATTGCCTTGTATATAGTAGACACTGTATACATATTCATTGACTGTATTAATGGACTCTACAGGAATATTTATGAATTGCTTTTGACTGGTTAAAATATATGGTAAATGTATTTTTTTACATACATCTCTCTACTTACCTCAATTTCCCCTCATTCATTGTCGTTCTATTTTTAAAGATTGGAAGAAGATAAAGTAAACAAAACCAGAACATTTCTACAAAATCTAGAGGAAATCAGAGTTAAACAAACCAAAAATCTGAGCGTATTCAATAATTTTTTTTCATTGTTCCAAAGTCGGAAAAATAGAAGTAAACTTTCATAAGTAATGATTTTTCCTCCTTTTTCAAGTACAACTCTACTTATTAGGGTTGCCATTGACTATTTTTTAAATAGGAATTCCTGGGGTTTAAGGAAGAACCAGAATGTCTATTAGAGTAGCATTTTACTATTAACAAAACAAAATAAACACATAACCCCAATGTTTGGCACTTTCAAATCAAGCATTCCTACATGGTCCTGTTCTTTAATACTTTCTTTAATCATTTGTTCTGTTTGCACCTGTGCTTTCAATGTTGGAATAGTCCTACACAATGTTTGGAAACTATAACACAATCCCACTCTCGAAATAGAAAGGGAGAAAAAAAAGATAATCTACATTTCACACCTTGCCATGTTCTGGCTGCTCTAGGTGATTAATGATAATGGCCATTTGCCCAAAATATAGACTGAGTTCACAAATGGGATTGGAGAACAACTTTATGATAGATGTCAGGAATGTATTATTCTTTTTCTATGGTATGTACCTTTCTTTATACATAAAATGGAAGGCATTCTTAAATTCTATTTGCACATAATAATGCATGAAATTACAGCTTTTATAATGCCATGTATTGAAAGGAGTTGATTTGGCCAACCAAGGAATGCTGTCTGTTTTCTTCAGAACTGTGAGAATTATATTTATTGATACCTTATCACCTGCAGAGTTTTTCTAAAGGAAATATTACATATTACAGAATTATGGTTTATTTTATGGAGACTCTGTACTTGATACAGAAGAGACCAGTTTGGAGTTTCCATCCTTATGTTTAGCTGGCCAGCACCTACTTATTTACATAAAGGTTATAATGATGAATTTTAGAACAAAAAGTTTAACTGGATGGAAGGGAAAATTATCAATGAAGAACTAGGTCCCTGCAGAAGTGGTACATTTCTCTTACTCCTTTAAATTGTGTTTTAGCTTCTTTCAGTAAAGAGAGGCGAAGGAATGGCTCCCCATGACCCATTTTGTAAATGATAAAATGTTCTAAGCCTTCATTCAGGTAATGGGGGAAGCCTGTTCCTAGTATTATGCATCTGATTGTTCCTCTAATAAACTAAATGTAATTAAAAATAGAGCAAGGCCATTGCATTTTAATAGCTTGGATTCTTCCCTGTGGAAGAGTCAGCAAACTTTGAGAGAATATGAAGATTCAGCTCCCCAGCACCTGCCAGGGAGCCTTTCTCAAGATTAACAGCATCACACCAGGTTATTAGAGGAAACATAAATACTTTTGAAGCTCTGTGGGTAGTTACGATATCACGTTTTATTATCTTCTCCTAAAATGGAATTACTCACTGTAATTGCTTGCCAGTCACAGGCTAACAAACATGATAGAAGAAATCCTACATATTGGGGAGAAGCCTTATAATGCAAAATCAGCTGGCCTAGAAAATGTTTTTAGGGACACATTATTATGTATTTATAATAATCATAATTAAAATTTTATAGCATTTTACAGCTTCTAAGATAGGCACATATTTGTGCCTTGCAATTTGAAGTGGGCATAGAACTTATTTGAATTCCTATTTGGATAAGGAAATAGGAGTGTAAAGATGTTGAGAGATTTGCCCAAGAATCCTGATGCCAGTAGATTCAGAGGTGAGAATGATTCCAATCTCCCAACTTCATAGTCTGTGTTCTTTCTGCCATTTTGCATGGCCTCACTTAGTTCAATAGCAAACACATAGTATCTGCAGTTCCCTTCTGAACCACACCCTTATTGGAGAGAGGTTGGTTTTCAAGAAACTAGAATTCCCCAGAGGAATGGTGGAGGATAACCTAAAATGGCAACTACAATTTAATAAGTGGCCTTACAGAAGGTTAGAGATTTGATGTCAGGCATGAGATATTTGAAAGTATGTGGGAAGTTACTCTCTCTGTGAATAAGAAGAAAAAAGTGATGCATTAGGAGATACTTTATGTTTTTATTATTTTTGTTTTTGTTGATTTTACTTCAAAAATAAACTTGATTATAAAAAGGTGGGATGAGTCTAAAGAAAGGATGAGACAATTACAGAGACAAATACAGACTGGGAGATGATATTTTTATAAAACACCATTGGATAAAGTATGGCTATCTAACATATACAAAGAACTCTTAAAACTCAACAGTAAGTTAATAAACAACCCAATTAAAAATGGGCAGAAGATCTGAACAGATGCCTCAACAAAGAAGATACACAGATGGCAAATAAGCATATGAAAGTGTGCTCCACATCATATGTCATTAGCAAATTGCCAACTAACACAACAATGAGATACCACTACTCACCTATTAGAATCGCTAAAATCCAAAATACAGATGATGACAAATACTGATGAGGATGTAGAGCAATAAGAAGTCTCACTCATGCTAGGGGAAATCCAAAATGTCCCCTTTGGAATATAGTTTGGTAGTTTCTTACAAAACTAAACCTACTCTTACCATCTGAACTAGCAATTGTGTTCCCTGGTATTTATCCCAAAAGTTCAAAACTTATGTTCACACAAAAACCTGCACGTGGATGTATATAGCAGCTTTTTCATAATTGTCAAAACTTGGAAGTAACCAACATGTCTTTCAGTTGGTGAATGGGGAGTAAACTGTTTTACATCCTCACAATGGAATATTATTTAGTGTTAGAAAGAAATGAGCTATCAAACCATGAAAAGACATGAAGGAAACTTAAATGCATATTACTAAGTGAAAAAAGCTCATCTGAAAAGTCTACATATTTTATGACCCCAATTCTGGGACATTTCAGAACAGGCAAAGTTATGGAAACAGCAAAAAGATTAGTGCTTGCCAGGGGATGGGAGGGAGGAAGAGATTAATGGACAAAACACAAGGATTTTTAGAGCAGTGAAACTATTCTATATGATCCTACAATGGTGGATAAATTTCTTTATACATTTGTCAAAACTGATACAGTGTATAACATCAAGAATGAATCCTCATGTAAACTATGGACTTTGGGTGAGAATGATAAGTCAGTGTAAGTTCATTGATTCTAACAAATGTTCTCTTTTGGGAGTGAGATTTTGATACTGAGGGAGGATATGAAGGTATGGGGACATGGAGTATATGGGAACTCTCTGTACCTTCCTATTGATCTTGCTGTGAACCTAAAGCTGTCCTAAAAATAAGCTTTGTCTTATTTTATTTTATTTTTTTTAAGCTTTGTCTTATTTAAATAGCTTTTTGTAAATTATAAAATGTGTATGAAGAATATGACATCTATATGGGGGAATGAGTGCTAGTGGTCATACTCAACAGCACACAGTGTGTGGCTGGAAGAAGTGAATCAGTGATACCATGCTTTAAAATCCATTTGAGGCCTGAAAGAAATATGGAGAATTTTAAGTTAAGACTCCCGGACCTTATATATATATATATTTTTTTTTTACCAGTTTATTTTTTCTTTTTTTTCCCCAAATACTTTTATTTTATTTTTTCAGTGTTACAAGATTCGTTGTTCATGTACCACACCCAGTGCTCCATGCAATACGTGCCCTCCTAAATACCCACCACCAGGGTCACCCAACCCCCCACCCCTTCTCCTCCAAAACCTTCAGTTTGTTGCTCAGAGTCCACAGTCTCTCATGGTTCATCTCCCCCTCCGAATTCCCCCAATTCACCCTTCCTTTCCTTCTCACAATGTCCTCCATGTTTTTCCTTATGCTCCACATGTAAGTGAGACAATATGATAATTGACTCTCTCTGCTTGACTTATTTCCCTCAGCATAATCTCTTCCAGTCCCGTCCATGTTGATACAAAAGTTGGGTATTCATCCTTTCTGATGGAGGCATAATATTCCATTGGACCTTATATTTTAATAGACTAAATGAATATCGGATGTTCTGACTGTACATTGTACCAGTACGTGAGGTTCATTCCATTTATTATCATACCAACCTTTGCTGCTGAGGTCCTAGACTATCCCAGAGAGGAATGATTCATAATAGTCCAGTTAGTCCAGCAGAATGCCCTGAAGAATGTGTTCAAAATACAGAGAAAAAAGTCCCCGTTATATTTAAGAGAAAATGAAACACTTTGTGTGCTCAAATCCTTTATTCGATAACATTATATGCTGGAATCAAATGTGGGGTTTCTCAGCTATAACCCCAGCTAAACCTTAATTGAAGCTTATCTGGAGATTAATATAATTTTATTTGTTCTTGCTTCTTATTTTCTCTATATTTTTAAATTTGGAGTTTCCTGATAATATTTAAGTTAGATATGTTGTTGAGTTCTGAGTGTTTTTTCTGAGTATTTTAGTGCTTTAGTTCTCTGATCTTTTCTTAATGGAGTATTACCATACGTTAATGTCTGACTGTTTTTCTTTGCTTATTTTCTTTCTCAAGCCATAATTTGAAAACTTTTTAGCAAAGACCACTTGCCCTCAGATTTTCTATTTGTCCTCTGGCTGAATCCCCAAACTTCCATTTATTTTATAGTAACCAACGTGTCACCAGTTTTTACCTCAATCTGCTAACTGTTGACGAAAAGTTCTCAAATTCTTACAGTGTTATTTCTGGGAGTCCTTGAGCATATTTCTTTTGGGTTCATGAAGAATATTTCTATTACCACATAATCCACTATGCTCCCCCATGCTAGTCCAATTCCTGACCACCCCCATGCTAGTTCCAATTCCTGACCACCACCAACAAGATCAGCTGTGGTCCACTGATGATGACCTAGTATTCTCTAGGAAATCACTGAAATTGTTGGCAAGGGTGTTGTCTCCTGACACATCCTCTGGGCACCAAAGCCTTATAGTTCACTGACATTCGGGGCATATTTTTACTTGGGCAGCAAAGTAATTTATTCCAGGGTGAAGACAGACCTCTGCATAGACAGAAGACAGACCTCTGCATAGAGTTCAGATAGGAATCCTCAGACCTGAGCCGACATGTTAGCTCCCAGTCAAACATTTTATCTTCCTTATTGTCTTCACCTCTCATCATTAACCTCTGTCTTTTGTAAATGTCACTGTTGATTCCAGTGGTGGACGAAGCCTGTATCCTCACTATACCTGGCACTTTCTTGGTTTGGTTATATTTTATATGAAAAGATTTCCTTTCTGAACATATTTTATGCCCAAAGATTTCCCTTTTCCAATAAAATAGATTTTGCACTTTGAATGACTCACTAACCATGTGCAAGCTGAAGATTGATGCTGGAAGAGGAATGTTTGAGGAGAAGGGAAAAAAAGTAGTAGCAACTGTAGCCCTATGAGTGCTGTTTTTCAGGAGTCCTTTAAAATACATTCTACAATGATGACATAAGAATACGCAACTTAGGCTTTTGAATTGTGTTCATACTCTAACTGTTCTAATTCTTACTGTCTGTATTGCAATCGCATATCTGATCAAAAAGCAGAATGTGAAGTAGGTCCAGAATCTTGTAGACATTGCTAAAACAAATAGTAAAGAGCAAGAATAAATATGTCGCCTTTTAACCTGCTATCCTATGTTTCAATCATCGTCCTAGTGAACATCATGGATTTAGCTATATGGTTTCTGCTTAAGATCACTGATTTGGCATACATTAATGGTGGAAGTCCCTATGTGCCAGGTAATATGAGGATGCAGGAAATTAAAGATGTCAATGTCTAGCAGGGAAGCATATTCCCTTTATTTCATTATTTAAACAAATTTCAAAGATTTTATTTATTTATTTTGAGAGGGAGAGAGAGAAGGGTGAGGGGTAGAGGCAGACGGAGAGAGAAAAATCCCAAGCAGACTCCATGCTGAGTGTGGAGCCCCACACAGGACTCGAGCTCACAACCCTGAGACCACGATCTGAGCCAAGATCAAGAGTCAGATGCTTAACTGACTGAGCCACCCAGGCACATGTATTTTAATATTTATAATATTATAGGAGGCATATGCATTTGTGGAAATTGCCTTTGAGCTCTTGAAACAATGGGTTTTGTCATATAACATAATTTTGAATAAAACCCTGAGCTGAGTCACCAAATTAGGGTTCTATGCCCAAATCTGATTGCCTTTTAAGGACTGGCTTAGTAACTCCAGATGACATTTCTGGTGTCTTTTGACTACATGTTCATTAAGAGCTTTTATTACAGATTCAGTAGCTTTCAGGCGAAAATGCATTAATGTTCTGGATCTGAATTCTAACCTAAATGTTAAATGAATAAACAAGCACTGAATATCTCCTCCAAAAATTTAGTTCTGGTTGTTTAGTCTGTTTTTGTTTGTTTGTTTGTTTGTTTGTTTTTTGTTTTTTTATGTTTTCTAGACTTGGTAAGCTAGATTTTAATGTTTTATTTTTAAATGTCTTATTTTCCTTGCCTATAATCTGTCCTTGAATTCCTCTAAAGTACATTGTAAATACATATGCTTACACATAATATATGTATATGTCAGTTGAGTTTTGTCTCTGTGGAGTGGTAGAGAATAAGCCAGACAAGCAGCTCCTAACGAGAGCAAGTGAGCTAACAGATGGAGTGCACAGTATGAAATTAGAGAATAATTGGCAGGATTTTTTTTAAATGATCCATCTGGAATCCAAGGGTCAAGATCATCCATTCTGACACTTACACAGGATCACAACCTCATTTTACATTTAATTTCTGAGGTTACTTTCTTTTAAAAAAAAAAGTCTTCATTATAAACAAATTTATTTAGAAAATGAACACTAAGAATAAGTTACAACTTACCACAGAGTAAATGTTATACTGTCACAGAATAATGGCTTACATATAAAGAAATAGCATGTTGTAAATTGCTATGGTTAATCACATTAACAATTCTAAATATTCTATGCCACAGTACTGCAAATGAATGTATTAGAGCAGGTTACATTGATGATGGTCAATCAGCACAAAGCTGGGAAGCAATTGGGAACTTGAAATGTCTGGGAGCCATATAAGCAAATAATTCTATCACTCTGGAGGAAGGGAAGGACAGATCTGGGGAAAGAGCGAGGAGTCTGCCCCATAATGGGGGTGATAGTGCCTAGTATTTCTTTCATCTGTTCTGCAGTCTACTAAAGCAGGTAATATAAGTAGGAAATTCAGCCCCAGGGCCAGCTGGCTGCGGAACCTGTGTCCTCTCTCTATATATATCCTGTCTTTTCATTATATATTGATATATTAGAGGGGGAATTTTTCTTTTTCTTTTTTTTTTTTTAAAGATTTTATTTATTTGACAGAGAGAGAGAGAGCACAAGTAGGCAGAGAGGCAGGCAGAGAGAGAGGGGGAAGCAGGCTCCCCGCTGAGCAGAGAGCCCAATGCGGGGCTCGATCCCAGGACCCTGAGATCATGACCTGAGCCGAAGGTAGAAGCTTTAACCCACTGAGCCACCCAGGTGCTCCGAGGGGGAATTTTTCAATAACGAAAATAGGTCAGTGGGCAAATGTTAGTTACCTCTTTAATTGCATGAAGACATAATTTACAAAAGCACGTTTTTCTTACAAAAATCTACCAGTAATTCTTCCATTTATGAGCTTTACTTACTCTTCCAAGATGAATACAAGTTTAATTGTATTATTTGTATTTTGCACTAGTGATCAACTCTCTGAACTCATTCTATGATTTTTCTTTTATTTATTATTTATTAAGCCGATGTTGTCTGATCCAAGAATAGCCACCCCTACTCTCTTTTGTTTCCATTTGCATAGAATATCTCCAACCCTCACTTCACTTTAAGCCTATGTGTGTCCTTAAAGTTGAAGTGAGCCCCTGGTATGCAGCACACAGTTGAGTCTTGTTTTTGTATCCAATCAGTCACTCTATTACTTTCAATTGGAGAATTTAATCCAATTTAAAGTAATAATTTAAAGTAATAATTGATAGGTAAGGACTTAATGCTATCTTATTGTTTTCTGGCTGTTTTGTAGTTCCCTATTCCTTTCTTTCTCTTTTGCTTTCTTTGTGAATTAATGGTTTTCCAAAGTGATATGCTTTGGTTCCCTTCTCTGTGTTTCTCCTTTATTCTACCGAAAGATTTCTTTTGAAAGTAGCAACACTGGGGTGGCTGGGTGGCTCAATCATTTAGTGTCCAACTCCTGATTTTAGCTCTCAGATCATGATCTCAGGGTGGTGAGAATAAGACCAGGGTCCAGCTCCCCACCTGGCGGGGAGTCTGCTTGAGACTCTCTCCCTCTGCCCTTACTCCTTGTGCTCTCTCTCTTTCTCTCTCTCAAATAAATAAATCTCTAAAAGGAAAAAATAAAATTCTATTAATGTTACAAAAGATGATTTAATTTCTTTCTTTTCTTTCTTCCTCTCTTTCTCTCTTTTCTTTTTCTTTCTTTTTTTTTTTTTTTTGTTTCTTAAACCAGGAAGTGCTAGTACAAGGAAAAAATCCTTTGTAGACAATGCACTAACTTTAAAATGGACGGAAGTCCACCACTGCAAAGCTATAAACTGGCCTGTAATTGTCAGCTTACATTAATTTGAAGAGAAAGGAATCCACATAGTCCAAGTGCAGGAGCAGTAGGACAAAAGCTGTGGAGGCTGTGTGTGTGTGTGAGCATGTGTGTGTGTGTGTGAACGTGTGTGTGTATGTGTGTGTGTTGGAATTGGAACTCTTAAAGTTTTAGAAAACAGGTTACTAAATTATGGGCAAGAAGAAATCTGGAATTTAACAGAACCATGATGGTTATCTAAGGTGTTTATATACCAATCAGTGAAGCATAAGAAATAGTAAGAAAAATTTGGAAAGTTAATTTGTGATCATATAAATGTGAAGACATCCTGAGTCTTACTCGCCAAACTCAAGTGCTTAGGTAATGCCACAGTGCTTTATTAGTCAAGGGGTGGAGACTGAAGCACTCTCGTACCTTGGGATTGCATAAGAGTTCATGAGGGAAGTATGATTACTAATAAGCAAGGCAAGAGCTCTTTCATATTTAGTGTATCCCACTGATAACTCCTTACTCTCTAAGCCCTTGTGGTCCCACACAATACAGCAACTCTGTTTCCATTATTCTGGCATAAGCATCTTTGCAGACATTCTGAGCCCTGGGATCAGAGTCCAGCTCACCTGGATTCTGCGTGTAGCCATCTCCGTTGGTCCTGAGACTGACTTCCTCAGGGCTGTCTCTGATGGGCTACAAGATACCTATATTTTACTCCACTTAATTCTGTTCCTTACTCAGACTTCAGAATCTTTCCCATTTCTCTTACATTATTTCTTCCTTTTCTTCCTCTTTCTACCTTCTGCTCTCCTCACCTAACCCTGACACATCAACAAAGTGTAATCTTTTTGATGACCTACTACACACAAACTTCTCCGAGAGGAGCCTGTCTTATTGAAGAAAGAAATGAGAAGGGATTACATCAGAAATGTAAGAAAAATCAATATCTCATTAAATTATTCTTCTATGACTGTGTAATCAAAACAGTAGGGGAAAAAAATAAGGGAAAGCTTATTGTCTGTGTTTTTTCTTAATCATTCACTGAAATTCTTCTTCATTTCCTCTGAAACAAAAACTGCTGAAATTTTAAAACCCTACTTGTAAGTTATCAATTAAATAAGGAAGTTATTTTCTAGTTATTTTCATCAAGGATGGAGCTCATACACACCTGTTCACTGAATATCAGTATGTAGCGTTGTAATAATTTGTTTCTAGTTCTTTGCTAAAATGTATTTAGAGGCAGAAATATCCATTAGGTAGAATAAAAGGCTCTATTCCATTAACGTTTTCTTTCCTGACTGAAATATTACCTACTATATTACAAGCACCCAGGTAAATTATCTATCCGAAATGATCTCTATATAAATTTTTTATGTTATTTTGTTGTAAATGAACCTTTAATGGAAGAAGATGCAGACATTTCACTGAATAATTAGCAACAAAATACTTCAAAGCCTTTCTTTGATGGGATGATTAATGATTATTTTGATTATTATTATTTTTTTAATTTTGCAATATGTGCTTTCCCTTATACTTAAACTTCTTTTTGTCTGAATATCAGCATGTTTACTTAGCTATATTTTATGGTATATTTTAGCATTCTTCCGTTTGGCATGTGGCTAGTAGTAAGTATTTTCTCTGTGGCTCATATATTAAAACTGAGCCTCAAGGAAAAGCTTCTTTATAACACAATGTGAGAGATCTTGCCAAGTTGGAAAAACCAATTAGAGTAATAATAAAAGGTATAGATAAAATCATACAGATGTATTTCTAGAAAGAGGGAGGATAAGTTTAGATCAAGGAGAGGGAGTAATATTAGCAAAGACGTTCAAACAGAAGGGCAGTTTATGGCAATGGAAATACATTTTTCTCAAGGAAGGCTTTGACCTGCCTGAGGTAGTTTATCAGAATGTGACTAGATCTAAGATTCTATAAGGCAATGGGTGGCCACACAGAATGAAGGTCAATGTGCAAATGGATAAGTAGGAATTACATCTATTTTTTTTTTAACCTGTAGGTATTTTGTTATGTATCTTCCTCAATGTAACAAATGAGGGAATTCTAACTATATAGGATTGAGAAGCTATATAACCAGAGGGGTTTTGTTATAGTCTATTATTTTATTTAACCAATGCTAATGTTTCACATTTGTATATCTGGAGTTGGGATGTCCTGGAGAATTAGTCAATTTCTGTTCTCTGTCCCACCTCCTATTCTACCAATCTCAACACACACGCATACACACACACACACCCCTTTAAGATAGGTTATTTCATTCAAATGCTTTTATTTTGTTTTGCTTTTGCAAATGGAAAGTGCATACTATATTTTTATTTAAATATTAGATCACTCTGATACCTACTGCTATGCTTTATTCATATAAAATTTCTGGTAACAGTAAAATAATATAATTTCCATTTTATGGACTCATGTAGAGAGGCTAAATTTCTTGCTCAGGGTCAGTAATTTCTCATATAGACTAACTGCAGTAATCTCTAAGATCTTCTCCTTACTTCATGTTAGAAGTAGATTAAGATCCAACTTTCTAACTTTCAAGATCCCTTCTCAACACAAGTTATTACTGGTGGTGTTGATCTTGATTAAGGTCATGTTTGATAGGATTCTCCATTGCTAAGTTATAATTCTTCTTTTTCAATATTCTATTTGTTAGAAGGAAGTCTAGCTTACACTCAAGGGGATGCAAATTAAGCTTCACCCTCTGCAGGTAAGAATATCAAAGAATTTATGGTCAAATGCTAAAATCACCACAATAATTAATGTATTTGGGGGAAGATACTTTAAAGCTAAGTAAACTATCTTAGTTTTGTCCACTAATTTTGGCATTCATCTGTGGATCTTGCCTGAGGAGATGAATGCTGTGACATCCTAATGGTGATTGTCCACTTCCTTCATTCCTCACACAGTTACTAATTGTAGCTCTTCTATAAAGAAGACTTACCCTTTTCCTTCTATTTTTTTTAAAAGTAAATTAAATTAAAATTTTTATTTCCCTCTTTTATTTATTCAATCATTTATTTATACCAATATAGACTCATGGATACTTATTGTATTCTTTCAGTTATAATCTAGTGATATGGTTATTTATTAAAGTGTTCAAATTATTCCAGCTTTAGCCATTGGGAACTACTGAAGTTGACTCCTTTGACTATTTGAGCATTTCCGTGCTTTCTGGCACAACTAGGTACCCCAGGCCACAGCACTAGAATCAGTTACTTTTCTAAGAAGCCCTGATTCATTTTATTGAAGAATGGTATTCAGAAATTAAGCTTTGGGTATATTTTGTAATTTTTAACAAATTGATTTTTTCTCCTTTTTAATGGAAATATTTGACTTTTATGTAGTCAGATGTATTCATTTATTAGCTTCTGCCTTTGGTTTAATGCTTAGGAAGACCCTCCTCAACTAACTATATATAGATAGTACCAATGGGTCCTTGAGTAATAATATTAATTCTACAGAATTCTGATGTTAATCAATAATAAGAAGTCTAAAGCGATCCTTTTTCTCCCTCTTTCTTGGCTAGGGAAAATGGCAAGTCCTGATGTTTGACTCAGTAGCAAGCTAGCACAACTACATTGATCACATGTGCCTCCAAACCCTCCAAACTCTGCAAATGTTAAGGGTGGAATGGTGATAGGTTTGTATTTCTTCCAAATAGTACTATATATAAGATTTTTGAAATTTGGCATGGGACACCAATGAGTGTGGTTCCAGCTTATTTTGAATATTAATGGATATTATCAGATCTCTTGAGACAAAGTGAAAAGTTGTAGTAGCAAACTCCCTTACCCTGGCGCTGATGAAGTTCTTTTCACGATCTACTTTCTACTCTGTAATTGTTTATGTGAAAGTCATAGAGTTATATGGAGGAGTTAGTGCATGTAGAATGAAAGGACTTGGCATTCACAAAATATTTGCTTGGAGTCAAGGTGGTTCAGGGCGACAGAGTATATATGGTGGTCGTGGGGAAGTGGTGGGTGACTTATATACCATGGAAGGTGAGTCCATCAGCCAGTAAAGTTCTCTAAGATTTTTCTAGTCAAATAGTGTCTATTTATGACTAATTAAGCACACATTTAAAGAAATACAAGTACAAAAATTATGTTACAACTTTTAAGATCGCCAATCCTTTCAGCTAAGAATTATCAAAGTAGCTACACATTTAAAAACATTCCCTGAAAAATATAGGAAACATGAGTTCGAGCTCCAAGTTGGACGTGGAGCCTACTTAAAAAAAATATGTGTGTGTATATATATATATATATATATATATATAAAATCTGTATATTTGAAGAAGTAGATAAACTAATGTCTTCTTGGCTGACTTCTGGCACTACCTTCCCATATATTCTAAATCATAGCCAGAAGAACTGTTAATCATATAATAGATTTTGTGTACTGTTACCAATATTTTTATTTATGTGCATGGGTGCATGTGTCTATATGTATACTTCATTTCACTCAACAATATGGAGTCTTAGAGACATTTTCCTTTTAATATTTATTGTTCTGATTGTTTTTAAATGCCCTAACTTAACCTATCCTCTGGTTTTTGACTTAAGATTTTTCTCTAAATTTTTGCTTTCAAAGCAATGCTACTATGACCGTATTTTAAATATGCCTCTTTGTGCTTGTAGCACTATTTCTTTAGGTTATTCTTCAAATTTTGCAATTGTATAGTCAAAAGAATGTACATTTGAACTTGATAGAGTGGTACTACCCTCCACAGTGTTAAACCAGTGTTAAACAGCTCTCCTCTCTGCTTGCCAAAACTTGAAATTGTCAAACATTTATACTATGGCTAAGCTGATAAGGAAAAATTATATCTCATTGTTTTACTCTTCATTTGCATATTTCTTCTCTGATTAAGCACTTGTCACATGTTTAAAAGCCATTTTTATTTTCTTTTTCTTTTTCTTTTTTTTGTGGAATTGTCTGTCTTTATCCTTCTCCTCTTTCTTGCTATTAGGTTGTTTTACTTGTAAAAATTTTTGATGTCTGAAGAATATTACCCTTTTATTGAATATATTGCATTCTCTTATTAGTCATCTTTATGGTATTTTTAGACATATTGGAGCTTTACTTGTATAGTCCAATGTGTTACTCTTTTCATTTATACCTTTGTGTTTTATGGCTGTTCTGTTTTCACAAGCTGTTTGTCTTTTACTGTGTCAATACCACAGTGTTTTAAATACTTAAGACTTATATTCTATTTTAACATATGGCTGGGTAATGATATTCTTTTTGTTTCATTTCCAAAAATATTCTTGGCTACTCTTACATTTTTAAATCTATTTCAGTTTTAATCATCGATACCAATTTCTCTCTTGGCTGTTATCTTCCCAGGTCTTTCAGTTCAAAACACATTTCATTTATTTTCAACTTTCCCTGTTTTTTAATGAATGTATTTAAGATGGTACCTTTCCCTGGCTTTGACTGCATTTCATAGATTTTGGTATGTAAGGTTGCATTGCAATTCCCATTGATTCTTACCTGGAAATGGTGAGAACTACAAAATGACTCCAACTATGGTAACTAACTGCTCTGGTTGGTTGGTTGATTCTGCAGCTCCTTCATATCTTAGCTTCTGCCCCTTTCTGACATGAGGAGAACTGAGGCTCTTGCTCCTACCTTGTGTGACACAGAAGTTTCCTGTGAATGTCGTAGGTGCTGCTTTCCTCTGCTCTTTTCCTTTTGTTTCTATGCTTTGGGGAGGATTACTCACAGTTTATGATTCAATAACTATTCATTTCGCTTGTTTGTTTGTTTGGTTTTTAAGCAGTGTGTATGCATGTGGCAGTAAGATTTGGTGCAGGTACTCAGTCTGTCATCTTGCAACTAGAGTCCTTATTTTCTAGATGTCAGAAATAAGGTAGATGTAGAATTCTGTGGGCAACCAACTGTGAACTAGGAATAAGTTCCCCATAGTTCTCTTATTTGTTGTGAATGGACTACTTTTTGTGTGCTTCCTAGAGTAAAGCACTTTTGGATAAAGGTTTGTCTTTTCATCAACTGACCCTCTGAATAAACTTGGGTACACTCTGCACTGCCACTCCACACCAAGGGCCTACTTCCTCCGAGGTCATCTTTATTAATTCTCCCAGTTAGTTTTCCTTTCCTGGTGGTGGTGATTCATTCAGCCACTTCCCAATTTTGTCTCGCTTGAATTGTGTCTTGCTATAATTCCTTGAAATCCTAGTTTCCAGAGTTGATATAGATGTCCCTATCTAAATACATCTTTGGGAATTTAATGACGGAAAGGATTTAAATATATCAACTGTGATAGGAATCTAAAACTGGGAATCCCAGCAGTGTTTTATAAAGCCAATTTGGCCTGATTCATCTTTTTGACTCCTAAAGTCCTTAGTGAAGCCAACAGGCATTTAAGCAAAAGAATAGAGAACATACTATTGAAAAACAACTGCCTAGAAGAGCTGACAGAATTTCTTTGTTAAAAAACTTTAACCTGAAAGATGAAGGCCTTTTTATTATTCTTATTTTCTTAGCACTCTCTGTGTTCTATGTGCCTCATTGATGAGATTGGATGATATGATCTCAAGTTTTAGATCTAACATTCGTGAGTTTGTAGATATGATGTATGTAAGTACTTTGGCATGAAAATACTCAATGAATTCATTTAAACAATGAGCTGGCTGGAGGAAAAGTTTATTCTGTATTCTTGCAAGAGGTGTTTTAAATAGTTCCATTATTATCAATTCAACACACGATATCTCATTTTGTGAATGAGTCCTGGAATTTTGATTAATACAGGCCCTTGATTTCAATTAGACTGATAGGAAATCACCTTGCTTCAGCTGTGTATATCCTAACTAATAGATAATTTTGTGATATAAGTACATAAAATGTGGATAAGGATAGAGCAAACCTCAAAATATATTCTTGTTTTTAATTTCTAACTTAAGTCTGCATAAGAGCAGATAAGGCCATCCTAAAACAGACTGTGCTTTTATTTAATTAATCAATTAATTAATTAATTAATTTAAAGATTTATTTATTTGAGAGAGAGTGAGCAAGAGAGCATGAGTGGGGTGGGGGCGGAGGGACAAGCAGACTCCCCACTGAGCAGGGAGCCCGAGGCAGGGTTGGATCCCAGGACCCTGAGACCATGACCTCAGCCAAAGGCAGACACTTAACTGACTGAGTCACCCAGACACCCCAGCCTGTGCTCTTGATACTTAAAATGTGATCTCGGAATAAAATAATAAGTATCACCTGGAATCTTAGAAATGTAGACTCTCAAACCACTCCCCAGATTTATTGAATGAAAATTGACATATTAATATGATCCCCAGATGATGTGTACACGTATCACAGTTTAAAAAACACTGCTGGGGTACTTTATCAGACTCTCTTTTATTGTCAAAAATGAAAGGATACAATAACTAAGAAAACTGACATGTTTTCTTTCTCAATTTCTTCCTATTGTACACTTACAGTACTTCTGAAAATGTGAACTATCCTTTCAATTTGACCAGTAACTATAGAGATAATGATCTTTTTCCTGGATTCTTTATGTTTATTTAAGGTAAAAGCAGATCTACTCTTTGATTCTCTAGATTAGGTCTTTGTTATCTCTAACACATGCTAATAACAGAAGCTTCCTATCTAGGATCATTGCTTTCAGGATTAACCTTTTCAGATTGCCTTTCATACGGCTACTAGATGATTTATCTATGATAAAAACCCAATCCTATCACACTTCTGCTATGATTCTGTAAGAAACCTGTGCCCATTTACCAAAGTAATACCCAGATATTTTGAGTCATTGTATGTAGTGTCCAAGGGATCCCAAAACAGCTCCATGGTTCTGTTATTAGAGTGGATAAAAATGGAGTCCAAGTAATAAACAGAATATGGCCCAACTCCATCTCTCTGATCCCTGAATGCATAATCAGGATGAATATTCATAGTGACTGTTAGAACTCTCTGAGTTTCTGAGCTGAGGAATAAGAGTGTATGATGGAAAAATTATATAGAAGCTATTGAAACTACCTTTATGGGCCAAAATAGTAAATCAGAGGCAATACCAGAAGTACATTAGAATTATAGAGAGTAATGCTCTTTTGAAAGATTTGAAAGGTTACAGAGGTATTAAAGCTTATTTAACCAATTCCTTTGTTTCTTTGCACATACCATACTTACCAATACTGCTTTGGACAATTTAATGAATGACATGGAAACCCAATAATTTTGGATTAAGTTTCAAGCAAGGGAGGCCTTTGCAGCATTTATGGACTGTGGGGCAAACTGCCACTTGAGCCGTCTGACCTGTCAGATCTAATGGTGTTATAGGTGTCCATGGAAGATACACTGTATGAAGTCTCTGGCAAGTCCAAACAGGAGAGATATAACATAGGTCCCTGGGGTTTTAGTGCAAAACCATATATTCTGAAGTAGCTAATCACTTATTGTTTGAAAAGAAGCTCCTGGTATGCTTTTAGGAAGAGTAGAGGCAGAGCACCTGACCTTATATCATCAATTGATATTGCAACCAAAGCTATCTATCACTGTCCTTGGTATTGTCAGATGTCCACCAATTTATAAGCAATAGCAGGTACCATAAAAATAATCTATCATAGGAGAGAAATCGTATATTTGGAATCAAGCCTAAGCTGATCTAGAAGACTCAAATTACACAAGTAGGTGGCCCAGGCTCCTACATCACCAATTCATGTTACCCTGACAACTCTCCCTAGCTTATACTTATGGATTTGTGAAGAGTTTTAAATAACTAGCTGGTGGAAGAAGAGACAGTTGAGCTACTTTATAGATGGATCTCTGGATATGTTGTCACTGAAAAGGAACAGTTGCTGCATGATAGTCCACTTAGGCATGGTCATAGATGTAAGTGGTGAGCAGAAATCCTCCCAGGAGTCAGAAATCAAAGCACTACATTGGACCATCAACTTTGAAAGGAGGAGGGGTCTGTGGTAAGGATATACATGGTTAATGAGCAGTGGTAAATAGTTTGGCTGGTCATAAAAACCTGGAGAGAGTGACATTGGAAGGGTGAATGTGGTCTCAGGAAAAGGCATATGGATGAAACTATGAGATTGGGTTCAATTTTGTGCATATCTTTTCTTTCTGATCTGAAAGAAAGCATTTTCTGCAGAGAAAACAATGAACAATTGGTAGTTAGGATGGCTTTTTTAGTCAAGATTAATCAGCTGTTTCGACTTCAACTTTTGGTTGCACAATAGGCCCATGAACAAAGTATAGACAGTGCCAGGAATGGAAGCTATACATGAGCTCAATAGCATGGATTCCCTCTTATGAAGGTTTATCCAGTTACTGTTGCTGCTGAATGTTCAACCTGCCAGAAACAGACCAACCCTGCGTTCTAGATAGTGTACCTTGCGGAGACTTATCAGCTACTCGTGACAAGTTACATAGGACCCCTTTATACTAGAGGGGGCAGTGATTCATCATTATTGGGACTGATACTCTTCCAGGAATGAGTTTGTCTTCCTTGTCTTTAGTGCCTTTGTCAGCATCACTAGCAAAGAGTTCACAGATTATCTAATTTGCAGCATGAGGTCTTACATAACATCCCCTTAAGTCAAGCAATACATTTTAAGCAAAGAGGGTATAACAATGAGTACGGAATCATAGGATCAACTGGTTCTACCATATGCTGTATCTTTTAGAAATTGTCAGCATAGAAAAATATGGAAATAGTCTCTTAAAATCTTAGTCAAGGTACCAGCTTGGGAATAATTTCCTGTATGTTCTCTAGGATGCATTATATACATTAAACAACAACCATTACAATGTCTTGTTTTCCCAATAGCCAAATTACATGGGTCCAGGAACCAATGGATAGAAGTAGTAGTGGCCCTTGTCACAATCAGTCCAAATGACCCAGGTAGGGAATTTGTGTTTCCTGCCACTATGATTTCCCCAGCTTCTGCTGGACTATGGAATATGATCTCTGGGGTAACATTTTCTTTAGGGACATAGGAGGTAACAAAAAGCTACATTTTATATCCTCATGCTAAGAGACCAGTGGGCGAAATAGTAGTTTCTATACTGGAAGGTTAACTAACTCCAATGATTATGAAGAACTAGAATGGGCACTACATAATGAGGTTAGAGAGTGGTATGATTGGAACTCAGGGATCCACTGGAGTGCCTCTTACCACTTCTACATCTAGTAATAACACACAATGGGTAATTGCACCAGCTATGGCTTGAAGAGGGTGGGTGACCAGGGACTTGAATTCCTCAGAAATAAAGTTCTCTTCATCCCACTGAGCAAGTTAATCTAGACCAGTGGATGTACTCTGCAAGGTGAAGGAAATTTAGATTGGGTCCAGTTATGCTGTCAAGATGAGCTGCAGCAGTAAGAGATGTAACCGGTTTCGTTAATCTTTTGCTTTAAGTTTCATTTTTTTCAAAAGATTTTGACTGGTCACAATGCTGAAAATATGTAACAAAGAGGATTCCATGTGAGACATGAAAAAACTGAGAAACACAAGGGTATTTTAAAGCAGATGCTACTCCACATTTCTTCACTTACCCAAGTTCCCTGAAGCTCTGGTACCAGCAAGCTGACAGTTTCCTATTTTAAGTACTTGACTCTCACTTCTCTGCTCAAAGATTTTCCCAAACTTAACTTATTTGCATTTAAGTGACCCAGAAGTGTGTGGATGTGTGGGGTGGGAAGAATTCATGGCCCTAGGGCAACCCTCAATAATGGCAGATGAGAGTCTCATCATTCAGTGAGAATCCTGACATCTATTATACCTGGTTTCCTAGATGGACCCTATTGGATTTAACACTGGTAGCTTAAAATAGCAAATTGTTCATGGACACATCTTTGTTGTTGTCCTTGTTTCTCTCCCTTCCCATCACATTTCCCCTTTGCTCATCTGTGCCTCCCAAATTCTTGCCTCAGGGTCTGATTTTGGGAGGACTGAAACTAAGGCAATGAGGTTCTCGCTATTCCTTAAACTCATCACCTTCATATTCAAAATGCCCATGCGCTTGTTGGGAAAGAGCTAAGTGTGACTAACAGAGTAAAAGTTTCTTGGGCTTTCTCTTAAGGGACCTCACAAGGAGGTAGTAATTACTCTGCTGAATTTACTATGGTAAAAATTCTGTCCTTTAGCGTTTTGAGCATAGAGTCCTTATTTTGTGTACTAAGAAGCACTATATCTGTCAAATTTTGTTCTCTACATCTTTGGCCTATATTTCCAGGGAAGACCAAAACCTTCTATCTTTCTGTATACTAACAATTTCAAGGAAAATATAAACAATTTTTCTTGAGAATCATTCAGTTTTCTTTGAATACTTTTGCTTTATAGACCCCCTTTTTAATTTTTTTTTTAAAGATGTTATTTATTTATTTGTCAGACAGAGAGAGAGCACAAGCAAGGGGAGCAGCAGGCAGAGGGAGAAGCAGACTCCCTACTGATCAGGGAGCCCAATGTGAGACTCCATCCCAGGACCCTGGGATTATGACCTGAGCTGAAGGCCACCGCTTAACTGACTTAAGCCACTCAGGCGTCCCGACCGCCCCCACCCTTTTTAAAAGATTCATTTGGGGGGTTGGGAAGAGAGGGAGAGAGAATCTCAAGCAGATGGAGTGCCTAATCTCGTAACTCTGTGGTCATCACCAGAACCAAGTCAGACGCTTAATCAACTAAGCCACTCAGGCATCCCTATAGACTCCTTTAAGTTTTAATTTAATAGTTTGTTTCTCACAGGGAAAATTTATGTCCTCTCTTTCTAAATTCCTACAGGATACTAGCATAGCAATTTCTAAGTAGTTGATCCTCTATTATATTTTTTCAAGTCCCCATGCTTTTCTTCATGATGTCCCATATTAGGAGGTTCTTCCCTGACCTTCCACCTTGCTAACTTAGACTCACAGGTTGGAGATAAATTTCAGGAGCTTTCCTTGATTTCAGGAGCTTTCCTTGATCATCAGGAAAATTAAATCCCCTTTTAACAATCTTATTATAGGAAGAATGTCATTTAATTGCTGTTTTCTGTGTGAATGCCCTTGAGGTCAGAAACTATGTCTTAATCATCTTTGTATCCACAAGACATAATAAGCACTCATTGTATGTTTGTGGAATAAATAATTATGTGCATTCTAAGAAGACATAGAAGCAAAGAAACTGCAGAGGCCTATGGTTCTCTATCAGGACTTTGATGTTGAACTGGTTTAAACCATTGTGAGGTCTCTCCACAATTCAGAAGTAACATTCCCCCAATCAGAATGGCTTCTTGACCATGGTTTCTTGGTGAGTTCACAGAGGAAAAAAAAAGCCTATTAACCTGGAATGTACTATATACATTGCACAACTTTTCAATAGTATAATTGTTCAGGCCATGAGGGTAGCATCCAGCTGACACCTTCGTGTGAATTATTCTTTATTTTTTGCATAAGAAATAGCCAAGATAATGTGTTCAACACTTTCTGCAATGAGGGAAATATCCCAGTTGGAGAAAAAAGTATCTGAAAGATACACAGATAATACAGATTTATAGCTTATAGATGGAATGTTAGAGCTCCTTAGGTGGTTTCCTTGCTGGCATCCACACATACACAGGGTTATCTAAAGTGCTGATCATTTGATCTTGCCAAAAAAACAGTTGAGGATGAATAAAACACTGAAGTATATGATAAAATAGGGCAACTGACATAGGGCATCCGACATAGGGCAACTATATTAGATATTGTTTTCTTAGTAATATATGCTTTAAGAAAGTGATTAGTTGAACGACAACATTAGAAACAAAATAAAGTTTCAACATAATTTAATACTCAAAGATTTTTTAGGAGAGTATCCCAACATAGATAACCTGTATTATAGAGCTAAAAAATTAGTTATTAATTAATTTAATAACTTTTTAATGAGCATCTACTATGAATCTGGTACTACAATATGTATTCAGTGTGGAAAAATAGTGCAGAGAAAGTAACAACAAAATAATATCATTATTTCTCTCTCTCTTTTTCATGCATGTGTATGCACACACCCATACACATTTTTCAGTACCCCAAAGTAAAAAGAGCCCATTTGCCTGCCTATTACAATTGGCATAATGCAGCCACACTTATAAGTAAGAGTTTTTAATTTTGTTCAAAGGACAATTTATCCTGATTGATGTGGACACACACACACACACACACACACACACACCCTAGGTGTAGCAGCTCCTCTTGGTTGATTACTTGTCTAATCATAACCTCCTATTTTTGCTTTTTAGGAAAAGTCCAATTTTGGGGTGCCTAGGTGGCTCAGTCAGTTAGGCGTCTGCCTTTGGCTCAGGTCATGATCCCAGGGTCCTGGGATCAAGCCCCACATCAGACTCCCTGCTCAGCAAAGAACCTGCTTCTCCCTCTCCCTCTGCCTGCCGCTCTGCCTACTTGTGCTCTCTCTCTATCCCTCTGTCAAATAAATAAACAAAATTAAAAAAAAACCTCCAGTTTTGTTTTGTTTTTTTTCCCAGATTTGGGAGAGCATGTGGTGTAGGGGAGGATAGGCTCTTCCTTAGTCCTAGGAATTCAATCTTCATTAATAAAAGTCAATTTTAGCACTCCTCTTTCCCTTGTTAGTGTTGGAACTAAGCATGCAAGAGAAGTTCAAATATATTAAATGAAGAAAAGACTTTCAAGAATCTTTTGGAAAAGATTTTATTACTTCTACAAGGGGTATGAGGATGGGGTATGCTTTCAGTGTGGGAATTTTAGTGTTTCTCTACTCACTGCCCTTCTCTTCCAGACTATTTCTTAAGGAATTTGTATAGTGAATAGTCTTCAAGGATAGAAATAGTTTTGGCACACAGGACAGGTTTGTTTACTCATCAGAATAATAAAGACAATGTCCTTCCAACACAAAAGTCAAGCAGGTTTGCTTGTAGCTCATAATAAAAGACTAGAATTTCCTAATATTGGGGTTCATCTCCTGTAAAACACTCCCCAGAGTATGAAGGCCTCACCAGACCTCTGTCATGTTGCCCCTGTGGGAATTGTGACTTTGGGAAATAGCTCAAAGAAGTGATGACACTATGGCCATTGCTTTTGTTACGAGTAAAAAAATGTCTATCTCTGACTTACTCAAGGGTTTCATGTCTTTGGTCAACATCCATGAAACTGTGTCAGACTAATCTGTTAGCCTGAAAGTAATGTTAAATCTCAGATCTTGCGCAATTCTTGACATTCTCTTTCTCATTTCCGGCCAATGCACAAGGTCCTGTGAAATTGTGAGGGCAGAGCTATGGCAGCCACCTTATGTCATGAGGACACAAGTCTGAGGACAAAAATCAATGCTGAGTGTGACAGTAAAAATAAATATGGAGACAATCTGGGTTATTAAAGATGTTGTTAAGACTATGATAAAAACTTCTGAAATTATTATACTTCTAGATTCATTTTGTCTATTTTTAAAATAATTTGAGTCAGATTTTCTGTTAACTGTGGCAAAAACATTTTATCTAAATCATCCAGGAATACAAAACTGTCTTGAAGGTCTATTTACTGCCAATAAATACAATAAAATCCAACATTTATCTATTCCAGCTTAATAATAAATATTTTGGTTATATTTTAAAATTTGGTCCTTAAGTGACATCCCTGCATGGTCGTTATTATTTTAAATACAAAGAATCTAAACCTCCAGAGCTGAAGTAAGTAGCCTAAGATAATTCAGCTACTAAGTGACAGAACTGGGATTCAAATCCAGGTTCCTCCCAGCAACAAGGCCCGTGTGCCTAACCCTGGTATGGTATATCCCAAATAGCCATGATATCCAGCATTTGTTGAGGCTTCTTTTGTTCTTGACTCTGTGCTAAGCACTTAACAATTAATTTTTCTTATATAAGTGGGGGATGAATTTGGACCAGTTATATAATTCTCCGTGCAAATGAATACCAAGAAATATTCTGCCTGAACATGAACTTTTAATTTGTCCCCAAACAGTAATTTTAAATCAGAGGTCTGCTTGGGTTGTTGGATCAGAACTGAAAATTAGATGCTTACTAGCTTTTGCTGAAAGTGAATTTGTACCACTTGTGGTGGACTAATTTTGTCGACATATATGATCCTCATAATTGGAAAAGATGTTTTGGTGTATCGATAGATAACCAAAAGAGAGATTAGCATACTTCCTCTCAATCCCTTATTCAGTAGTCCTTTATTACTCAAAAACTACTCTGACCTAAACCTGAAACCACAGTAAAAAACAACCCCCAAGCCTGCTGCATTCTAAGTTTTAAGCTTCCAGGAACTGGGTTTGGATTTCACTAATTCAAATTACTGTCACCTAGACTGGTGTCTACCCTTAACTACTTTCATGAATGGATAAACTAATGAACAAAATCCAAAGAATTAAAAATATATTATTCTCACTTTGATTCATAATGTTCCTTAGGGGCATGGCAACAGTATTCCCTGAGATTCTTTGGGGGGTAAAAAAAAAAAAAAAAATATATATATATATATATATTTTCCCCCCCAGAATATATATATATTCAATAAAGCATTTCCTAGTATACAACTCGGTTTTTGAACAGTAGTGGCTTGTATTTGGTGACCCAGTATGATCCCTAGATGATTTTCTGTTATAGTTTGTGAGTGTGACAGATGGATAACCTATCTAGCTTCTTAGGGTGGTCAACAGGGGTAGAGATGGGATGCCTGGGTGGCTCAGTTGGTTAAGTGTCTGTCTTCAGTTCAGATCATGATCGTAGAGTCTTGGGATCAAGTCCCGCATTGGGCTCCTTGTTTGATGGAGAACCGGCTTCTCCCTCTCCCCCTGCTATGCTCTCACTCTCTTTCTCTCTGTCAAATAAATAAACAAAATCTTTTAAAAAGGTGGTGTAGAGATACTCAATGAAGATTTTGAAGTGTTGGAGAGTAGATTTGAAATTTAAAAAAAAACGACTAAAATATTTTAAAGTTTTCGTTTCTGTGTCTGTAGTGCCAGGAGTGACATCAGAATGTAACCAACTTCTCCACTGTAATATGATTTTTAATATAAAAGTTATTTGTTATCACTCACTACCATGGCCCAGAAGTGAAACATAATCCAAATACATTATCCATTGTAATATAGCTTTGACGTGTATTTCCCTCATGCAGTTATTTTCCAGGGGACTTAGTCCTAATTATTTAACACTTTCAAGAAAAAGGCTTGTTGGTGGGTGAAATTTCTCTGTGAAATGAAAATTGTCTCATGAAGTGAGAAGCTGCAAGAAGGAATCATTTAATAATAGCAAGTAATATTTTTAAATTACTGTTTAGAAACGTATTGCCTGTTATTAAAATTACTTTATATAAATGCTGTGTCCTCAATTTAAAAGGACATTGGTAAACCCCTAGGACTGAACAGGCCTTTTCTCTACCTAATTAAATTAAGTGCAGTGTATAGTGCTTCTCTGCAAAGATTAACAGAATGCATTTCTTGTCAGTTTAACTGTTGCCTGTGGCAGTATTTTTTTCTAATTTAATTAAAAGCTGTTCTTTTATGAAGAACAAGCTTGCAGCATAATTTCTCTTATGTTTACATTTCTAAAGGCTATTTGGAAGAAAGTGGAGAGTGAAAAGAAGAGAAAAGACAAAAAAAGGAGAGGGGACTAAGTTGTGGGTATATCAGAGGAAGTTCATAATATTTCATCTGTTGTTTAGGAAAATTTCATTTCAACAGTGAAAATGAGTGCAAATAAACCAGGTGTCTGGGAAGACAACAATTTTCGTTGTGGTGAGTTAGACCATCTCTCTATCTTATGCTCAGTAGACACCCTTGATAAAAATACGGGGCATTTGTTAAAGAGGTAATTATACCACAAACTCTCACATGTTCAATACCTGTTGTGTTGTTGTTTTTCTTTCAAAGTGTGTGACTAGCTGTGAAGGCTGAAGTAGATTTTTCAGTCTGTTGCCACACGCAAAGCTAGGGATGAGTCAACAGTGCCATATTGGGAAGCCACTTGGTGTTCCAGTGCAGGTACAAAGACCATTCAGAAACATCCCAAAGATACATAAGGGCCCTGAGAGCCAAGTTAGACTGCTCCCCAGGTATAGAGTTTTGTGATCAGAATTTAACAACATATAAACCACTGATCTCTTCATATTTTTGTTATGAACTTAAAATATCCATGTATATTACTAAATATTTATCACCTCAGTATTGGAAGTCTATGTCTTTTGAGTTTAATCAAAGTGGAGAAAATAGAAATTAGTAGAGAAAAAGAAACCTTTTGATAAAGGAGTATCCAATAAAAATTGGGAATGTAGGAAAAGCAGGAGGGACTAGGAATATTCTGTAATAATATACCTATGTGGCACATGAGGCTATATAGTGTTATTTACAAATGGATTTAGATTACTTAAAGGGGAGCCTAGGTGGCTGAGTTGGTTAAGCATCTGACTTTTGATTTTGGCTCAGGTCATGATCTCAGGGTTGTGAGATCAAGTCCCACATTAGGTTCTGCACTGGACCAAGAGCCTGGTTATGGATTCTATCTCCTTCTCCCTCCCTCTCTCTTTCTCTCTTTCTTTCTAAAAGAAAAGAAATTTCTAAAAGAAAGAGAGAAAGAGAGAAAAAGAAAGAAAGAAAGAAGAAAGGAAGGAAGGAAGGAAGGAAGAGAGAGAGAGAGAAAGGAAAGAAAGAAAGAAAGAAAGAAAGAAAGAAAGAAAGAAAGAGAAAGAAAGAAAGAAAGAAAGAAAAATTGATTACTTAAAAATGTACATTGGAAATTCTAGAGCAATCACTAAAATAATTTTTTAAATACATATAATTTATAAGCTAAGAGAATAAAAAATTAAAATTTTATGAAATCTTCAGTTGAGACCAGAAAAGTAGGAAAAGAGGAGAAAAAGCAATCAAGGATTAGGGGTGCCTGGGTGGCTTAGATGGTTGGGTGTCTGCCCTCTGCTCAGGTCATAATCTCCAGGTCCTGGGATCAAGCCCCATGTCAGGTTCCCAGCTAAGAGGGGAGTCTGCTTCTCCCTCTTCCTCTGCCTCTCCCCCTGCTTGTGCTCTCTCTCTCTCTCTCTATCATGTGAATAAATAAAACTTTTAAAAGGAAAAAAGAAAAAGAATCAAGGAGAAAAATCATCAAATAGAAAATAGTTCCAAATGTGGAATATATTAATCCAACTATATCAATAATTACTTTGAATATGATGGTCTGAATACACCAATTAAAAGATAAAGAATATCAAAGTGGATTAAAAGACCCAATTGTATATTGTCTACAAAAACATTTAAAATAGAGGAATGGAGAAAGATATACCATGCTAACTCTACTCAGAAAAAAGCTAAAATAGTTAGATTAATTTCAGATGAAGCTGACTACAGAATAAGAAAAATTATCAAAGGTAAAGAGAGGCACTACATAATGATAAAGGATTCAATTTTCCAAGAAGTTATACAATCAATCCTAAATGAGTATGCACCTAAATGGAACATCAACATAGATCAGGCAAAAACTGATAAAACTGAAAAGATAAATATAAAAATTCACTAGACTTCAACATTCCTTCTTCAGTAACTGACAGATTAAGCAAGCAAACATTCAGTAAAGATACAGTTGACTTGAAGAGTGCTATCAATCAACTTAATCTACTTGAGGTGTATTAAAATACTCTAACCAACAACACCAATATATGTTGTATTCTCAAGCTTGTATGGAACTTTCAGGAGAATTTTAAAAATATTTTGACTAAAGAAAATGAAAATACAACTTGTCAAAATTTATGGGATGAAGAAAAAGCAGTGCTTAGAGGGAAATTGATGTGTGTGTGTGTGTGTGTGTGTGTGTGTGAGACACACACATATATATCAGAAAAAGTAAAGCTTTAAAGCAATAACCTAAGTTTTCATTGTAAGAAACTAAGCAAAGAACAACTTAATTCCAAAGCAAAAGGAAGAATAGAAATAATAAAAATTAAAGCAGAAATCAATGAAATTGAAAACAGGAACAGTAGAGAAAATCAGTGAAACCAAAAGCTATTTCTTTTAAAAGATCTATAAAATTGGTAAACCTCTGTGTCAGTGAGCATTCTCCAGAGAAACAGACCAATAGGAGACTTGGTAGAAAGTCCAAAATCTGATGAGGCTGGTAGACAGGAGACTTAGGAAAAAGTTACAGGTCAAGTCCAAAACAGTATACTGTAGAATCGGAAAGAGCCTGATGTAAACAAAGTCTGGAGGCAGTCTAATGGAGGATTCCCTCTTTTTAATGGATGGTTAGCCTTTTGTTCTATTTAAACTTTCCACTAGTTGGATGAGGTCCACCCACATGATGGTGGACAATCTGCTTTACTCAAAGTCTACCAAATTACAAGTAAATCTCATATAAAAACGACCTCACAGAACATCCAGAACAATGCCTCACCAAATATTTGGGCACCATAGCCCAAACAATTTGACACATGAAATTAACCATCACAATTTCTACTGGGATTAAGAAAGGAGGGAGGGAGAAAGGGAGATAGGGAAAGAGAAAGAACACAAAGTAGCAATGAAAACAAAGTAAGATCATTATATTGAACTCATAGGCATTAAAATGATAATAAAGGAATACTGTAAGCAACTCTAGTCCCACAAATTTGACAACTTAAATGAAATGAACCAAGTCCTTAAAAGACACAAACTACCAAAACTCACATCAGGTAATCTGAATAGGTCTATATCTATTAAAGAAACTAATCAATCAATGCCTTCTAAAAAAGAAAACACGAGGCCTGGATGGTGAATTCTGTGAAATATTTAAGTAAGAAATGACATCAATTCTCCACAATATCTTCCAAAAAACAGAAGCAGAGGGAATATTACCAAACTCATTCTGTAAAGCTAGGAAAACTCTAATACCAAAATCAGATACATATATTACAAGAAAGAAAAACTGCAGACCAATATTTCTCATGAACAGGGACTCAAAACTCCTCAATAAAATATTAGCAAATTGAATCCACAAAAATTATACACCATGACCATGTGGGATTTATTCCAAATACGTAAGGCTTGTTATATATTCAAAAATCAATCAGTGTAAAACTCAATAATAAGAAAATAAAGAACTCAATTAAAAAATGGGTAAAAGATCCGAACAGACACCTCACCATTAAAGATAGACAGATGGCAAATAAGCATATGAAAAAGTTCTAACATAATATGTCATTAAGTAATTGCTAATTAAAATAGTTGCTAACTAAAACTATACACCTATTAGAGTTGCTAAAATTCAAAACACTGACAATAGCAAATGCTGGCAAAGATGTGAAGAAATAGGAACTCTTATTTATTGCTGGTGGAGAAATGGTATAGCCATTTGGAAGTGAGGCTGGAAGTCTTTTACAAAACTAAAAACTCTTACCATATGATTCAGCAATTGTACTCCTTGATATTTACCCAAAGTAGTTGAAAACTTATGTCCATACAAAAACCTGCATAAGGATGTTTATAGTAGCTTTATTCATAATTGCCCAAACTTAGAAGCAACCAGCATGCCCCCTTCAAGTAGGTGAATGGGTAAAAATAAGCTATAATACATCCAGACAATAAAATGTTATTTACCACTAAAAAGAAATGAGCTATCAAGCCATGAAAAGACATAAAGGAAACTCAAATGCGTATTGCTAAGTGAAAGAAGCCAATCTGGAAAGGCTACCTACCATATAATTCCATATTATATGAGATACTGCAAAAAGCAAAACTATGGAGACAGTAAAATTACCAGTGGTTGCCAGAGGTTGGGGGGAAAGAGGGATGAATAGACTGAGCATAGGGTTAGGTCATTGAACTACTATGCACAGTACTATACTGGTACACATATGTCATTATACATATGTCAAAACCCATAGAGTAAACCCTAACCCAACACCAAGGGTAAAAAACATACCAATCAGTACAGGATATTGACAGTGAGGGATACTGTGTGTATACGCGATATATGAGAACTTTTCTGTACATTACTCCCAATTTTGCTGTGAACCTAAAAGTGTTATAAAATATAAAGTCCACTAAAAAAGGAAAAGGTAATCCACACAACAACAGGATTATAAAAAAGACATATCAGTTGATACAGAAAAAAACACCTGACAAAAGCTAACACTCAATCATGATAAAAAAAACTTAGCAAAATAGGAATTGTGGGTAGTTTCCTCAACTTGAGAAGATAAGCCTACAAAAACTTATAACTAACATTATACATATTTTTTTAACATTTTACATGTTGATAAGGAACTGAACAGTTTTCTCTTAAGACTGGCAATAGGGCAATGATGTCCTCTCTTGCCACTCTATTCAACATTGTACTGGAAGTCTTAGGTAGTTCAACAGAGAGAAAAAAATGCAATGCATACTAAGTAGGAATAAAGCTCTCTTTATCTGTAGATAATATGGATGTCTATGTAGAATATCCCAAAGAATAAAAAAAAAAAGAATGCCTAGATATAATAAGCAAGTATAACAAGGTTGCAGAATACAAGATCAATATACAAAGGTCAACTTTTTCGTATAAAACATCAATGAATAATTGGACTTGATAACTTAAAAATGATATATACTTATATACATTTATAATAGCATCAAAAAACCCTTAGATATAAATCTGATAAAGTTTATTATATACGGGAAACTATTAAATTTTGATGAAAGAAGTCAAAGATCTAAATAAACGGAGAGAGATTCTGTGATCATGAATTGGAATACTCAGTATTGTTTTTTTTAATTTTATTTTTATTTTTTATTTATTTATTTATTTATTTATGGAATACTCAGTATTGTTAAGATGTTAATTTTTCCCAACTTGATCTGTAGAATCATTACAATCCCCATAAAAATCCTAGCAAGTTATTTTGTAGATATCAACAAACTAATTATCAAGTTTGTATGAAAAGGCAAAAGATCTAGAAAAGCCAATACTAAAGAAAAAAGCAAGGTTGAAGGACTCACGCTACACAATTTCAAACCTTACTATAAAGCTACAGTAAACAAAACAGCATAATATTGATTAAAAAATATAAATAGATAGATAGTAGATAATAAAAAGATCAGTGGAACAAGATAGAGAGCCCAGAAATAGATTCACACAAATACAGTCAACTGATAATTCACAAAGGAGCAATGGCAATTTGATGAAAAAATGAGTCTTTTCAGCAAATATTTTTTGAACAATTGTATGTCCATATGTTAAAAAAAAATGAATCTAGACACAGATCTTATACTTTTCACAAAAATTAACTCAAAATGGATCATAGATCTCAATGTAAAATGCAAACTATAAAATTTTGAGAAGGAAATATATGTGACCTAGGGATTATTGATGAGTTTTTAGATGCAAAATTTAAATCCTTGAAAGAAGAAAATGGATACATTAGACATTATTAAAATTAAAAATTTCTGCCCAATTAATGACTTTGTTATAAGAAAGAAAAGACAAGCCACAGACTGGGAGAAAATATTTGCAAAGCATATATCAGGACTTATATGTAAAATATACAAAGAATTCTTAAAGCCTAACAATCAGAAAACAAAGAATCCAACTAAAAAGTGGGTAAAATATCTGAATAATCATCTCACCAAAAAGAATATATACATAGCAAATAAACACATGAATAGATGCTCAATATCATTTGTCATTATGGATTTGCAAATTAAAACAATAATAAAATAACACTTTACACCTATTAGAATGGCTAAAATATAAAAAACCTGATAATGTCAATTACTGGAGACCATGTGGAACAACAGGATCTCTTATACTTTGTTGGTGAGTGTGCAAAATGATATATCCACTTTGGAAGACTGGAAGTTTCTTATAAAGCTAAGTATAGTCTTACCATAGGATCCAGCGATTTCATTTCATAGGTAGTTTTACCCAATTATTTTTGAACAATTATATCCACCTAAACACCTGCACAAAATAGTTGTAGCACTTTTATTTGCAATCATCAAAAATTGGAAGCAATCAAGATACCCTTCATTAGGTGGATGAATAGACAAAATGTGCTATATCTATACAATGGAATATTATTCAGTGATAAGAAGTAATGTATCAAGCCGCACAAAATGTGAGTGAACTTTAAATGCATGTTGCTAAGTGAAATATATCAATCCAAAAAATCTATATGGTCTATTATTCCTGTGTTGTTATTAGTTAACAAATCTGACACTACTATATGCTTATGCTGGAATTGTGCAATTAAGTAAATGGATGATAGATGATGAGACTGAAGTTTTTCACTGTTAGTAACAGATAAGCTAGGTGAAGAGGTTAGATTGAACCATATGGTAATGGATTAGAGTTGAAGACATCAGTATGAACACATAGTTAGCTTATAGATAGAAATGAATAGATAGTTATAGATAGAAATACAGATACATGCTCATATACTGGTTAGTACACAAACAAATATGTCCTCAGTGAGAGGATCTAGAAGCAATGACTCTAATAACATCCATATCTTGTATTCTGATATCGTTCAACAAAAGGAATCAGGGTTTCCTGGAAAAATGGTTGATTCTAGGACTGGGACAGGAAATATACAACATAAGCCTGCAGCATCTTGTAGTGCCAGCAAGTGAGGAAGTGCTATAAAATAAAAAAAAGAAAGGGAAAACAAATAATAATGGGATGTGTCAAGAGGCTGCCTCTGAGAAACCTCCTAATGACAAAACCTGGAGCAATTTGAGTAACAAAATGAATAAAGTTGTATTGGATTATATCCCAAAGTATAAAAGAAATATCCATGAACACATGCTGACATAAATCACTGAATGATTAAATAAATAGAGGAGACTGAAAAAATATTTCATGCAGAAGAATTCCAATTTATTTATATAGGTACTCCTCCTTCAAGGAGGTGGAACATAACTCTCCATTTTTAAAATATGGTTTGTGTACAGTGACTTCCTTCCTAAAAGTACAGTGTGGAAAGGGGGAAATGAGTGACTTTATAGTGAAGAAACCTGACAAACACTACCTCAGACAGAGGATCAAGGTTAACCAACGGTCATAATTAATATTGATAGTATATACTCTTGATATGTGAGGAAATAGTATTTATCATTGAGTTTTTCCTTAAAAAAATAAATAACTCCAATTTAATTCCTTGTGATTGATGAGGAATAATACATCAGACAAATACCAACTTTGAGGGACATTCCATATAATATCCAACCTGGGATCAAAATTGTCCAGGCCATCACAAAACAAGGAAAATTTGAGAAACTCATAGTGGAGAAGAGCCTAAGCAGGCATGACCATTTAATATGGTATCCAGGTTGGGATTCCAGAATAGAAAACAATGTTAGGTAACAACTAAAGACATTTGAATGAAGTATAGACTTTAGTTAAAATAATATATCAATATTAGTTCATTAACTATAATAAATATACCATATAAGACTTTTAAAGATTTTATTTATTTACTCATTTATTTGAGAGAGAGAGAGAGAGAGAGAGAGAGAGCATGTGGGAACTGGGAAAAGGGAAGGAGAGGGACCAGCAGGCTCTGTGTTGAGCAAGGGGCCAATGACCCTGAGACCATGACCTGGGCTGAAATCAGGAGTTGGATACTTAACCAACCGAGCCACTCAGGTGCCCCTGTAAGATGTTAATAAAAACGGAAATTGGGCATGGGGAATATGGGAACTCTCTGTACTAACTTAATAATTTTCCTGTAAATCTAAAACTGTTACAAAATTTTTAAAAATTCAAGATGGATTAATGGCCTAAATTTGAGACCTGAAATCATAAAAATCCTAGAGGAGAACATAGGCAGTAACTTCTTTGACATCAGCCATAGCAACTTCTTTTTAGATATGTCTCCTGAGGCAAAGGAAACAAAAGCAAAAATGAACTATTGATACTTTGTCAGGATAAAAAGCTGCTACACAGTGAAGGAAACAATCAACAAAACTAAAAGGTAACCTATGGAATGGGAGAAGATATTTGCAAATGGCATAACTGATAAAGGATTAGTATCCAAAATATATAAAGAACTTATAAGACTCAAAACCCCAAAAAATAATAATCCAACTAAAAAAATGGGCAGAAGACATGAACAGGCATTTTTCCAATGTGTCTGGCCAACAGACACATGAAAAGATGCTCAACATCACTGATCATCAGGAAAGTGCAAATTAAAACTACAATGAGATAGCATCTCACACCTGTCAGAATGGCTAAAATCAACAACACAATAAAGAACAGTTGTTGGTGAGGAGGTGAAAAATGGAGAATGCTCTTACACTGTTGGTGGGAATGCAAACTGGTGTAGCCACTCTGGAAAACAGTACAGAGTTTCCTCAGAAAGCTAAAAATAGAGCTACCTATATAATCCAGCAATTGCACTATCAGGTATTTACCCAAAGAATACAAAAATACTAATTCAAAGGAATACATGCACTCCAATGTTTATACCAGTTTATCTATAATAGCCAAAATATGGATGTAGCCCAAGAGTTCATTGATGAATGAATAAAGAAGATGTGATCTTATCTATTTATCTATCTATCATCTATCTATCTAAAATGGAATATTACTCAGCCACAAAAAAGAATGAAATCTTGCCATTTGCAATGACATGGATGGAGCTAGAGAATATTATGCTAAGCAAAATAAGTCAGTCAGAGAAGGAAAAATATCACATGATTTCCCTCACATGTGGAATTTAAGAAACATGACAAACAAAGGGAAAAACAGAGAGGGAAACCAAGAAACAGACTCTGAACTATAGAGAATAAATTGATGGTTACTAAATGGGAGGTGGGCAGGGGGATGGGTGATATAAGTGATGGGGATTAAGGAGTGCATTTGTTGTGATGAACATCAGGTATTGTACAGAAGTGTTGAATCACTATATTATCCACTATATTGTACAAACTAATATTATACTGTATGTTAACTGGAATTTAAATTTTAAGAAAGATTACCAAATCAGATATAATAGCCAGAAGTCATAAACAGTTAATAAAGAAGAGATACAAATATATTTAATCTCATAGTTTAAAAAAAAGTAAGGAAATATAACAAGATATCATTTTTTTCCTCCTCAGATTGAGGATGGAAAACAATAAAAAAAGAACCCTAAATAAAATAAAACTAAAATTTTATTTTAAAAAACAGTTAAAAATGTGGAAAGTCAAAGTTCTTTAAAGATTTAAAGAAAATGTTTGGCCAACAAAATGTCAGTAAGAGATACAGCTAATAACTTTCTATCATTTGGTAGTCAGAAACCTGCTTGATGGGAATATGGTAGAGGTGAGGAAAAAAGAGAAGGTAAAAATGGTTCAGCGTCCTGGTTTTCCTAATCCCATTCTTCTGACACAGCTTTTGGTTCAGTGGCTTAAGCGAGTAACAGATGTGGGACTCAGATGTCTTCCAGCATCAAGCAGAGTGTGGTACTCAATGGTGCTCAACACAGATTCCAGAAAGCAATTCCTCTGGTTGGCCAAAAACAACACCAGAGACAGTTCCAAAACAAGATTACTTCAGCACATAGGAAAGGGGCCACATAGATGAAGGAAAGCCATCACAATGCTCAAACCAAGGGGATGAAAAATTCACCTTTGGAGCCTAGTGTAATCACAGATCATAGTATGAGTCATCTATCTGTGGTATATATTTTGAGGCAGAACTGCAGATACAACATTTGAATTTTAAGTGTTAATATATTTTTCTGAAATAAGAAAATTTCACCCATGAAACATTTTTGGGTTTTTTTAAAAGATATTATGATGAATTTCTGCCCGATGTTATAGTTTAATAATGACAGCATTTTATTCTGTTTGGTTCCACAGTTGCCTGCCGTAACAGTTTAAAGGAGGAATATTAGTGCAGTAATTCTGCTGCAATAAAGGCCACCTTTATTGCAGTTCACTTGCTTGTTTCTTGTTTTTCAACACAAGACCCTTCAAGCAACAAGAAGTCTGCTGGAACAGATGGACAAGGTAGTCAGGGAAACGAACTTTCTCCTTGTTACTGGATATGGTGTTGTGCATTGAATCTGAGTAGCTTTTTGTTAAAATGGCTACTGGAGGCAGATTTCTTCCTAGGATTCATATAGTGTGAGGTTTTTGTTCTGTCTTGAGGAAAACAAAACAAAACAAAACAAAAAGATAGCCATCGTATGTGTGTTCTCTCAACAATTCGTGGAGCCACAAAATATACTACAGTATTTTCTTTATCTTAAGAAATTTCTTTTAAGTTGTGGAATTAATCGAAGTGCCTTTCTTAACATCGGCAGAGTCATTTCAAAATGGGCTTTACATTTTGTACATTGAATCAACAGCTTACTAGAGGTTTTGATGCTTCTGAAAAGCTTAATTCTTGCAAAATTGCAATTCTTAAGAAAAGTACCAGAATTTATTGAGTATTCTGTATGTGACTGGCATTTTTAATGTATTGTTTCACTTAGTTCTCACAGAAGCTTTATGAAATTGTCTTACAGTTTACAAATAAGAAAACTTAACATCTTTTCAAGATCACATAGCTATGAGGATATGGTCCCATGCTTGACTTTGACTCAAAGCCAGAAACAAATAAAATATGTAGAAACGTATATATATTATATATATATTTATTTACACACATATAAAAACATTATTTACCAGCTACATACTATATACTTTATATATGTGTGTATATATGCATATATATAATGTACATAGTATAATATATAGTATATTATATATTAATATATTACATATTTAATATCAAATATATAAGTATATATTTAATTTATTTACACACATTATAATATATAGTATGTATTATTTTATATATGATATATAAATATTTATATCTATAATAGTTGCATTCACATATTAATAATCAATTATATTATTATTAATAATAAATAAGGAACTCATAATTTATAATATTTATATATAATATTTATATATTAATATATTTAATATATAATAGACATTTATATATTTGATTTATTCATACATATATAATATATATTATTTACCTGCTATATACTATATACTTTATATATATGTGTGTGTATGAATATATTCATACACAAAGTATACGAGGATACAGTATATACATATTTCTAATACATATTAGTTACCTTAAATTATTTAAGGTAACAGGCCAATGTGTCTTCCAAATTAGCTCAAATAAGAAGTTTTTCTAGTTGAAAGATCTAAATTTCTTGAGCACACAGACCCTGACTTATTTGTGACTCCTCCACTTAGCCCAGGGGCTGGAAAATAATAGTCCCTAAATTATAGTCATTGACTGATTGAAAAATGCTTAGAAATCAAGTCTCTCATCGATTAACAATTTGCTAATATTCAAGTAGGGGGGCAGTTGTGTTAAAAATTTGCTGGTAGATCAACATTTTAAAACACTTCTCATGTGGTCTTTATCTCAATTTACACATGATCTTTCCAGTTAAAAATAAGAATTTGAAAAAAAAAATAAGAATTTGACTCTCTCTGCACCTCCTCTGTTCTTATTTTTGTCATAGAAGTTTGCTTTTATCTAAACTGTGGAGCTAGATTAGGTGTCCAGAGTGCAGAAGACTTACTCACATTTTCAACATCAGGTAATGCATGTTTTGCTCTGTGTGTGTGTGTGTGTGTGTGTGTGATGTTTTGTTCCAACTTTTTTCTATTTTATCAAAGGTTAGTTTTATTTTACCTTGTTTTTTGCTTGTTTACTTTGTATATGACTGAGAATAGTTTAGGATAACATGAAATAAGTTATAAACCTTTTCTCAGAGACATTGTGGAGGATTTCTGTGGCTCACCTCCTCCACCTCCCCAACAAGCGTGATAACTGCAAAATGGCATTCCAAGTTCTTTTTAAAGGAAATCCTTAATCCAGAGGATTTATTTCGAGGTAAGAGACTGAAAATGTCTGAATTTGAAGGGATGAATATAAATGGATGATTCCGGCTACCAGAAAGAACTGCAAACATGTGGTACTTGCAGATGTGTTATGTGTTGAAACCACAAGGATGAGTAAGATATGGCTGCCTGGGCTGAGGGAGTCTTGCATTCTTGTGATGTAACAACTTAAAGCAATTTTACAAATTTTGAACCTCAATTCAGTTCTGCGTCTTAGAAATCATATGTTTTTCTCCCTTTAACATATCTCTACTGTTACAGCTTGTAATGGAATCAAGGACAATAGTTACTTGAATATGGGATTGTTGCACTTTATATAGCTTAAGGGAAAAAGGGTAAAGATAAGTTGTACTCTGTTTCTATCTCCAGCTAGCAAGGCGACTTAGACAGGTCATGTCAACCTCCCTGAGTCTCAGGTCTCTCACAGTAAATTAAGGATTTGTTTTGCACTGATATTTGAAATTGCTTCTATGCTTGAGCTGAAAGGTCTGCATTAAAATCTATAACGCATATAATGCACTTAGCAAAGTTCCTAATGCACTTAGCAAAGTATGTAATAAAGGAAATATCTGCTTACATTTTAACTCAGTTAACCTTCCCAATTAAGTGGCCTTAAGCAATCCATCTTTTTCTGTGTATTACACAAGGTATTGTGGTATATTGGACCCAAGATAGCAGAATGGGGTTTGATTCTCAGCACCACTACTCCCAAAGTCAATGGCGTTGCACATATTACCTCTATGAAACTCCTACTACTATTTGAAGAATGATGTTAAAATTATGAGTGTTAAATAAAACAAATTCTATGTTTCTCCTAATTTAATACTCTGAACATATTTTTAAAGGCTTCCTAGTGCAGATATGTTTTATTGCTTAGACATTTTGACCACAGTAGTCACAATATTGCTGTCTGATGGAACAAACCCATGTTGTGTTGGAAGAAATCATTGGTCCCCAAATGTTTCAGACAGTATTCAGTAAATGTTTGTCTCTACACTCTTGTTCCTCTTCTTTTCCTTTTCAAACACGTTAGTCTCTCTATGATTTACTTAACTCTATACTGCCAACTTCCAGTAATGAATATCTATCCAAATGAAAGGATATAGAAAAAGGCTACTTTACCTTCATTTCAGAACCCCAAGCTGAAATTGTAATGCAACTAACAGCATTGAGTGTTTACTGCCAGACTGAAGCTTCCTCAATGGTACCAATGTGCCATTTATAGTCCTCAAAATGTATCGACATATATCAACTTTTAAAATGCCATCACTGGGGCACCTGGGTGGCTTAGTCAGTTAAGCATATGCCTTCGGCTCAGAACATGATCTCAGGGTCCTCGGATCAAGTCCTGCATTGGGCTCCTTGCTCAGCAGGGAGCCTGCTTCTCTCTCTCTCCTGCCTGCCACTTCCCCTGCTTGTTTTCTCCCTCTCTCTCTCTCAAATAAATAAATAAAATCTTTAAAAAAAATTAAATGCCATCACTGATGGCAATATTCTGAATTCTAGAATATTCTTCAATACTGACTATAATTGGACCCTGTGATGTTTCTCATCTGTCTCCTGGCCAGACACCAATTCTGTAGTTGGGCATAGGGGGAGTGGAGATTTAAAACCATAAAAAATAATTCTGAAGAGGCTGGTTGACATCCACTTTTCACACTGCAGAGATCACAAAAAGCCCTTGTCTTTTAGTAGAGGTTGCAGTGTCTTATGCCCAGGGACACTTGAGTATCCTGTTGTGGCTTGGCATTAAAACAGATTCATTGATGTTTTTCTGTGGGACTACTGGCTGGCCTTTTGTTTATTATTGTTATATTTTATTTGTATAGATATCCCGCCATGCTCTGTGCTATAAATAGTGATGTTTTTATTGTTAGTACCGTATACTTAATAAAGCTGCAGTTTTCCTGGCAATTAATTGTGCTGACAATCAATGCAGGGCTTCAGGCAGTGTGTTTATGTGCTGAGCTTTTGATGAGTGAAGCCCTAAGAAGTCGGGTTGTCAAAATTAAATACATTGGTCACAAATAAAGCCACATTCTGTTCTTGGTTTGACCAAATGACAGTTGATTGTAGGCTGAGCCTAGACCTGCTTTTTCTTGTGAAGTAGAGACTATTTGGTCATCTTTAGGCAATAAGTTTAGACATGTATTTAGGACAAAATAACATGATAAAAAATAGTCACATCTGTTTTTTCTCAGGACTCAATCTATTTTTGATACAATTTTCTTCTTTCGAAATAAGTATCTTAGCAGGTTTGGGGAAGCTTTTTATTTTCCACCAAACTTTAAGATTAAAAGCACATATATGTTTGGTGCTTTGGTAGATACTTCCAATTTACTCAGATGATTTCCTTGATTAAATATGGCTGACGGCTTTGTATTTTGTCTACATTTATTTTCTTCCTCCATGTACTAAACAACAGTCTTCTGTCACATTTGACTTTATGTCCTGACTCATCGGATGTTAAATCTTTGTCCAATAATGATGACAGTGACAGATCAAAAGGCATTTGATGATTGTAACAGGAAAAAATTTGTTCAGCAAATAACTTGGAGGAACTTTTTATTTTGTTATCTAGTACCAAATTTATTTACAAATTTAAATGTACACTATTATTTTAATAATTAATTCTCAAATTATCTAGAAGCTCTTTTTGTTGCTTTCCTCAAAGTCTCAGGTAATAGTTAATACAACTCTAAGTCTTTGCTTCTTCACACTTTACAAGAAATGAACATGTAAAACTTAGTTCACAATTAATTTCCACAATTTCATTTATCAAACATGGATTTGAGTCAAATGAACTGTGTTGGACCAATAAGTCAATATTTTAATGATAGAAATCATGTTCAGATTTTTTCCTCCTCTTTTTGTTATAGCTCTTAAAATATTTTCATACATATAATCTTAGATTTACAGAGGTTATTTATATGGCCTAGAGAGTTGTTGAGGGCAGTCCTTGTTCAGAAGAGACACCAAACAAATACTCAGTTACTGACTGACCTAACAAACAAGTAAACAATCATCTTACAATAGTACAAACTATTGGTGTGTACTATGACTTTTCCTTTATAGAATTTAATGTGACAATTAAAAATAATAGATATTTGACTTCTGGTTTCCATTTAGGGATGTTGAGGGTTGAAGAGGATATTATCTCCAACCATATAACAAAAAATAACCTGACAAATCTCAGGTTCCTGACCTTTCTTGAACCCATGAAGTGTTGAAATCAACAAGGTAACCAAATGGCTTAAAATATAAAAAGAGACAAGCACCTACAGGGATAAGTGACGCATAAATTCTTGTTTACCTGGGCTAGGTGCAGCCGAACCCTGGTAAGTAGAGATTCACTAAAACGATTGGCAAATTGCTAGAGGACAGTCAAACATGCACTGGAAAGAGAGCTGAAAAAAGAATTGTTCATACCCCCTTGCAAGTTTTCCCTGTATGAAATCCAGCAGGTGAACACACACACATACACACACACACACACACACACACACACACACAGAAGTGTCTTGAGAAAGTTTCCCTAACAGTGAAAACTTGAGAGTGGGGACAGTTGTGAGAAAGGCACAGAACTCCACTGGAACATGTTCATCTTACTGCCCCTAAGAAACAGAATTCTTCATGTGAAGGGAGGGGTAAACAAGTATTCTTGTCCTACAGGCACTGGAGAAAATCTGTTGCAACCAGAAAAAGGAAGAGGGGAAAACTTCTCATCACTGGAAGAGAGATAGGAATATCTGCTCAGCCAATGGAAGGAAAGAGCATGGAGAAAATAAAACTTTCAAGACCCACAGGACAAAAATCACATAGAATGCTTTCCCGTCTGCCACCCGCCACCAGAATAGTATCAAATAAGTAAGTGGTACAACACATACTTTTCCCATGGTGCAGTGCAAAGGGTAGATTAAAGCTGAACATGGACTAGATTTTTTAAAAACAAACAAATGAAAACAAAACAAAAAAGAAGTCACCAACTTAAACACATGGTATTGCTAAGAGAAAATTGAAGTAATGTACTGAGTATGAACACAGGCAGAGTATACTTCAAAGCCAGCCTGCCTCCTGTTGAGATTAACTCAAACCCTTACATTAAAGACCTATTTGAAATAGAGGGTGAGCCCATTTCTCACAAAGAATATTTTTGCTTCATTTTTTTTTCTAGTAAATTACTAAACTAAACAAAGGTTTTGGGAAAGCCCTGGACCTGCAGTTGGTGTCAGAAGTGAGAGTTGTCTTATGGAGGACTGTGCCCACAAACTGCACAGTTTTGCCAATTCTGGGGAGCTGTCTACAAAAACTGCTCTTTGAATATAGAGACATAGATAAGTCAAAAGTAAAAGTATAAAAAAATAAAGCATGACAACATTGGACAGAAGAAATTTGGATTAACTATATTAATATCAGAAAAAATAGATTTTCTTTTTTTTTTAAGATTTTATTTATTTATTCGAGAGAGAGAGAGAGAGAGAGTAAGACCAGGGGGAGGGGCAGAGGGAGAAGGAGAAGCAGATGCCCCGAGGGGATCCCGATGCCAGACTTGATCCTGGGGCTCTGGGATTACGACCTGAGCCACCCATGTACCCCCAAAGTAGACTTTTGATAAGAAATATCATCAGGAATAAAGACGATATTACATATTGACAAAGGGCTCAGTTCTCGAGGATATATAACAGTCTTTAATGTGTATTAATCTAATAGAAAATATTCTGTCTGTTCATGAAGCAAAATATAAAAGAATTAAAATTATAAATAAATAAATCCACAATTTTAGTTGAGGATTTCAATGTCCTTCTCCAAGTTATAGAATAAGTAGGAAGAAAGTCAGTATGGCTGTAGACGACTTGAACAACACTACAACCAAATTGACCTAACTGAAATTTATAGACCACTTCACTAAAGAGCAATAGAATATATATTATTTTCAAGTGCACATGGAAATTTCACCAAAATAGACCATGTTCTGGGCCACAAAACAATCTTTAGAGAATTTTAAAAATATGTCTTGTTCATTACTATGTTTATAGAAACTTATGTACTCCATGTCATTTGACAGTTGCTTAATAAACATTTGTTAGTAATCGTATCCATATAGAAAATTACTTAAATTTTAATAGAATTGCTATATGAAAAGTTCTGGTTCTTGGGGTGCCTGGGTGGCTCAGTCAGTTAAGTGGATGCTGCACAGATGCAGATACTGCACTAATGTATCTTTTGCTAATTATTAGTAAATCCTAGTGTGGCTTATCGTGTGTATTTCATGAACATCTGCTTGATAATCCAGTTTTTTGTGATGATACAAAGTGATTTTAAAATTTTAATATAAAATTTGATATAGTAGAAGAACATCATAGTATTAAAAAATCTGTCAAATAACTACTTTTTTTGAGAGAGAAAAAAAGAGTGAGTATGAGTGGGGTGAGGGGGAGAGGGTGAAGAGGCGGAGGGAGAGGGAGAGAGAAAGAATCTTAAGCAGGCACCATGCCTATCATGAACCCCTACCCAGAGCTCCATCTCATGACCCTGAGATGGTGATCTAAGCTGAAACCAGGAGTCCAATGCTTAACTGACTGAGCCACTCTGGCACCCCTCAAATAACTATTTTTAAAATACAGCATTTTTATTTAATTTTATGAATGAGTTTACTGAAGATGCTCAAGCCATAAGTAATTTTTATATTGTTAAATCTGTCCTACAACATAGAAAAAAGTGGAAGCTTCATCATTCCTTCTACAAAGTTATCATTATTTTGGAGTGAATGTATGACAAAGAGTGTATCTAGGAAGAAAACTATCAGAAATAGACACAGGTAAACTAAATAAAATTCTGGCAGAGACAATCACCAATAACCATTTAAGAAATATAATGGGAAAGTGTACCATTCTTAACAAGTACGAAACATAAAAATACAGGAAAAAAATTGGACAAGATATAAATAGGATATTGTAAGAAAAATTCAGCATTTTTCTGAATGACATAAAACGGTTGAATAAATGGAGAGATACCATATCCTACTAAAGCTGAGGAATGAAAAATTACTCACTTTTCTCCAAAACATATATCAAAGCACTAAAATTCTAATCAAAATACCAGTAGGATTTTGGGAGTTACTGAATAACATGAACCAAAAAGTCATCTATAAGCATGAATAAGAAAGGTTAGCAAAGGAAATCATGCAACTAAAGAATAATGAAGTGAGGAGAGAGGAGTGATACTGTGCTAGATATTAAATGAAAGTAGAGATTTCTAGAATGAACAGGGTATGAGAAGACTGGTTTGAGAAAAGAGAATTCATGGCAATAATAGGAAGTCAGGAGAGATTATTTATGTATATTGTAAGTATTTATGATCTGATAGTCTTATTATTTCAGATAAATGAGAACAAAGAATATTTATAATGTTAGACAATGATTAGATAACTGGTTAACTATTTGGAAATATTCTTTTTAAGGATCCTAACTTCACTTATTATAACAAAATTATTTTTAGATGCTTTAAAAGCTTTTATTTATTTTTTTGACGGAGAGAGAGAGATCACAAGTAGGCAGAGAGGCAGGCAGAGAGAGAGGGGGAAGCAGGCTCCCCGCTGAGCAGAGAGCCTGATGTGGGGCTCGATGATCCCAGGACCCTGAGATCATGACCTGAACTGAAATCAAGAGTTGGACACTTAACCAACCTAGCCACCCAGGCACCCTAATGTTCATTTGATCTTAAAAGGGGCTGTGGCTATCTAATTAAAATCTTTTCTTAAGGAACGCCTGGATGGTTCAGTCAGTTAAGTGTCTGCCTTCGGCTCAGGTCATGACCCCAGGGTCCTGGGATAGAGTCCTGCATCAGACTCCTTGCTCAGCGGGGAGCCTGCTTCTCTCTCTGCCTGCCCCTTCCCCTGCTTGTGCTCTTTCCCCTTGTGCTCTTTCTCTCTCTCTCTGACAAATAAATAAAATAAAATTAAAAATCTTTTCTTAAATAAAAAGGAAATGATAGGATTGACCAGAGGAAAAAAATAGTACTACATTAAAAAGTACTTCTGTTGATCAGAAAATGCCACTAATAATATTCAAAAGAAAATAAAATCCTGAGGGAAAAATTTTTGTGACATATATGACAAAGGGTTGGGTATTTTTTTCCTATTGTATCAAGAATTTTTACAAATCAAAATAGCAGTAGTAAAATTTAATTCCTGTGTAATCTCTTTGTAAACAGACTAATAACACATGTTCTGACAAACACACTAATGACATTTACTGGTGGGTGAGTCCATGGAATATTTTTGGCAGGATATACATAGTCTAGGACTACTTCAGGGGGGAAGGTCAAACCTGGAATCTCTGAGTTTATGGGGCATAACTCTCTAGAAAATATCACATTAGTTATATAAATGAATATAAATTGGGAGTGTTTCAGAGATAAAATTGTTTCCTACTGTGTAAGTAATATCCTGGTTGTATAACTTAGAGACCTCCTATGTTACATCTGGGTGAGGGTACAATGTAATTGAACAAAGAAGAACCTGGAGAGTAGCACTGATAGTTCCAGACTCCTTTACACTTTCCCAGTGCCCTGCAATTACCTGTATCCTTGTTATTATTAATAAGGCTTAACAATGATAGAATCACTAAGTTTTGTGTCTGAATCGACAATTGCACCTCAGTGAGAACAATAACGTGAATAGAAATTTAACAACAACCAAAAAGATTCAAGATTTATATGGTAATAATAATTAACTTTTTGGGCACTTTCTGTATGCTAGACAATGTATTAAAATTTTCTCATTGGGGTGCCCGGGTGGCTCAGTCAGTTAAGCATCTGACTCTTGATCTGGGCTCAGGACTTGATCTCCAGGTTGGGCTCTATGCTGGTTGTGGAGCCTACTTAAAAACAAAACAAAAACAGCCCTGAGTCTTAAAGAGTTTAAGTGACTGGCTCCAAGTCACAGAACTAAGTGTCATAACCAGAGCTGAAATTTAGGTTTGAAAGACTCCAAAGTCCATTCTCTTTTTTTTGCCCTCATAATAGAAGCAGCATAATTGAGAAGAAAGTTCACTAAGGAAATGAATAAATATAAATAAAAACACTGGAAAATATATACTAAATGTCAGGGTGATACTGAAATGATTTAAATTGGCACAAATTTTCTAGTAATAAATATTTCTGGTCCTATACAGCAAGAGCCTAAAAAAAAATTATAAAGAAATTTGATCTAGAATTCTAGAAGTTCAACTGGAGGGAAACATCAAAGATGTTTGTATAAAAATATATTTTGTAGAATTATTTATTATTTATTTTTAAATAAAGAAACGTCAACTGTCAGTACCATGGAATTAGTTAAATGAATCATACTCTTTCTGATACTTCTAATCATTGCATTTTAACAAATGTTAATAAAATTTTGCTTAACAAAATATCACTTAACAAATAGCCTATAGTATGTGTAAAACAGGGAAAGTTCTGTACATAAATGCTACATTATACATTATAGTATGTATTTCTGTATTGTGTATTCAAGTAGGCATAGAAAAATACTACCTGTTTATATAGTAAATATCAATATCAATAATATTTAACTATGTTCATAAATATCAATAATAATTATCTATTACACATATTAACTATGTTAGGGATTGTGAGTTACTTTCTACTTCGGGTTTATAGATTTTCTAGTTATTCTACGGTGAAAATGAACTCCTTTTTAAATTAAAATAAATATTTTACATACGTATTTTAAAAATCCAAACTTGTGAGAGAAACCATTGGCCATAGTGTTAAAACTTGAAATTAATTTAGGCTTTCATCAATTTTGTAAATAAAGTAAAGATTTAAAGCACAAATTGAGAAGTTGCATCCTATCGTCAGATTTTATGGCCATAAACTTTTAGGTAGCATAAAAATCTAGAAAAGAAGAAAAAACAATTTTGTCTTGGAATTATAAGTAAATATTTCATGGAGAAGATTAAGATTCATTTTTGTGGAAAACAAAGGAGAACAGTTATGGAAGTAGTGAAGACACTTGTTCATTTCCACTTAGGGTCAGAGAGAGGACTAGTCATGTTGAAACGTGTTTTTTAAAAAGAGTATTTACTTTTTTTTTTAAACTGTGTAAGTTCATTGGAAGGCAATGCAATTGGGACTGCTTCAGATTGAAAGAGTGTGGGAAGGAGGTGACACAGGGTATGCTGAATCAGTTAAAGGGCAACACCCTTTTTATTGACAAACCGTGTCATTTCTGTCCTCTGAGAAGCAAATGCCAACATTGGACTAGATACGTGAGAGATTTATCAGGGAATTTCTTGTGCACATAAAGTAGGCAGGAAAGCCTCCAGACCAGGATGCAGGTCTGACATCAGTGAAACGAAGGAAATAAGAAAACACTGGGTAGAAAACCTTTCATCATGAAGGATGGTTCTGAGAACGTTTTGTCCAAACTAGTCAGGAGTGCTTGAATGAAAGTTGACCATTAATCCATGCGGGACAGGCATGACCAGGTTCCAATACACTCCGCAGGGCTCCGTCATTGTCTGGGACCACCTAGGGGAAGCGTGGATGGGCATTCAAAGCTGTAGCAGCTGAAGTCTCTCAACCAGATATGCTCCCACAGCAGGTTTCCATGAAGAGAGAGCTGAGCAGGACACCTGAAAAATGCCCTTTGGCTACAGAGATCCACTTCTGCACGCAGATGGGGGCACTTATTCCATAGTTCTGGTGGCCCATTATTCTTGCAAGGAAACTTCAAAGAAGTTGTTTAGTAGCTAGCAAGATGTATCACCACCCTCCAGACTGTGAATTCCCTTCACCCTTGCCTGTTCCCTGGGTGGGTCTTGATAGCCTACCTGGAGATGTGTAGGAGGAGTCTGAACCTTTGGTAATCATACTTTTCTCAGTACCAGATTGTTTCATACATCTATTCCCATGACAACTGAGCAAAGGAGTATCTAGAAGCCCCATGAAACCATGACCCAGTTTCAAAGGTATTCCTCCTTTCCTCTAGTGTATAAAAGCAGCCTTATCTCCTCTTGCTGTCTACTTAATTTACCCTGCCAACATGGTGACTATTTCTTGCCTACTGGTCTCTAAATGCAAGGAGTCCAAAGTGTCCTGACAGTTGTTGTAGCTTATAATTCAATGCAAGTCTTGCTATATCCCCTGGCAAGAGTGTATTCCTCTTGATGACCAAGGCTTCTAATCCTGCAAAGTTTAGAGTTATGCTTAAAGTCCTCCAGGGGATCACTGAGAATGATGGTCAGTCCATCCCTGGAACCACCTGTTTCAGTTTGGGCTCTCCAAGAATCAGATACCAAGACTGTACTAGACGTGCAGGAGACTATTGGGTAAATGACTATGGAGGAAAGGAGCAGGAGCAGGAGAAGGCAGAGAAAGTCTTCACATCTCAATTCTAAGTTAGTAAAGGAAGAATTGGATAGGAAGAGCCTCAGAATGCAGTGCTGTTTTAGGAGTTTCAGCCAGGCTGATAGCAAATCCTGTAGCCAAAATTGTGGTTCAGAGGAATCTCCTATCACTCAGGAATGCTCAGGTGGGTGAGGATTGTACTACTTTCCTCCATTCCTGCCCTGCTCAGTCACTGACTGGGAGCAGCAGACTAGGAGTGGCCTGGTGTACACTGGTAGGTACAAAATCGCAGCATTTGGGGGCTCTCAGTCACCTGTGCTTGCCAGGCAGGTTTTCTTAAAGTGATATCTGGGCAGTCTACTTCGATGACTGCTCCCTATCCCCCCAAAAACATCTGGATTAATCCAGGAGAAATCCAGATCCTAAATATGTACAGTTTGACTGGTGGAGGGAAGAAGACACCTCGAGATACATTCACATTGCGTGAAAGATTCTTACCTTAGAGGTTTTAATCTCTACTCCATTGTGAATGTAGTGCTTTGATGTATACTTGTTAATGTCATCTTTATGCCAGACACAAACAGGAAAATGCGTGAGATAACCTGAAGGTGGGCTTGAGTTGTTTTTATTAACAGTTGTATTCTCTTTGTGTAAAATATTTTAGTATCAGAATTAATACTGAAATGTAAATATTTAGAATAAAATCTTACTGTCCTGTAGGTATTTTATTCACTTTAAAAATATTTTATGGGCTCTGGGGATATTCTTTAGCATTTTTATTTTTTATTGACAGTCAACATCTACCAAAAACACCACTAACTGTATTTGTCAGTGTTTCTGCAAATACTTTGTCAGTACAGAATCTACCTAAATGTTACAAAAACTGTGTGGAAGCTTGACATATTGTATGTACTGACTGATTGATGGATATTTACACTTGGATATATTTATATGCGGTGAGTCAAGAATGTTTTAATATTAGTGTGCTGATGCTAATCTACAGAAGGGCTCATAATTGAATTCTTATAGACCCAGCATCTTTAGAAATTTCACTCACTCACAACCCTGATGAACTATCATAATAATTGATTATATTAACAGAAACAAATAGCCCAAATCTGGCTCACTCTCAAGACAACCCTGTTTCAACTGACACAGATGAGGAGTGAGGTTATTTCACATTGACCCAGTCAGGTCAAGGCTCAAGGAAAGCCTTGTCTCGTGCCTTTAATTTGATCCTGCAGACAAGAGGATGAATCGGCTTTGTCAGTCTCTTTCTGTTTGGCATGGATACCAATAACCTTGCTTCACTTTTGTGTTTCTCCTAAAGGGAAAGAATTTTGGCAGAATACTGCTTACTTTTACAGTTATGGAAGTTACACAGTTTAAGGAGGGAACAGTAATTACGTGCCATTAAACTCAGAAGGCCATTGGCATAGATGAACATTCTGAAGGGGACACAGCCTTCAAGTTCAGTAAAGGATGATTACCAGAGCATTTTAGTAGAGAGCTGGTGAAGGAGAGGAAGGAATAACTCTGGAAATCTGCTAAGGCAGCAAACCTATGAAAATGCAGTTAGACACGGCAGTGACTACATTGATTATGCCAGGGATGATTTAGCAGAGGTGTTTCACACGTGCCATTAAAGAAAGTGCCATAATAGGGTTTAAAATGTACTCATATTCTACTTGCTACATCCAGTTTAAACCACAGAAGTGTCACTTACATTATTACTTCATGTTGGTTTGTGGAAAGATCCTACCTTTCTGTGACAGGACTGCTCTGGATTCTGCAGTTGTAGAAATTTCTGTGTTCTTCTGTGCCAATCAATGACTCTCTTTTGGTTAAAACACATCTCAAAATTGACCTCTTCCAGGAAACTTTCCTTATTAATTGCAGTCAATTACTTCCCTTCAGCATCTTCCCTTCGTAAACACCACTTTAAATTATATTTCTGATATGTTGGTTTGAAAGAAGGTTTAAAATACGTAAGGGCATATATATCTTAGACCTTCAAACCTGTATGAATTGTAACGGAATATAGCTTTAGATCATCACAGGATGCTATTACGTTTATAACTAGATCGTTAGCTCTGACTAAGCTAGTTTTCTTTCATTTCTTTTGTAACCCCTGTAAGCATTATGTCATATGGAATACAGTACACAAAAAGTCAAGTGACAAGCCCTGTGGCTTCAGTAGGAGGTATTTGTTTCCAACACAAATGAAAGGAAAAGGAAAAACCTCTCAATATCTGAAGTGGGTACGTCTTTTTCCTACCGCTTTGAAAGGGAAGAGTATCACAGTATTTCTTTTCTGCATTCCTAGCATGAGACTGTTCTCTGCGTTTGCTCTGCAAGAAACAAGACACTGAAGCTCCAGCCGCGGTCAAGTTGGAAGTTGCTTATTGTTGTTGAGATTATATGACCAAGTGTGGTAATATATGTTAGGACAGAGTTAAAGAAGATATACAGTACTAAGAGGTGGGATGAAAGCTGTGTTATTCTCAATTGTTCTCTGTCCAAGCCCTCTATCCAGCTTCCTTGAAGCAGCCTCCTTTTTTGACTCCAGAATAAAATTTTACCTAATAACGTCTATATTCCTGTTCCATGCTTCCTAATGCCAATCTTAATTAGAATGCTTGTGCATAGATGGGATTCAATTGTCTAAGTCATCCATATGATTACTAAATATATTAAGTTCCTATTGCTTCTATAACAAATTACTATAAACTTGATGGCTTAAACACACACACACACACACACACACACACACACACACACACACACACACAATTTATTATCATAGTTCTGGAGATCAGAAGTCCCAAATCAGGGCTGAGCTCCCTCCAGTGGATCCTGAAGAGAATCAGTTTCTTGGCCTCCATCTTCTAAAGGTGCATTCCTTGCTTTCTTTGGCTCCCAGTCCCTTCCTCCATCTTCAAAGCCAGGAAGGTAGTATCTTGCTTCTATCATCATATTGGATCATTTTCTATCTTTAGCTTTATCTCCCTCTATCTCCCTTTTATAAGGACAATTGATTACATTTAGGACTCACTTGATTAACCCAGGATATCCTCCCCATCTCAAGATCATTAATTTAATTATATCTGCAAAGTCCATTTTGCCATTAAAGGTAACCTTTGCCAATTCCATGTCTTAGGATAATACTAGACATTTCGGGTGTGGTAGGATGGAGGGGAAATAAGTGTTCCTGGGGTGGGGGGGTTGCATAGCTATCTTTCAGGATCCTTTAAGTCACATCACTTCAGCAGCTGCCCCATCTGCCCTCTAGTGCCTGACCTAGACAATAGAACTGAATTGACTTTAAGATTTAACTTTTCAGTGCTTATTATGCAAAGAGCATGGGTTTTCTATTCTCACAAAACTGTAAAATTAGTGTAGGCTGTTCAGTTTCTAAGCCAGTCTTTGGTTCTTCCTTTCTATGTATTAGCTTTGCTGCTGAGATGTAAATTTTCTTAGTTTTCAAGTCCTTCAGGATATGCAGCCAACAACTCCTTTAGATCAAAAAGAAGAATAAAGTTCAATGTAAGAACTATGTATATATGTATTTTGTAAAATGTTCCCTTTAATTTTCTTGCTACAAAAAAAACTTAAAGTTATGCTCCTTCCAATTTTTTGTGGTATTTGTCATGGGGTTTCAAGCAAAGCATTGTCTGTTATTCTGATCATATTACCAGATAAACTTATTATGAGATTTACATAATTTAACAATATCCGTCATGCATAGGTAGTCCCATTAAACCACATGTAAACTGTGATCATTTAGTGGATGAAATGGAGATTAACATTTTTCACCAGCACAAAAAAATGTTGTCACAAATTACATATTTTTTCTTGACAGGAAGATTTCTAAAATGATTTTTAAAAATGTATGTAAGAAACATTTTCCACAGTGGATAAAAGAAATAACAACGAACAACAACTCAGCTATGTAGGAAAATAATTAGGGTTGTTGAAGTATGTAAAGGAGACAAAGCACCCAATATATACCGAGAAGTATAAAGAAAATAGTCTCCAGTTATGAAAATGGTGATCAAAAAAAATGTCACCTCTGTGACAGAGAAAGGAAAATAGCATAGATTGTGGGCTAGAAATTTTAAAAAGTTTTAAAGCCAAATGAAAAAAGAAAAGATAACAGTTGATTCAAGTACTCAGGGCATTGTTCATCTTATAAATGATAATTGCAAAAATATTCTATTTAAAGCAGAGAAAGCATGAACACATATCTCTGGAGATACATAAAGCAAGAATGAAAGTGGACAAACCTGGAGGGTGTAAGTACAGATCTGCACAACACAATGGTCTGAGTCCATTGAATTGTTGAGAAGTCCCCCTTTTATTGATTCATTAGTTCTACAATAACATGGAGATTACTAGACAACCAAGGGTATTGTGATATGTCCATTTTAATTACTTTAATAAACAGAAGATCTGAGTCTATTGACCTATTCAAATTAAAGACTTAAAAACATAGACTTGACTACTTAATGATCTTTAGTTGCTGAAAGTAAGTTCTTTTTATTAAAACTACAGAATCCCTACTCAGCTGAGATCCACTAATACTTCTAGTTACTTATTTTCTTATATATGTTAGGACTAAAACAGGGGTCGATGTTATCAGTGGCAAGTGAATTAATTAACTATGATGGTTGGACTTTTCTTTTCCATGAGAATCATTTGAATTCAAATCCTCTCCATTCATTAATTAGTGCCTCTCGGATAATGTTAAGGTGCTTAGGTCTCTACAACTATTTTGTTATGTGACATGATTTCTTTATAATGAGGGTCAGTTTCAGTCAAGTTTCATGTAATGATTTTTATAAATAAGAGACACGGTCTGTTTAATTGATGGATTGTCCTTTTAGTAATCATAATATACAGCACTGTAGTTCATAAATTTGAAAATATTCTTTCATGTAATTAGGCATGATCTGTAATAGTCACAAATTTATACAAATCCACCCCTTACTCCCTTGTTTCTCACACATGTTGGAAAAATAAAAGGGATTTTGCACTGCTGTTATTGATATTGGCAGAAAAATATTGGTTCAGGAAAGATAAATGTTTGCATTGTTCATTTATTAGTGTTTTGTTGTTGAACTTTAAATGCTGTAGTTTTTACATAAAATATAGATACCCAACTACATCTCTTATGTCGAAATTTAAAAAAAATAATCAATGATTTCAGTTCTGTTTTTAGTGACTAATGAATACATTATTTGGATATTCTACCATTGTTACTATACATATTACTATACATGCGGCCATCTTGTATGTTTGCACTTTGAGAAACAGATACTAATTCATGTCTTATGCTCCTTGTGTTCTGAACTTTGGCAGTATTATCTGGGTAAGTAAATCTATACCTGCTACACAATTCTATCACAGCTCTGTGGTTGATTTTACATAACCAGGTATTTTTCTCCATTTAGACAAATGTCTTTATATTTCAAAAGTAACTCCGCTAAGTTTCTAAAAATATAATATATACCCCATATAAAAATTCAAATAAACTAGAATAGGAAGAAGAAATAGAGTTATACCTGAATCTACTCTCCAGACAAAAACATTTGAGGTACATGATTGTGAATATCAACAGTTGGAAGAATAAATATTTAAGAGAGAGATGACTGATAATATCGCAAGAATGAGATCGTGCTATATGTTTTACATTAATAAAATATTGCATTTTAAATTAATTTATTTCAACAGGAGAACTAGATATCAATATGAATTGGACAACTGAAGAAGAAATGGTTTTACAAGAGAGCAGCATTCATTTCTTAAATTATTCAAAGTTTAAAATGAAACATTCCATAAAGTGGAGTATTTAAACTTTCAATAACATTATTGACTGTGTATTGTGGAATATGAGAAAATAACTACACTTATGATTTCTTCAAATTTTTACTCTCTCTTCCCTTCCTTTTTTTAAACATTATTTTCACATTTTCAGTATTTATAAACGTTACATTTTGTTTTGAAACCATGCTTTCCATAGTTGGTTAGCCTAAATTCTATGTATAAATGGATCTAATACATATAGTGACAAATTTTCTACAGCAAAGTATTTTTATAGTAAAATATTTTTATCTCAGGAAGGGCTCAAGGGGAAATTATCTGGTTCATTTTTTTCTTTACAGAAAGGAAAATTTGACTATTCTTGAGTTTTATTTCATTTTTCTCTTAATTTATAGATATTGCTTCACTGGGTTAAATAAAAAAATTGAAACGAGTAAATTTTAAAATTTTTATTGGCTTTATTCAGTGATTCATAAATCAGGCATCATCCCATCAAGCAGGTAGAAAGATTCTCTGAGAATCTGTACAAAATGAAAGACTTTTATAGACAGAGCAAGTAAGTTATACTAGCAGAGTGGATTGGTTGTGGTGAGGTCACATTAGGTCATGATGGGAGTCTATTAGGAAAATTACTTGACTAGTGCTGACCAGGTTATTCCTGACAGACTGGTTTTGAGATTCCATTTCTGGAAGAGGCTGAAACTGCAATTAAGTCTTAGTCTGACAGGGGGCTTAGCATAAGCGACTCCATTTGGAGCCTGCTATTTTGTTTTGAACACTGTTTCATAATACTGAAGATTGCTATAAAAATGTTTGATTCCAGTCAAATTAATATGCCTCTTGTATGATTTATATTTTTTACTTAGGTGCACACAAGACTGTTCTTATAGTTCAGTAAATTTGTAAAGATACATTGTATAGGAAGTTATGGTGTTGATAGTTTAGAATCAATTTTTTCTCTACATGGTATGCTATTTTGATATGTAAATTTATCTTTTTCTGGGGGATATTCCTTTCTTTATACATTTAGATATTTATATTTTTCAGGTATACCAATTTTGTATACCTTTAATTTTAATACTATTGTTTTTTATATTATCATTTTCATCTTTACTTCTCTAAACAGTAAGGTAGAGTGGATTAAAATTGGATCTGTCTTAAAATACTTACCAAAATCTTTTATGTTCCAAAATCCGAAAGCATGCTTTATTTCAGATGTTGGCATTCATTAGAACAATGTGCTTAGATAATGAAATCTATATTTATTAGAAATTAAGACAAAATCATCATCTAAATATATGTTCCTGAGGTTAGGTAATATCCATCTATTTCATTTTATTGTATATGTTTAAAAGGAATAGATTTTTTTTTCAAATACTTCTTGCCACCTGTAGATATACCTATAGTTCTCCCTCATGACCCTAGAGATTATATTAATAGTTTGATGTTATAAACAATCTTTGGATTTCTGTCATGAACCACACTTGCTTATGGTATCAGCTCTTTGAGATGCTGCTGGATTCTATTAGCTAAGATCTTATTTTGGGTTTTTGCCTTGCTGTTCATGAATAAAATTGGATTGCTCTGTTAAGTTTTGCCATTTTATTCTGGGTTAATATAGGAAATTAAAAATAGTATATCCTTAAAAGGTTTAAACAAATAGGATTGGAATTATGTTTATTCCAGAGGTTTGGAAAATTTTCTTTGTGAAACCAAGTTGAAGCTTTCTGAAAGGGTTGAAGAAGTTCTTCTTTGGAAATTGGTCTTTTCTCTTCATTATTTTCTATGAAAACAGATCTAGTTAAATTTTCTCTTGCTTCTTGAGTAAATTTTGGTAAATTACAAATTAATAGAATGCCATCCATTTTATCCAAGCTTTCAGGGGTATTTATCAGAGTTGCAGAATAGCTTCACATGACGTCTTAAAAATTTCTCTCCTTATCTGGTAATTTTTTCTTTTTCTTTATTTTTTGTATCTCTTTTTTACTTTTCTCTTAATAAAGTTAGCTAATGTTTTATTTATTTTATTTTTTCGAAGAGCCAAAGTTTTAAAATTAATTTATCAAAATTACTGTTTTCCAATTCAGTATTTTCTTTCCTTGAACTTTTATTCCATTATTTTGTAATTATTTTTCTTTTAATTTGTTTATATATTTAATTTTTTATTCATTATATTACTTGAATCTATAGTCTAAATTCTAAAGCACCCAAATAAGTCAAAAGCAAAGAGTAATATTTAGTAATCCAATTAAAAAAAAAATAAAATGGGACCATAAAAACACTCGATCCAAAAGAATGCAGGAAATGAGGTAAAAGGGAACAAAAACCTAAAAGGACAAATTTAGAAAATTAAGAAAACAAATGACAATGTCATAGATATAAATAAACTGGTAGTTTATAAACAATAGTTTTAAAAACCCAAATTAAGACAGTGACTAGGCAATTAGTTAAAAAGTAAGACCCAACTATATGCTGCCTGTAAGAAATCTACCTTAAATACAAAATATAAATATGTCAAAAGTAAAAGGATGGAAAAACAAACCAGGCAAACATACATCAAAAGAAAGCAGAAGTGTCTATAATAATAACTGACAAAAAATGTCCAGCAAGTTATTAAAAGGACAAAACTTTAAGCATGTATGTGCTTAATAAGATAACTTCAGAATTAATGAAGCAACAATAAACAAAATAAATAAAAAATAGACAACACAATTATACTTATGTATCTTAATATGCCTATTTCAATATTTGACAGGACAAGTAAACAGAAAGTCAATAAAAATATAGAGGATAGACTATCAACCCAAATTATATAATTTATATTTATAGAACACCCCCTCTAAAAATAAGAAAATACACATTTTTTCTAGTACACATAGAACATTTACCAAGACATACTATGTTATAGACCATAAAACAATCTTAATAAATTTAAAAGAATTCAAGTATTACAAGGTATATTTTCTGACCACCATGGGATTATGAAATGAATAATCAAAGACATCTGAAAAATCCCAAAATTTTAAGAAATGTAATAATAGGTCACTTTCTCCATGGTGGAAACCTCACATGAAGTTTCAGCAATGTGATCTGATTTCTACATTCTACTAAAGTTCAGTAATCAATAACAGGAAACCAATGACCAAAAGGTAGCAGGAAAATCCCAAAGCTTTTGGAAACTTAACTTTTTTATATTTTCATAGGTTAAATAAAAAAAAAATCAAAGGATAAATTTGAAAGTATTTAAATAAATATAAAAATGGAGTCATCAAAATTTGTGTGATGGAGATAACTAAATTGGTATTTAGAGAGAAACTGTTAGCACCTATATCTTATGTTAGGAAAGAAGAAAAGTCTAAAATCAATTTTTTAGGTTCCACAACCTAAGAAATTTAGAGCAAATTAACCCAAAGTAGACAAAGAAAAGAAAAAAAGAACAAATTAAAAAGGAAAAACTTGAGTGGAAACAAAAGTAAAATAAAAAAGAAAAAAAAATCATAAAATCCATGAATCTAAATGTTTTTCTCTGAGAAGATAAATAAAATTGATAAACATCCTGCCAGACTGATCAAGGATAAAATAAATTATATTTATCAGGAAAGATAGAGGTGACACAATGTAGATTCTACAGATATTAAAAGGATAATGTGAGATTATTATAAACAACTTTATGTCAGAAAATACCCTAAAGACACAAATTACATAATCTTTCTTAAGAAGAAATATATAGGGGCGCCTGGGTAGCTCAGTGGGTTAAAGCCTCTGCCTTTGGCTCAGGTCCTGATCCCAGGGTCCTGGGATCAAGCCCCAATCAGGCTCTCTTCTCGGCGGGGAGCCTGCTTCCCTCTCTCTCTCTGCCTGCCTCTCTGCCTACTTGTGATCTCTTTCTTTGTCAAATAAACAAATAAGTAAAATCTTAAAAAAAAAAAAAAGAAGAAATATATAACCTGAGTAGCCTAATATCTATAAAGAAGTTAAATTCATAGTTAAAAACTTTCCCATAAAGACGACTCCAGGCCCTGATGGCTTCGCTATTGAATTCTATCAAAACAAAAGAAATAACATCAGCTATGTACAAGCTCCTGCAGCAAAGAGAACAGAGAGTGAACATTTCTCAACTTACTTTACGAGATTCCTATTACTATGATACTAAAACGGACAAAGACATGACAAGAGAACTACAGACCAGTATGCCTCATGAACATAGGTGCCGAAATTCTAAACACGATTTTAGCGATTCAAGTCCATCTCTTCAAAATCCATAGAGTATCTGTTAGACCATCTGATTAATGCAAAACAATCCTTTGAGAGAGTGTAGCCGATGACTCCAAGATACCTACATAGGTACTATATTCAAAAGAGCCTTCAAATGAGTTTATATACACCTTGCGTGATGCTACCCTTTGCCCAATCTTTTATTTCTCTTTAAGGTAGTATATATTATTTATTTGAAGTATATAGCCTTTCTAATCTTAGTTCACTGGTAGTCATGAGGGGAAGGGATTTCTCAAATTCAGCTTCTTTTTCTGGAATTAGAAATGGGTATGCAATAATATATACTACTAGAGGAGATGAAACTCTAACTTTTTACTTTGTAAAAGTCTTTTATTTTACACACTGGTTAAAGTGAAAGAAGATTTTCCCATGGCAATGACTGTACTCTACATTGGCATCTTCCACAAAAGTCTTTACTAAAAGTTAATGTCTTTCAGTTTGTATAAGTGCCACTTTCTGCAAGGTTAGAAATCCCACTTTTAAGCCTGATGAAAGATACCAGGTTTCTCCCATAGTGACCTTAGGCATGAAGTTCCAGCAATGCTGTCTGATTTCTACATCTTATTAAAGTTCAAATTTGCCAGGAGATGTTTTTACTGTGAAAATTTGGGGAAGAATGAATAATATAAAACTTGAACTCAAAGGTCCTAACTTCTATGTTTGAGGTAATAACGCATTCCTTTTGGACATGTTTCTTCCTACATCAGGTTTAAAGGATGTAATAATTAAATACGTGACAGGATTAAATGCAACATGGTTGCTTCTGTTTCAGCCCTAATTATGTGATAAAATCTGATTTAACTACAAAGGGAATCCTGGGTTTAGTAACACAATATTTATACAGAAACTGAAACTTCTATGTGAAATTCAGCAAGAATGTAAGATGAGCAGTAAGTATGATTTATTTCCTATAGTAAGTGTAGTTAACTGGAGGCAACACAGGAATAAACAATTTAAAGCGGTGAAAGAAAGTAAAATATGACTGTCTATTCTGTTGTCTTCTGGCTGATCCATTAAAAGCTCTAGTTTAAACATGGACCATGCCACAGAACAATAAAATTTTGTGCCTTTGAAAATTCTCATATGAAAAATTGATTTAAACTTTCCGTTTACTTTTGTCATTTAAACTTCAAGGACAATATGAACAAAATATAAGGCCACTTTGAGAGTCCTATTCTACTTTAATACTGTGTACAGTATGGTCAAGGATTTCTAATGCATTTGGTGTGGAAAATAAGACTGGGCAATTTTAGCATGCATAAGCTGGCTGACTCCAGGAGAAGCAGCCCTGAAATGTATTCCACACACTGAAAGGATTTTAAAAGACTTGGCTTCTTTCAGTATCACAAAGCTTTTCTTGTCTTGAGCAGTTTGGCTTGACTCTGTAAGCTTTGTGTCAAACAAACTGGGACAAACTTTGTATTTCTGGGGAAAAAAAAGAAAACCCTTTTATTTAAAGTACTGAACAAAGTACTCCTAATTCTCCAGCCACTACAGACTCCTTTATTCTCAAATTCCCATGCTTTACATCTTTATAAATGTGATGACGCTTCTAGGTAGCCCACCCATTGCTTTCAGGAATTCTTTACATCAGCCAAACTCAGAAAAATACCAACTCCCTCCCCCCCACCCCTGCTTGTTGGCTTCCTTCCTTTATCTTATCTGGAAATGCACAGATTTAAGAAAGAAAAGAATGGCTGTGTAGATTAGCAATGCAAGCACAGTTTCTCAAATAGCTTCAACTTGCTAAATATTTAATTCCGATAATATAAAAAGAATAAACTTTCAAAATGCTCTGAATCTGTCAGAGCATTCATTTTTAAATTTTTTTAAAAAAGTGATCTAAGTATAATGTACTAATCTCTATTCATTAAACCAAAACACCTTGTAGAATAATCAACATTTATTTTCCTCCCGACAATGCCTGTGCTCCAAAGTAACATACTACGTCAACTCCTAATACTTAAAATGCTACTATTTTAGTAATTCAAAAATTTTTAATAGCTAACCTGAATTTTATCTTATTGTTAATCTCAAGATTCATTTTGTTTTCCTTGCTAGATAATAAGCTCCATGAGAGTGACTTTCCAGAGTTTAATACCGTCAATCTACAAAAATTTAATGGAGTCCAGTTAAAAGGAAATTCCTCTTTGTATTCCTCTTTAAATTTCCTCATGATGGCATATGCAAGAAAAAAAAGTTAAGCTAAAGCTAAAGAAGAAAAAGAAAGATGCTTTAAGGAATTATGACGATGCTTTAAAAATTTTTATGGAAAGCCTAAGAGGTAGGAACTTATCACCCGACCACAATGTAAGTTTAATGATAAAAAGCGAGGGAAGTTGGGTTGCTAGAAGCCTAGTTCTGTGTTTCGCATACCCTTGCTGTGGTGCTTTGGTAGTTTGCAGAGCCTCTGCCCATGACTGTGGCTGCTTCTGTCATTTGTACAAGGCATTTTATAATCTAGTGGTGCTTCAGGTCCTGCACGTGGGGAAAATGACTACATTTCTCATGGGGTTTACATCTCTGGTGCCTGATATTGCCCACTTGAGGCATGCAATAATCGTCCAGAACATGTAGCTGAATGATCACATCAGCTGTGTTTTATTACTGTAAATACCACAGGACAATCTTTCTCAAATATTTTCAGCTCGATGTGGCAAATTGAATTCATGTATCATAGCTAAAATGCATTTAGTTCCAAATTTGAAGAGGAAACAAGCCCAATATCCATTCCCAAAGATTTAATAATACTGATCCTAGTTTCTCTTGAAAGTTACCTGAGTGATAACAACAACAAAAACAATAGTTTTCACTATGTTCATTTTTAATTGAAGAGATTTTAGATTACAAATGTTAATATTGTATGATTATTCCTTAAAAATGTGTGGTTATGAATATTTCAGATACCTATTGTCAGAGAAGACCCAACTTTATAAATTAATAGTACCAATTAATGATCAACATAGGTGAGCTGTGGGATTTAATTGTATCATATCTTTATGTTAATAAAAGTGATAGCATTTGATGTGTAAAAGAATGACAACTGGACTCAAAGTCCTACTCTTAAATGATCGAATAAAAGTTTTTACTATGTGTCTAATTCATATGTCACATCAGAATTTCTTTCTGTCCTACATATTCCTGAGGTCGGTTTAATAAAACTCTTCTGTCAAGACTTAGGCTTTTGGTATTTGTTTTAATTTCTTGCTTTCTAATCTATTTGCTATACTTTTGTTCCCTTAACATTAATTAGACACATCAACTCTGTACAATTTCTGAAATATGGGATCTGGGACACCCTCTTCTGTTTCTCTAACCACACGGTAAGAGAATTCACCCAATTTTATCTGCAAAGGGATACTAAATGCTAGGGCGTGATGTATTGTTTTGTTCCTCTCTGTTGTCTAATAATATGATAAACTTCTTTCAGCCTTGAGATAAGAAGGAAGAAAAATGAAAGGTCTGGAAACATGGCAACACTAGGGAATATAAAAAGCCACACTGGAATTGGAATTTTGAGACACAGACTAAAAAAGCTTGAATCTATTTACCATGAATTGCTCAAAGGAAATACAAAAATGCTTTGTGAAATATGTATCTCACTTTATATTGAACGCCTTTTCTAAATTTGAAGAACTTGACAGATTTTACCCATATTCTTCTCTTATCAGTAGCAATAGTGCTGTCAATTGTTATTGTTGCAGAAACATGCTGTCTTGCTTTTCCTGCCTTTTTATCCCTTCAACTGGCACTGACTAGGTGAAACAATTAGAAATACCTAAGGGATGATACTCTGCCCATCAATCGACATCTTTATTGAACATCTTCTAAATACCTTTCATTTTGCCTACTAGAGACAACTTTCTCCATCTCTGAGGAGTTAGAAATCTAGTCATTTCATCATGAACTTCAACCATATTTGCATTTTTCATTTAGAATGACAAAATTAACATATAAAAATAAGTAAACTTACATGGATAATCTTGATTTTTAATCCTATTTTCTTTCCTCACACATTATCTAAACAGTACTTCTTTTCTCCCTGTTCTTCCTGTTCCCTGTTCTCACCACCTTTGCCACCACTAGACTCTTAACCACTTGAGAGTCTGCTTTTTTGAACTCATGGAGTTACCTACCCACTTACAGATTCCTTTTTTCATCATCTGCCTCTTGGACGTTCTTTTACTTTTCTCACAACCAAGAATCGCTCAAAGATGTAATAAAATGAGGCTGATTTAGTCACAACTGATTGAATATGGTTTGACATCAGGTAAGTCATTTTTGTTTCTCATATGCTTTTTTTTAGTTTTCTTTCCAGACTCGTGGTTACATTCCTAAAAATATCTATACAAAGATGAATGAGACATGTTGCCTTATCTCAAGGACTTCAGAATAGGTTAGGCGAAGTGGATGTATAGTCTAATAACTATAATACAGGAAAGTAAATGTCAATAGGGGGATGCATGATTAAGAAAGGGAGGCTTCACAATATACTTGGTTATTTATCAGAATATTGTGAATGGTTTTGGGGAGGGTCAGAATAGGCTTTTATATATTGTAAAGAAAGCACATAAAAGAGCATAAAGCCCCTTTTCTCATCTCTTTTCCTCTGCATTTTTATTTCACATCTCTCTGAGTTCTTTAAGACAGAGGTTGGCAAATTATAGCCCACAGGCTAAATATGTTTTTTTTAAAAATTAGGTTTTATTGATAACTGGTCGACACTGGAGTCAGACCCAAAACCCTGCCCTGGACCTTCAGGCCACCAGAACATAGTAAAAACTCATTACATCTGGGGGAAAATGTAGAAGCAAAATGTGTGATCCTAGGGAAGGCACAGGAAAGACTCTCGGGTCCAGGATATTGAATTGTGAAATATAGGTTTTCTACCAATGGGATAAAGGCAACCAACACTCTTTTGAGCAGGAACTCCCCAGACACAAACAGAGACTAAGTCTAAGAGACACGAACAGTGAAAAATCTCTACTCCAAGGTTGCAGTTACAGGAGCATGCATAAAACTGAAGCTGGGCCAAGAGAATAGAGAAACTCCCTGCTTCTACCACAAGTCTAGCACCGGGGAACAGGCAACAACAATTTACTGCTAGGTAAAGGCAAAAGTGTGGAGAAAGACCCTTCTCTTTGGCACTAATTTTATGATTTTGCTGAAAGCAAAAACAGCAGAGAAGGAATATTGAGGAAAATCTCCTAGTACCACACGTTGCTCACTAAACGCAAGGTCATGCAGCCCTTTGACGCCTTTAGGACACTGAAGTTGACTCTAGCACCATCAAAGCACAAATTCCACTCAACTATCTAAACTGATTTAACCTTCTATCCTAACAGCCTCACAGAAGAAAGGTCTGCAAAATTTGCTTGCAGCTATAATTCCTATTTGACTTAGTGTCTACTGTTATTTCAAACATGATTATTAAATATCCCGATACACAAAAAAGCCATAATACTCATAGTTATAATAACAATAATAGAAAAAACAATGAAATAAGAAAAAACCCACTGTAAAGACATAAAGAAATCAACAGAATCAAACTAAGAGATAATGCAGATACTGAAACTATCAGAGTTTTTAGACCCATATGCAATGAAAAACTGAAAATGTATATGCATTTAAAAAAAATACATCAAAATAAATAAAAAACTGGAAATAAAATGCATTTATTTAAAAAAATAAATAAAATGTAAATGCATTTAAATTTAAATAAAAACTATCATTTGCATTATTATAAAAAATGTGAAGTGCTTAAGGATAAACCTGACAAAATATGCAAGACGTTTACAATGAAAATGACAACACATTGATGAGAACAATCAAGAAGAGCTAGCAATGAAAGATAGACTGTGTTCATGTCTCCAAGGACTCAATATTGCTATGATGTCATTTTTTTCCCAAACTGGTCTATAGAGTCAATTCAATCCTTATCCCACTAGGAGACTTTTAAAAATAGACATAGGCAAACTAATTCCAAAATTCATATACAAGTGTGAAGGAACTGAAATTGCTCCACACCTTTAAAAAAGCAAGCTTATATTATCAGAATTTAATTCTTACTATAAATCTATAATAATCATAACATATTGGCATAAAGATAGACATGTAGGTCAATGGACAAGAAAAGAGAACCCATATATAAAAACACATGTAGATGGTAACTTGATTTTCAACAAAAGTGCTAAGGTATTTCAATGGAGAAGGGATATTGTTTTTAAAAAATAGTGTTTGAACAATTGGATACCCCTCTGCAAAAAACTACACAAATAAGAGCCACTTTTTTTTTTATAAGAGCCACTTTTATTCTTACTTCCCACCACATACAAAAGTGTTAACTCAAAGTGATCATAGTACTGAATATGAGGCAAAATTATAAAAATTCTCAAAGAGAAAATTTTTGTGACTTTGAATTATGCATAGATTTCATATATAGAACACAAAAATACAAACCACTAAAATAAGTTTGATACATTGATTTTAATTAGAATTGAAAACTCCTGTTCTTTGAAAAACTCTGTTAAAACTGAAAAAGTAAGTCATGACTGGGGAAAATATTTATAAAAATGTGTTTTATAAAACGTTTTGATCAGGATATATTAAAGAACTCTTGCAACCAAAAAATGGGTAAAATATTTAAACAGGCACTTCACCAAAGAGATACATAGAGCAAATAAGTGCATAAAAACATGTTCAACATCATTAGTTATTAGGGAAGAGCAAATTAAGACTACAATGCAGTACTACTGCAAATGACTAGGATGGCTATAATTAAAAATACAACAATATCAAGTCCTGGCAGAATGTAGACAAACTTGAACTCACATATATTGCTGGGAGAATGTACCATGGTATAGTTATTTTACAGAAGAGTTGACAGTTTCATAGAAAGTTAATCTTTACTTTTCATACATCCCAGGAATCCTATTCATACATCTTCACCCAAGAGAATTAAAAACATGTGTTTACTCAAAGACCTGTACACTATACTAAAAATTTTATTGATAATAGCTTCAAATCAATTGTGATGCAGATATATCATTAAATACTACTAAGCAATAAAAAAATACATGGAAAGACATGGATGAATTACAAGGGTATTATACAAAATGCAAGAATTCAGACATAAAAAGTTGGAGCATCATTTGATTCTATATATGACTTTATGGGAAAGGCAAAATTCTAGTATGAAAAATCTGAAATGAGTAGTTGCTATCACTTGGGATATTAGGAAGGAGACTGACTACAAACCTGTATGAAGAAAAATTTTGAGATGATGTAACTGCTCTATATGTTGAGTATGGCAGTAACATGCATGTATACATTTTTCAAGATCATTAATTTGTGCATTTTAAAAGATTGAATTTCATTTTATTTCAACCATATCTTAACATTCCTAACTAAAACCCATACACATACAGTCTTAATCTCTCTTTGGTGTGCTAGAGTGTATTTTTAGCTGATGAAAGACCATGTCTCTCTACTTGGATTACTACTAGGTACTTGAACACATTGCCATATTAAATCTCATATATATCTCTCATGTCTAGGTTTTGTGTTTTTCTGAGAAACTAATATTTGTATCTCACTCAGACAGTTTTGAGTTAACTCTTGATTCCTCTCTTGTCTTTATATGCAACAAATTAACAATTCTTGTTAGGCTTGCTTCTCCTATGGCTCTTGCATCCATTTCCACTTTTCATTTCTTTTTTGCTACATCTTGGTCCTAGACATCATCTAATTTTCTCTTTCTGGTCAAAATTACTTCTTATCTTATAATTGAGCCTCTGCCTCTCCCCATTCCAATCACACATTTTTGTCAGTTTAGTATTTTCATGCAGGCACTATAGGTAATGTATTTGTTCTGACATTTATTAGATATTTCATCTTAAGAAATTTAATTTCTATAGGCTTTTAAATTCATAAAATGCATTCATCCATTTAGTGAACAACAATTCATTAAACCCCTACTGATTGCCAATCATGCTAAGTTCTGCGGTGATGGTGCTAAATCTCTGCTTTTGCAGAGTTTACATTGCAGTGGAGGAAGGCAAATATAAGACAAGTGAAAATAAAACAAGTATAATAATTTTAGATGCTTATACATTCTCTGAAGACAATAAATTAGGGTATGATGATACACTTTGCCTAAGAAGTTTGGGAAATGAGAGCCTACGTGATTACTTTAGATTCAGTACTCAGGGATGGCCTCCATATTTTAGGTTGGATCCAAATAATACTTAAGCGCCAGTCATAAGATGATCTGGGGAAAATCATTCAAGGAGGAAGAACAGTCAATACAAATGTCCTGAGGTAGGAAGATGTTTGGATGTGTTTGATTAGAAGAAAGAAGCTCAGTGTGGCCATGAAATAATGAGCAGAGAAGGGAAGATGGAAATGAATTGAGAGGCCTAGATAGGGAAACACCATATTTCAAATTTCTACATGCAATAGAAAACAAATGAAGGTCTTTAAGCAAAGCAGTTAAATAATCTGATTTATAGTTATAAAAATAAACCTGATAGTAGAAAATAAATTTAAAGAAATAAGAGGAAAACAGAAATACTAAGACACGATTACCGCCTACATGAAAAATAATAGTAGCTTGGGTTAGAATGGTACTGGTGGATGCACTGAGAACTGAATAGATTTAACTACGTCTTGAAGTTGATTATTCAGGACTCATCGATGTATTGTACAAGAGTAAAGGAAAGAATAGGAAATTATGCATTATTTCTAGGTTATCGGCCTAAGTAGCTGGGCAGATGGTGACATAAAACTTAATTCAAACTTAATGGAAAAAGACTCATGAAAAGTATGTTTCAGGGGGAATTCAAGTGCTCAGTTCTAAACACATTAATATTGAAGTGCCTATGAAATATTCAGGCGGATTCTTGAGCAGGAAAATATGCTAAGCAGGAAGAATCCTTTCCTTTATATAGGATTCTGGTGCTCAAGAGAGTGGCCAGGGCTGGTGATATGAGTTTAGAGTCATCAGAAAATATATATTATCAGGAACCATGGGTATGGGAGAGATTGCATGGGCAGAGAACATGGATGGAATAGGATACAGAATTGAGCACTGGGACACCAAAATGTAGATCTTAGGAAGTAAGCTAGCAAAGAGGACTGGGATAATAGCCAGGGAGATGAGTACAACTATAGATGTAGTGCTTCAGATGCCAAAAGAAGAGTTTTTAAGAGGAGGAGTAATCAACTCTTTTGTTTATGGCCACCAGAATAATTGAGATGAGGAATAGAAAATGGCATTGAGTTGGATGTTTTTGCTGACAATGCCAAAGGCAAGTTCAGCTGAAGTGTGGGATAGAAGCCAAATAATTTCTCTAGGTATAATTGAAAATTTAATAGTAGTATGAAAATCCAAAATGGAAGTTGAAATCATTCTGAGGATCCCATATATAAGATTCTTTAAAATTCTAGTGGATTAATTTTGACTGATAGATCTTCCAGGATAGTTTTAAGTAATAATGAATATGAGAAAGAGTTTTGGTATATTATTGTTGGGAGTCTTCTCTATCTGAATGGGAATCAAGACGAGAATACAAGTTCAGGAAAAAGCCAAAGTAAGAAAGCAAAGAGCGGCACTGCCATTGTTGGCAAGTTCAATGAATAAGTCTTGGATATGCTGTTATGTCATATGCTTGATATGTCAAGGCAGAAATTACATTACTTATTTGTGCAATTAGGACAATATCTTACACAGAATCATAGTATAAAATTGCATTCCCTGTACTAGTTAATGGAGAAAATTGGAGGTGGGGAAAAGACATTTGGAATCCCCAAATGCTGAGAGTGTGCTTAGGAGGTCTCTACCTACATAAGTATATTCCATATTGAAGTAGATGAAACAATTTTTATTAAAGGAATTCATGTGCCAGGTTAGAACCTGTTACTAATTAAAAGGGTGTTTAAAGGAGTTTCAGTTCAGAACTCGTCTATTTCTCTGTTTGCTCTGTACTAGCTTTGCAGTGACATTTATGTAATCTTTACTTGTATGCAAATTTATGTTAATGACACCACTGATGCTTGGAATCCAAATTGACAAGGAGTGAAAGCAAAGTACTGTAATCAAAACTTTGCGATTACTGGCCTTTCTGGAAGGAACTTTGAAATATCAGTGGAATTCCATTGTGGATCCAGTGTGTCTGGTCTGTGTGGATTGAGTATTTTGAGGTTTCATTATAAAGTAATCCCCCTTTGTCCGTAGGGATATATGTTCTAAGACCACCAGTGAATGCCTGAAATTGTGGATAGTTTTGAACCCTATATATACCATGCTTTTTCTATACCTACATACCTACGATAAAATTTAATTTATAAATTAAGCATATTAAGAGATCAGCAAAAATAATAATAAAACAGAACAATTATGACAATATACTGTAATAAAAGTTATATGAACATGTTCTCACTCTCAAAATATCTTATTGTATTGTACTTACCCTTGTTCTTTTTGTGATGATGTGAGCTGATAAAATGCCTATGTGATGAGATGAAGTGATAGGCACTGCGACCTAACATTAGGCTACAACTGACTTTCTGATGATACTCAGAAAAAGACTCATCTGCTTCCAGACTGGTTGACCATGGGTAGCTGAAACCACAGAGAGTGAAACCATGAATACAGGGAGACTACAATACATGCTCTTTGGCTAGTATAAACTTTGAAATAGATGTGAGAGTAAAAGAGTTTCTCCACAAATATACTTTAAAGATAATAATGAATAGACAGTCCATTCCTGAGATTGTTGTCTTCAAAATATTTCTAGTATTTTCTTCTTAGATAGATGGTTAGAAAATAATTTGATATTTTACCAATAATAAATTAACTTTTGAATTTGAATAGCCTTTTGATAGAATGTACTTTAAGCCCCAAATGAGAATAAACTTCAGTATATTTATTTTATGGAAATGACAATATCCTTTGTAGTTTATATAATGAAATTGATAACTCCTTTAGAGACAAATCTTGTTGGGAAGTAGGTGGGATTTTTTAAAAGATATGAATTTAGAGGCTGCTAGAGTACAGAAGAATAGTTGATTCTAGACTGCTTAGATCCCTAAGTAAATAACATGTTTTGTGCCTCACACATTTGTTTTCTTTATGAATTCTTTTCTTAATGTACATATATTTTTTCTAGCCAAGTATCATAGCCACTCTCTTATATACTTCATTTCATCTTTATATTATACTGTAGCAGATGCATTGCTATTTCTCATGGTAGTAAGTTTTGATCGTATATTTTTTAAACTGCCTACATAATTAGATTGCTTGAACTTCTAACATGGGAAGCACATGCCTATTTCCCTTTCTGTGTGTAACAGACTTCTCTTTCTTTAATTCTTAGGTCACATACATCATTGCTCAGCTGAAAAATGGATATTTAATCATTTATATTCACTTATTGTCTGTTTTCCTAACATGAATCCCAAATGGGTGAATGTTTATACATGTCTTTTGTGTTAGAAAAGCCAATTGTTGGTAGAATCCTCCTCTGCTCTACTTGTTATCATCAACAATCACTTATCTGTAAACTATTGATTGTAGCAATAAATTCCAGTGAAAAACTAACGTGTTCCACTGATAATTCTGTGAATTTGGATAAGCAAATGCTGAATTAATACATATTTGTATAGAATTGTCCCAATGCTCTATGTAGTACCTTTACCAAGGTTTTGCATTTTGAAACATACACTACACACACAGCACACACAAACTAAAGCTAAACTAAAAATACACACAAAGAACAACAACATCAAAACTCTGATATGCAGTAATACTTACATTGAACTAACTTTCCCTTCAAAATTAATTATCTATTTTGAACAAAATATATGTAAAACACACACACACACACACACAAACACACACACACACGGTTACTTAGAGGCATTGGAGAGTGACCAAAATTAGGCAGAAACTGTTGGGAATTCACTCACTGAGAGGAAGAAAGAAATATTGGGTAAAAGCTGATGCAGGCTGGCTGAGTCTGAGGACACAGAGGGGGGCACTGCAAGACCGCCAAGGGGGTCTGTAGCTTCGTGCAGGATAGAAATCAAACACAAACTGAGAGGAAGTGAAAGCAGAGTTTATTAGATATACAGGGAGTGTAGGTATGAATAGAGCATCTAGGAGACTCTGAAAGGAAAGAAGAGTGAGTCTCATCTTTGCTTGGGGCCCCAGGATTTTACTGAGGATTGTGGTCCTGTAACATGTCTTCTCAGTAACCCAGGAACAAAGATGAGTGTTTAAGTGTTCTTCATAAATCATTTATGCCCTGGAGCCAAGGGTCTTGGTGAGCCAGTGGTCTTGGAAAACATTCATGATGAACCCATCTTGTCCTCCTTAGATGTTATCTATTGTACTGGATGACTCCAAAGAAATCATTTACTCCTTGAACTTCACAAAGAGAACATGCATTATCTGCACCATGAGACATGTGTGGAGGTGGGGGTGTAGGCCCTAATAAGTATAGAGACAGTAAAAAGGCAGGTTTTCATGGGGTCTTTTCAGTTTTCTCTGTCTCAAAGTCACATCAATATGACATGCTGTGAATAAAGCTCAAACATAAAGCTGTAGTTTTATGACCTGAGACTCAGTGGTTGGAGCACGGGATTGAAAAGCGCCTGGAAATTGATAGGCAATATCATAAAAACAAGAGAGCTTCATAAAGAGTAGCTCTCAGATCCATGCATAACAACCCTCAAATCTTTGGCCAACCCTTAATCTATGCATAAATGGGACAAACTACAAGTAGTCCAAGGAAAAAACAACAGTTGAGTAGATGAAAGAAAAAAATTTTAACTGCTGCTTCCTACAAGAGAAAGAGAATTGGGTATCTGAGTTAAAGAGACCCTAGAACTTAGGGAATAACTAATATAGACCCTTACTTAAAAAGCATTAAACCAAGGCATCACAAGATCAAGATGATTCATTGGTATTATAATTGACTGATAGAACAAAAGTCAATAATCATTAAAGTAAGATACAGGAACCCATACTCACTGGAAGATATAATCCACAATTATGTAGGAAGCAGAATTTCCCACCAGGAAATGTCTCTTTGGCATAAAGATTGTTTTAGGCTGATTATTTTTTAAGAAGTTGCAAACACAGGAGAATCTCTTAAAACCAAATAGAAGTTACCCTTTTATAAGAGATATTTACATGAATAAGAAATATGTCCATTGCCATCGGTGTGTCCCTTGTTATTACAAGAAAAAGATGATGACTCTAAATCTCCAGAAACTCATCAATGGAAAAGATAAGACTTTAAATCTACATAACAATCTTATCCTTTTTTACTGTGCTTTTCCTGGTAACCTGTCACAACTAATTCCCCACCTCCAACATCTTCTTTTGTCTTCACTTGAAGATGATATTTAAGGTGATGGTTTTGGCCATTTTGGAGTTACTCAGTTTTCCTGGGTATACAGAAGTATACCCATGTATACAAGAAGTAGACATGTTGTTAAATTTTTGCTTGTTTTTTTCCTGTTAATCTGTCTTGTATCAATTTAACTATTAGACTAGGCAAAGAACCTAGAAGAAATGTTACCACCTGGGGTGATATGACCTTGGTCCTTCATCTTCTTGCATAAAAGAATTCAGTCAAGAGACCAGAAAGCACAGCTAACAGAGTTTATTGAGTATGTTCACAAGAGGGGGGAGTAGGCAGCTTGAGAGAGACTTGAGTGTCCCAAACAGAATAGGTCCCAGGGTTTTTATTAACTAGGGGGTGGAATATTCATTACTTGGGGCTGAGAACAGGGTTTCATGCCTTTCCTTTCTGATTTGGTCAAGGGGTTCCTGTCATGGCATCCACCATCTCAGGTCTGTCTGGTTTGATCCAGGTTCTTGTGGAGTGCTGCCAGGACATTTCTCTGACCTTCCCAGTATAATTAGTTTCAGAGGTAGAGTTGAGTGATTCATCAGTCTTATACAATACCCAGTGCTCATTACATGTGAGTCCTCCTTGATATCCATCACCCAGTTACCCCATTTCCTCACCCTTCTCCCCTCCAGAAACCCTCAGTTTGTTTCCTATGATTAAGAGTCTCTTATGGGTTGTCTCCCTCTCTGATTTCATCTTCTTTTATTTTTCCTTCCCTTACCCTATGATCCTGTCTTGTTTCTTAAATTCCACATATGAATGAGATCATATGATAATTGTCTTTCTCTGATTGACTTACTTCGCTTAGCATAATACCCTCTAGTTTTCTCCACATTGTTGCAAATGGCAAGATTTCAGTGTTTTGACGGCTGAATAGTATTCCAGTGTGTGTGTGTGTGTGTGTGTGTGTGTGTGTGTGTGTGTGTACCACATCTTTACCCATTCATCTGTCAATGGACATCTGGGCTCTTTCCATAGTTTGGCTATTGTGGACATTGCTGCTATAAACATTTGGGGTAAATACCTAGTTGTGCAATTGGTGTGTTGTAGGGTAGCTCTACTTTCAACTTTTTAAGGAACCTCCATACTGTTTTCCAGAGTGGCTGCACCAGCTTGCATTCCCACCAACCATGTAAGAGGGTTCCCCTTTCTCCACATCCTTGCCAACATCTGTCATTTCCTGACTTGTTAATTTTAGCCATTCTGACCAGTGTGAGGTGGCAAGATGGTAGTTTTAGATCTAAATAGATCAATAATCACATTAGAACTAAGTTGACAAAACACTATAATTAATGTTTTATTCACTCTGTCAGACTGGATAAAAAACAATGATGAAGGATAATTGGAAAGCCATTCAATAAAAATCGAAATGCCATCTCAATAAAAATCTCAGCAGGCTTTGTTGTAACATCTGAAATCTAAAAAAAACATGTATGGAAATGTAAATGTCTTATGACAGTCAAAACAATCTTGAAAAGCAACCAAGTGGGAGGATTTACCTTACCTGATGACCATGGTAATCTAGAAAGTAGTATTTCATAAAAATAGGGAAATAACTCAATGGAACAACACACCTATTCTGTGGCTCAGGCATTTCATTCCTAAGTATTTACCCAAGAGAAGGAAATCATATGTCTACCAAAGATTTGACAGAAATGTTCAAAGCAGCTTTTATTCATAATAACCAAAGGCTGAAAGAATCTTAAATGCCTACGGCATAACAACGGATAAACTAATACTGGTATATTTACTCAGTTGAATTCTTCTGAGCAATGAAAAAAGGCACAGAATACTGAAACTTGCAAAAACACGATGAGTTTCAATGCAATGAACAAAAGAACCCATACAACCTAACTCCATTTATCAAGTCCTAGAACAAACAAAATTGAAATAAGATGATAGAACTCAGAACAGTGAGTGCAGGGAAGGGGAGTGTGCACTAGCAAGTAGTACAAGAAAGCTTTCTGAGGTGATAGTAATATTTTATGCTTCGATTAGAGTGGTGGTTACATAAATGTATTTATTTGTCCAAATGGACTGTATACTTAAAGTCTGTGCATTTCCCATTTGAAAATAAAGAAAAATAATTAGTTTTAGAATAAATTTATGGAATTCCTCCACCCACACACTTTTTTTTTTTTCTCATCAAGTTAGTCATGTATTTTTATGATCTTGGGAAAGGACAATTGTTGTGAATTAAAACACAATTTCTTGGGCTAAGGGTTGTCAATCTGAATATGGAATCTTAGGCTCCATGAGAAAGAAATCATGAAAAAGTTATACTATACTTGCCTTATTTATTCTATAATAGAGAATTGGTTTCATATATTTCACGCTTTAAAGTTCAGGGAAATTAAATCAGGCCATATTCAGATATGGTTTCTGTTTTCTGATTTTTTCCAAGAATTGAAGAACAGCAAAGACTGAGAAAAAGCATAGGGATATTTTCTATTCCCTTTGGAAGATTTAGTAGAGGTTTCAGTGTTCTATCTGTATTCCTCAGACTTTTTAATGTATTCCAGCCACCTTCCAATTGCCATGATTTGTACATCTAGGACAGTCATACCTCCTATGTGCACAGCAAGTTCAAAGTGCCAAAGAATTAACACCTCTCCTAGAAACCCTATTTAAATGACTTTCAGGAGTTGTATAAATATCACATAGCTCCCTTGTCACTTGGGTGGGAAGAGTCTGATACATGTGTTTTGCACCATTTTCCAGAATTTCCCTGAGGGATTGAGGCTTATTCACCTTTTTTTTTTAACATCTTAATTTAATTTAATTTTATTTTTTTCAGTGTTTCAAGGTTCATTATCTATGCACCACACCCAGTGCTCCATGCAATATGTGCCCTCCTTAATACTCACCATGAGGCTCACCCATTCACCCATCTCCCTCCCTTCCAAAACCCTCAGTTTTTCTTCTCAAAGTCCACAGTCTCTCATGCTTCATCTCCCCTTCCAATTTCCCCCAATTCATGAGGCTTATTCACCCTCGATGGTAGGTATCATGTTTAATCAGGCGTACTTTATTGGCTGTCTCCACATTACACCTCTTTAATTTCCATTTTTGGAATCACCTTCCCAAACATCTTTGTTGGACATGTAGAGATTGTGCTTACAGAATGAGGCAACAGTCTTCTGTTATCCTGGTGAGGAATTTTGAAAACAATTCCAAAACAACCTAGAAGTCAAATCAAGATGTACAAAATACTAGGAGAATTTGTACCAGAGTGATTCTCCACAATGTAGTTTATTGAGTTAAGCTCTGTGTCTGCTGTATTGTTACACTGATATATTATTCGATCCTGAATATTTTCCCATGATTCCGAAGTCTCCTTTTCAATGGCAAGTGATAAAGCTTTTGGAAAGTATTTTGGGCCAAAGACTTTATCATTATGACATTACGAGCCATCTCCTGAGTCCAAAAAGCTGTTTTTGGAAGGCCTAATCCAGGGCTCAATTGACTTGTACACATTTTATGGACAATAGCACTCCCTGAAATAAGGTTAAAAATATGGCTAAAAAGCAAGAGCAAATAAAAACCCTCCCCTTTGTCTGTACTGTGTTTCTTGGAGATACACTACCAACCTTTTTATCATTATGGTAAACCTTACTAGGATGCCTTTAGAAGAATTTTTTAAATCTGTTTTGTCATCAAGGCACACTGGGATATATCCACGGCAGAAGGCCACTCTCTGCTATTTGTTTTTATGGTAAATGTCTGTATGATTTGGCTATGTACTTAATAACACAAATATGTTTATCAATACCACAGAAAATCTGCAGACTAAATTCATTTTTAGAAGGATTTATATTGCCATAAACATGCATACTTGTATATACTAGTTTTTTAAAAATTATAAAGAATAACTAAGCTGATAAGGTTTTTAATGTCAAATGAAATATTAATTGTATATAGACTAATCAAAATTACAGACGTTATTTAAATACTTTTTAGTTATGAGGCTGTTCTAAAATCTGAAATTATCTTCATTAATTTTTTTTATTTTTCTAAAAAAGTGAGATACCAGTCTCTCATATTCCCCTTTTACAGTTGCTGATAGCTCAAGCATATATCAACACTTTGTTTTAAGGGCACTTTATTTCATCTCAACATCTGGTTTAATCTGAACAGAGGGGAAGATTCTTTTTTGAGTGTGGAGTAGTTCTATGAGATTTTTATTATTAAAAACCTGTGGACGATCTTAATCCACAATTCAAATTTATAAGGTCAACTGCTGGCTCCTTTTTGCAAAGTGTTTGGAGTATTTAACTACAATAAAACTGATTTTATAGAATTTTTTAAAAAGCACAGCATTTGAATGGTTCCGCCACAAAATATTCTAACTTGGTGTTATCTGTCTCACACTTGCTCCCTCCTCCCTACTGATGGTTAATGTGTATCTAATTTCTTTAAACAGTATTTAAAATTGGGGGCTTTTTTTTTTAAGTCACTCTGCCAGAATTGGAACTACATCTGTCACCCATTCCATTCTAGCACTGCCCAGCTTTGCTGTTCCTATCATCAATACTGCTGTATGTAAAAAGCTGAGTGTCATTATGATTTAAAGACCCATCTTCTGGCATGGTGCCAGATAAGTCTAATTTGGGATCTGGGGAATGATAGACAAGAAAATTATAACTAGAAGAAATGTACATTGAATTCTAATTCAAAGCAGGAGGCTTTGGGTGTTATGCTTTTATTTTGCATTTTGTTGTTTGGGGAATTCAAAAACCTCTGGTTCTGTTACGATAAATAACACAAGGCAGGTGTTAAATTGTATATTTTGATTCATTTTCAGAGATAACAGTCTGAAATATGTTGATGCTCCTTATTAATATAATTCTGAGCTAAACTTTACCAAAAATACTGCCTGTTTTCATCTTTCTGTTATTTTAAAAAAACCTGATTTAACTGACAAATGTTAGTGGAATAACTAAAAACATTAAAAAAAAATTATCTTTTATTGTCTTGCAATTTTTCTCTGAGTTAAGTCTAAATTCATCCATTTTTAGAAATTCAACTCTTACGTCTCAGTGAAATACTTAAAATGCTTGGATATCCTGTGTTACCTCTAATTTAACATGCCCAAGATCAAATTCAACTGCCTCTTCCTTCCCTTCAAATTGCTTTTTTTTTTTTTTTTTTTGGTAGCTATTTAAATATTCCAAATTTTTGTAGGAAATTTTGGAGTTATTTCATTTAATATCCATTTGTAAGAAACATATTATAATTCTTCACTATTTTCTGTATTCAGTATTTTTAAGTTCTTGTCACTAATGCAATGACTAGGATTCACTCATTTCTCTTTATTTCCACTCTTCTGTGTCTACATAAATCTTACTCTAATCTGCATTCCCTCTTCCTGAGTCACTGTCCTTCTCAACTGACTCCAATTTCTCTCTCTACTCATCCTGGAGCCTGTTAATTTTCCTAAAACCCCTCCTTCATCACTCTAGAATATGCCATGTCTCTCTATTGCTTGCCTCCCAAAGTGAGTCCCTATTCTCTGTCAAGTTTTTTAAGGTTTAATTTTTTTAGAACAGTTCAAATCGACAAGAAATTGAAAGAAAAGTACAGAAATTTCCAGTATACACTTCTGTCCCCCCACATTCATGCCTCCTCCATAACTGACATCCCCATCAAAGTGGTATATTTGTAGCAATTGATGAACCTACATAAACACATTGTAATCATCTAAAGTCCATAGTTTACCTTACTTAGGGTTCACTCTTGGTGTTGTACAATCTGGGAGTTTGAACAAATGCATAATGGCATATATCCATCCTTATAACATTGTATAGAATATTTTTACTGCACTAAAAATCCTTTGTGCTCCAACTATTCATCCCTCCACAACCTCGGCAACACTGATAGTTTCACTGTCTCAGTAGTTTTGTCTTTTCTAGAATGTCTTACAGTTGGAATCATACAGTATGTAGCCTTCTAGTCTTCTTAGATTGGCTTCTTCGGACAAATTTACAAGTTCCCTCATAACTGTCCTCAGCTTGCTTAACCCCAAATGCTCATTCTTATGGAGACTTCTTTTGTTTTCCTATTTCCTTATACTCAATGCCATTTATGGTGATTCATTGGTTTGACTCTGACTTTAGTGTCTTGGACCAATCCAGAAAGTGGGCCCCTGTATATTCAAGGACTGTACTGCAATGCAGTGAGTTTGTAATTGCTAGCTGATTCCTAATCTCATATCCACACAATTGATCCCTAGCATGTGCCCCAACTACCTTAAGTGGGCTTCCATGTTATTCTCTATAAGGCATTTCCACTATACTTGATTTGTGCATTACTACTAGTCCTTCTGGAATTCTGCCTTGCTTTTGTTTGTTGGTTGACTGTCTTTTAATATTTCTCTCAGAAATGCTACAATCATGTGCTCGAATCAAGGACCCTATTAAGTTACATTTCAGTTACATAGCTACTGTGTAAATTAGAACAAATTAGTAAAACTCTGTTACTTGATTCACATATAAATGTGACGTGGATGAGTAAATAAACCATCACTTATGAAATTACCTGGCATACAGTAGGATTTCTCAAACTGAGTGTCATGAAATATTCCTTGAGATATTAATGAGTATCCTGAGATGGAAAAAAGGTAGTCAAATAGTTTGAGAAATGTTAGGTCAAAGGTATGCAATATATTTACTTCAGGACATCTCAGAACTTTAATACGTTGGTAAGTATGAGTCATGAGAGGTAAACACGTAGCATTTTCCAAAAATATTGCCACTGAAATGTTTTCTTTGCAGAACATCTAATATAGTTCATTGAACTTGGTCTCTCCCTCTTTCTCCCACTGCAATACTGTCCTGACTGGAATTGCCTAGTTGGGCTCCCTGTTGTTATCCCTCCAGCTAGCTCTCTATGTTGCTGTGATTCATCTTGTCCAAGAGCTCCTCTTTGGCCCGTAGAGATTGCTACAAACTCATACAGACTTGTTAAATGTAGTAAAAGCTGCTAAATGTAAGACACATGTTTTATACATTTTTTAACCCTTTAGAATCTAGAATTATAAGACACATAGTAGTTTCCATATAGATGTGTATGTATTGAAACTGACATCTCCCTATTTAAATTAAATAGTATGTAGGGTATTTCCACTTAATTATTAAATCAGAACTAGTGAATAGTGAGCTGGAGTAAAAAAAAGCTTTAGAGACTTGGTATGCCAAGTTAAATTCGAATACAAAATTGTGAATAATCATTGTTTTATATACGACATTTTGTAAAAACTTCATTTACTTTATAGTATCTTTTTTATCTGCTTGAAATACTTGGGCAAAGGAAATGCAAGAATGGCCTGCTGTCATAGATATTATTGTTCGATATTTTTATATAACTTGTATCTGTTTATGGTTCTAAACAGTTATAGCAGAATAAGCCCCAGTGTACAATACAATAATTTATTATCGAGATGGAAATCTTGAAGTGCCTCTTCGAAGTATCACTTACTGAATTGGCGCCAAAGTATGATGGACAACCACTCTTGTACATTGTTCAACAATGGAAGTGAGATCACACCAATTACCAAGATTATAATTGGTTTTCCATGATATTTCTTGGGAGCTCCATTTATTCAACATTTCTTTCACAGCCACATACCAAAGTCTAAGTAATGTTTTCAAAAATTATTCATTTCCTTAAGCAATAAATGTCTCATCTACAAATCCAGAGGTGTTGTGTAAGAATAATTGCTCTATCTTGTGGTATTTTATTGAGCATATTTTTTGAGCATATTTTCTATATTAATATTCATATTAATAAATACCAGATTACTTGAGACAAATCTATCATCTTTTTTCCTTCAATACTAAGAAAGGAAGAGAAATAGCCTTATTTGTGTGATAGAACATGATTTACCAGAGAATCCCTAAAGTGGAGGATATTGTTTTCCCAAATGTCAAGGAAATGGTATTCACTTTCTTATTTGACTGTATTAATCTCTTATGAATCTTGAAAAGAAGAAAGATGTAACATTGTAACATTATCAAGACAATGCTCAAACCATTAATAGGTGATACAGTAAGTTCTCATTTGGCATCTAATTTATATTAATTGACACTTTGTGTTTGCTTGGACAGCATATATTTATATACTACATATTACATAATATATATAATACTATATAAATATAAATTATAAAAATATATTTAAAAATTATAAAAATATAAATCATATAAAATATATTATATAAAATACAACATATAATATATAAATATGAGTTAACTTGCAAGAAATACATCTTCTGTGAATTTACTTTGTCATAAGAGTATGACCCATGTTTTTATCGGGATCATTTTAGAATTGTGCTTAACTAATAATGCCAGGACCCAACTAAGTGAGGAATATATTTAGCTATTTAGATTATAAACATCTAGAGATCAATTTTGCATTAGAAAAAATGGTTTAATTCAATATGCTTACTTTTTGTATTTATTATTGATATTTCTTCTGTGTATTTTTGTGATCTAAATAAATTGTTTTAAAATAGATAAGACTGGACAAAACTAGGAGCTTTGATCATGCGGATAATTCAAACACAGAGACCCCCATAGCAGCATTTAAAACCTGGAGTCCTAGTGCATTTCAGAGTATTCTCAATCTTTTAATGGTTACAGGCCTAGAATTAATATTGAGCATTTTGGGTGTTATGTTTGGATCAGCTTTCTAATCCACAACTTAAAATCGTAGCTATTTGTTTTCCAACCCTTCTATGGAATAATGTGTAGAATGCTAAACTGAGAGTTCTGATATTTATCATCAAGATATCCTTAGGGAAAAAAGTTTCTCTTTTTATAAAAATTAGCGTTCCAAATTCTTGGTGTGCATTTTACAATAATGAGACAATATCTGGTATCCTTAATGTAAGGAGTAACTTACAAAAACATAATTTTTACACCCCTTCCCCCATTTTCTCTATTCCCTTACATTGAACCATCAGGGTAAATACATTGTGTATATATGATATATACATCAGTTTCTCCCAGCTGAGTGTTTGCAGGGAGATGACAGAAAGACAGAGTTAAGTACAAGGCTTATTTTGTCAGCTCTGCTCCTGTGTGAATCCACTGAGATTGCCCTGACTCACTGGGGCAGGTCCTGTTTTATGTCCCAAGTAGCATTGCCAGCACTCTGTGATCTAAGACTTCTTTAGTCACAGAGGGCCAGTGATATAAATGATCGGGGATTCTTTATGGCCTTATCTTGGGGTGTCCGTATTTATCTGGGTTTAACGAAGTAGGGTAACTTGTTAGTGAGTGCTTTTTCTACCTGACTGAGGAAATCTATTCACCTGGCCCTGACCCACTGACCTTTTGTTTCCATCGCCAGACTTAATAGGCTCTTTCAGCAAGGACTGACGATCTTATAATCTATAAGCCATTAGCTAAAGCTATACCGAACCTAGGAGAATCAGTCCCAACACAGGAGGGATTCCAGTTTTATTGCTCAGAGTCAATAACAAGTATTATCCCTCAATGTGACAAGGGTGCAAAGGCTTCTAATTTCTTTGTCCTTATGACTGGATTATTTTGAAGTATTTTCTCTCTTCTTGGCGACCTTCAAATGACAACAAAGGCAACTAAACCATTTTTACCACATAATGTTGATTTGTTTAGAATGATTCCGTGAGTTTTCCTTCTGTTTGCTTTGTCATTTTGATGATGATGATGATGATGATGATGATGATGAGTTTACTCTTTCTTAGGGTGTTTGCTAACCTCTCCTCATATTTGAGAAAACAATATATATCTAATATTATACCTGTGATATCTATCTATCTTTTGGCCTTGCACTAACTCTGCCTTCCTTACTAGATGAAAAGATTGTCTCTTCCTCATATGGAAGGAAGCCTAGAATATTCCTGGATAGAGGAGCACTAACAAAAAGCAATGTTGTAGAAGGATATTGTAGCATAGGCTCCATTATACTGCATTCCTGATAATATTATTTTTGACACTACTCTACTACATACTACACACTACATGCTACTACACACTACACACTACTACTACAGTACTACACACTACTACTCATCCACAGAGAAAGCTTTCCAATGACTATCCAAGGAAGGGGTCTTATTTTGGGTGATAGGCAGCTCTTCAGCTTAGTCAAATCATTTTAGTTTCATGATTAACATTGATAGATGTCAATTGCTTTCTCAAAAAGTGACACACATTTAAATTTAAATGCATTTCTGAAGAATAGAAATTATTTTTGTCTTACTTCCTTGGATTCTCTATACATCATGTCACTTCTGCTACAGTGAAAGCTAGTAATACTACTCTGCATTATTTTTAGAACTGGATGAAAGATAGTGGTTACTTTCTAAAACTACATGTCCATTCTCCTGTTTCCCAGCCCTCTTGCAGTTTGGTAGGGCCCCACACTTCGTTCTGATCAGTAGGCTATTTCAGCTCTCTTTCTTCTCCTGTCCCTGTAAATTAGGAAGATTTGTGTTGGATGGCGGTGACACAAAATGAAGGCAATATGGTTTCCTAAGTTATTGCATGGAAGATAGGTACCCTGGGAAGTTGCCTAGGTCCTAAGGATCTTTGCATGTGTAAGAAATAAACCTTTATAGTATAAACCTTGAGAGTGTGAGGTTGTTTGTTACCAAACTAAACCCTAGCCTATTCCTGACTCCCTGTGAACACTTAGTAATTTATGAAGACTCTTTGTAAACATTATTTTATTTGTTATCTGAGATCTACTGAACATATGAGGAACTTGAGACTCAGGGAATATTTCCTTGTCTCAGGTCACTCTTCTAGTAAATGGCAGTGACGGGTGTCCCATAGTTCATGGCTCACTGTATTATACCCATTGCCTTTCTCTCAAAATGAAATCCCCTTTGTCCACATACAACATCTCGATCTAAAAAGTGACTTTGAAAAGTCACTCCATCTAAAATCTTTCTTTTTAGACAGTGTGGCCTCTGAGTCATTCTAATCAGGGAAGAGTCTTTTCTGTATATAAATATATCTTTTATCATTCTGAATTGAAAGTGTGTACAAACACTATCCTTTTACTCAGTAGATATTACCACAAGGAATTACACTTTGTCTTAGGAACATAAAAGCATCTGAAATTATTATGAGAATCACAACATATTTTAAAAGTGAATTGTTTGTGTGGAGGGAATGACATTGAAAAATCTATGAAAGCAAAATCTCTCAGAAGTCTCTCTTATATTGCTTTTGCTGCTGTTTGAATTTTTTTTTCTCAAATTTCATTGCCTACAGTAAAAATACCTGCCTGATAATGAGTAATGCTGGAATCAGGGTCCTTGGTTTTCTGTATGGCATTCGTTGAATGAGATGGAAGTGAGTATAAATGAAAGTTAATATAGAGTTGAAAGTCTCTGCCTTTTGACTGTATTGTATCTATGTCTGCAGTGTTTACCCTATTGTGTTTTTGAACATGCTTATTTTCTGACCCTCATTTTTACTTTTGCTGTTATAACCCTCTCAATAATTATGTATGCTATTCTCACCATCTGATTAGATTAAAATGACATGTTGGGGAGATACTTGAAAATCACTCAGAAGCAGAATCTAAAGTATTAGGTAGTTACTTAGATTATGGTTCCATTTAAATTTAAATACTTTCTTCTTTCCTCAAATCAGCATCAAAACACTCTTTTGTTGTATTAGAAAAAAATAAGAGGAAGAAAAAGTTATAGAAGAGATTAATTATTTTGTATGGCAAAGGTATTCATGTTATGCTCAGATTGGTTTTTCGAAGTGGATTTGACTTTCTATCATTCAGGTTTTAGTTGCCTGGGATTACTCCAACCATAGCCTTTCACCATTTATTCATTTACTAATTACTCTTCTTTGAATCTTGCTTTCTAAGAGAAAGATGCTGTGTCATGGAATTTTGTCACAGAATATTTTTTTTTAAGACTTATTTATTTTAGAGAGAGAGTGCAGGGGGGAGGGGCAGAGTGAGAGGGGGAGAGAAACTTAGACTCTGCACTGAGTGTGGAGCCCCACACAGGGCTCAATCTCATGACCCTGTGATCACCACCTGAACTGAAACCAAGAGCCAGACACTTCACTGTGCGTCCCAAGCACCCCTGTCACAGAATATTTTTAAGCTCTTTGTTACTGACTGACTCCAGTCTAACATAGCCTAAATGGTTATGGGTTACAGTTTCAACATCATGATTTGAAGCATCAGTGTAAAACATTCACTATGGATCTTTTGTCATTGAGTTTTTACTCTGCTCATTTGTGAGACTGTTCACTTTTGTATTCTTTTTTTTTTTTTAAAGATTTTATTTATTTATTTGACAGAGAGAAAGAGACCACAAGTAGGCAGAGAGGCAGGCAGAGGGAGAGGGGAAGCAGGCTCCCTGCTGAACAGAGAGACCAATGTGGGGCTCGAGCCCAGAACCCTGAGATCAAGACCTGAGCCGAAGGCAGAGGCTTAACCCACTAAGCTACCCAGGTGCCCCTCACTTTTGTATTCTTGACATCTCTCAAAAAATGTCATCTATTACCATAGTATTAAAGAGTTCTACTTAGCTACGCTGAAATATGCCACATTGTCTGAATGTATACTTGACTTTGAGAAAATGAAAACCTTTTCTTTAGAAGAGTTGTTTAAGGCAATGGAAAACTATGGCACTGGTTAAAAAGTGTAAACTGAATAAGAACATCATTATCACTGAAAATTGTTATTAAATGTATAATTTCAAAAAGAAGAACAATATGGTTTAAAATATTTAGTAAGTTAGATTCATGCAATCCACAAGGTAACTCACCCATTAAACAAAAACAGAATAAACATTAAGTTTTCTTCAGATGTATTATCATAATCTTCAACAAGGAAGGAGAACAGACTCAGTAAAAGTGTGTGGGGCAGGAGTGGCAATGACATAGTTCAATGCCATACAGGTGGGCTAAATGTTTTGAAGTGGCCCCTTGAAATTTTAGAATTTTAAAGCTTTTATCACAATGAAACACTTAATATACATAAATCAATATATATAACATATGTAACTAGTACAGAGACTACTAACATTAACACCTATGTGTCACTGCCTAGCTTACAGAGTAGAAATATCTTATATGGGTATCTGTGTGCCCCTTCCTGATTTCATCACTTTCACCCCTTTCCAGGAGTTCTGTAATTCTGTTCTTGGTCTTCAATATTAACTTCATTGACATGACAGTTTTGCTACACTTGTATGGATCCTTAACAATCTCTGAGTTACTTACTTTTCATTCTTTTAACATTCTATATAAATTATACCACATTCTGTGTGTTCTTCAATTTGTTTTCCTCATTCAGCATTGTTTTTGACATTCACCTATGTTGGTTTTTATAGCAACAGTTGTGTTATTTTTATTGCATATGACTCATTTTATTTATATATTTATATATAAATCTTATTATTTCATTTTTCTGGTTAATTGATATTTGAATGGATTTAAAATTATTTTTTCTGTAATGGAAAGAAAAAATGATGCCATGAATATGTACATGGTTTGCTCTTTGGGATTTACCCTATGCTGTAAACAAGAATCCTAGAGTATGCACAATGTGAGTTTTACCTGATAATGCCAAATTCCCTAATTGGTGGAACCAGTTTACACTTTTACTGGCCATGTCTGAGTAGTCTTACTGCTCCACTTCTCCCCAATGTTTGGGATTATAAAATGTTTTCACTTCTGCCAGTCTGGTATATGTAAAATGGTATCTTATTGCGGTTTTAGTTTCTCTGATTAGTTATGAATTTGGGGATCTTTGTATATTTATTAGACATTTAGTTTTCTTCCATGAAATATTTGCTTACACTGTTGCTCATTTTCAATAGGGCTATTAGTCTTTTCTTTTTCATTTAAAAGATGCTAAGCCTTTTTGGTTAGGCATGTTATAGAGATTTTTCTCTTAGTTTGTGACTTGTCTTTTTTTATCTTCATGGTGTCTTTTAAATAGTAACTTTTTGTTTCCTTTATGGTGGACGCTTTTTGTATCATACTTATGAAAGCATTTCCTCCTATATTTAAAAGTTTTAAACTTTTGTTTTTCACATTTAAGTCTTTAACAGACCTGGAATCAATTTCATACATAGTATGAAATATGAATTTATTTTTGTTTCCTGAACAGAAAACCAATTGTCTAAGTACCATTTATTATCTATCATTACTCTCGTGACCTGCAATGCCAACTTGGCCATAAGCCAAGTTTCATATATATTGGTCAAATTTCATTGGTTCTCTTTATGTTTACAATTGTCCAGCTGTGCACAATTAGGACACTGCCTTAATTATTATAGTTTTATAAATAAGCTTTATTAGCTGTTTTCATTCCTTCCACAATGCTTCTCCTCTTCAAAGAACTTTGTCTACGCTTGGCCCTTTGATGTTTCATATAATATTTAGAAACAGTTTGTGAAAGTCCACAAAAACTCCATCGGAATTTTTATTAGAATTGCAATGAATCTATAGATAAATCTAGAGACGAATGACCTCTGAGTTTTTCTATCCAGAAACAAATATATCTCTTCACTTATTTATATCTTCTCTAAAACTTTCAATAAGGCTTTATAATTTATATCAGTAAAGATCTTTCACACCTTTTGCAGGTATGTTTCTAGGGACCTTATATTTTGGAGGTTGTCATAAATGAAATCTCAAACTATTGTTTACTTAACTTTTCAATGTATTATCCAGGACCTGTAGTTTGATAGTGAATAGAAACAGTGACAACAATTTATAGAATGTGCTATAGGTTGAATATTTGTGTGCTCCCCCAAATTCATATATTGAAATCCCAATGCCCAGTGTGATGGTTTTAGGACATGGACTTTGGGAGATAAGATTAATGTTTCTACAAAAGAGGCCTGAGAAAGGCTCCTTGCCCTTTCCACCATGAGTATACAATGAGAAGTCTACAATCCAGAAGAGGGCCCTCACCCAACCTTGCCAGCACCCTGATTTTGAACTTTCAGCTCCAGAACTATGAAAAATAAATTTTGTTGGTTATAAGCCATCCAGTCTGTGGTATTTTGTTACAGCAGCTTAAATAGACTAAGACAGAATGCTTAGATTATAATCTCATTATTGACTTGGTTTGGAGGGAAATTATTGCAAGTAAATGGAAATAATAGTCATCTCAACAAATCCAGCTAAAAGAAAAGCTCTCTTGGTAAATACATTTTTCATTGACTTTCTATTCCAACTTAAATTGCAGCATTTAGAGATTTTTTGGGGTTCAGTTAAGATTAAATTGTATTAGGGGAATATGGAAAATATAACTGTTTAAGCACTTTATTAGTGATGTACACCTTGGCAAAGATTAGATTATTCAGATAAAAATAATTTTGATTACGAGAAAAACAAAAAGAGCAAAAATAAATTATTCATCCTGAGTCATCCAGGGGAAAAACATTGAGGTACCAATTTCCCTCATTTTATCCTCTGGACGACTTAGGTTGGAGAATTTTTTGTTTTATAGATCTGGCATATGTAACTAATAGATCTTTGCAAAACTACATTTTCCAAGCTGCCAAGCCATGTGTGCTGCACAATCTGTTTTTAAAGGGGCTTTCTTTGAGCAATGGAAACAGATGTCTGCCTGAACTTTGCTTTGAAGGATGTGTAAACAAAACCTCTAGAATTACCAGGGAAAAGTAAAGGGTGAAGTAATGTACACATCTGAATATAGGGGCTGGTGGGAAGCTGGTAACTATATATATATATATAGTTATCACCTCTTGGAGATATATATATATATATATATATATATATATATATATCCTCTTGGATTCCTCTAACCATGATGCTCCTTCTCTACCTATTAGCACACTGTGTTCTGGTTTATGATAATAAAATTTAATTGTAACTTATTGAATTAAATGAAATGTTTATATATACATATGTGTGTGTAACACATAAATACATTTGTATTGTGTTTTGCATATATGTTTAACATATATGAATTTTATACAAATATGAGCACCCAATAACATCAATAGTTGTAAGTTATCATTGTTAAGAGTAGGGATTCCTGAATCTAATATTTTACTTTATCAGATGAAATATAAGAGTAAAGATAGGTAGTAAATGGATTGAGGTTAAGATAAATGGCAGTTAGGGCACCTGAAGTTCCCATAATTTAGCCCCGTATTAGGTTTATTAACAATGAAATTAGAGTCAACTTTACAAATTATTTTCTATAATACCCAATCTAACTTCCCATTGAGGGGCAAAAAGGCTCTTTTAATGAGAAAAATGACTGCCTGGGAAATATTAAGTGAAAGTAATAGCTGCCTATTTCACTGATAATCATTATTTCACATCAGTTGTTCTAACATGAAAAGGGCATGGTTTTACAGTGCAATGGGCCCAAACAATGATCTTCTAAGATAAGTCTGAGACAACAGCAGCCAGAAGAGTTCTCAGAACTCCATGCCACCCATGCATATTTGTGAACATGAAAATAATTTCAACCTTCTAGGCAGATCACCACAAAGAAAAATGAGAAAGGAAGCCAGGTCACCTCAGAAATCAACCACAGGCTGCCAGAGGTTTACAACTTCACTCCATCCCAGTGACTTTTGGAGATGAGAAGAGGATAGAAGGAGTGAGGGAGTGAATTATTTTCTTATATATTTTTTTGCAATAAAGATAATAAATTGCATTACAGACCTTTTCAAACGAATAAAAAATATGTTTCGGGAAGAGCTCTGCCAAAGAATAACTGTGTATTATGAACAGTTCATTTCACAATGCATTTGTCCTCATCATGGATCATATTAATAGACTCTCCATGAATCTCAGGTGCATAAAACATCAGTAAAGAGAAAGCACATCACCAGTGCTGACCTGAGAACATAATAGGAGAGCTGGGTTTGCTCAGCTCTATACTATCTATTTTTTTTTTTATAAAATCCTTCTGGCTCCATGCAATAATTTACAATGTGATGTTAAATAATGAGAAAAAAATTAGCTGACATTATTGGACTAGTTTGTGTTGTGCCAAGCACGTGCATATCATTTATGTGCACATCACTGATCTGACCTTCTCAACCACCCCACAAGGTAGAAATTTTCTTTTTTTCCATTGGCCAGATGAGTTTATTCCTCCCCAGATTGTAACCTGGTGTTAGGGAGATTGGCAGGACTGAAATATAAATCTCAGATTTCTGATTGCAAGATGAGTGTTCTTTCTGCTGGGGATTATTTATTTGGTTGACTACAGAATTTAAAGTTTGGATCAAAGGTAGAAAGAGTATATCTCATTTCAGCCCCATATTACAAATTATTAATAATGAAATTGAGAGACAAGTTTGAAAATTATTTTTCTGTAGTGCCTGATGCATCCTATACCATTCTATACCATAGCAGGATGGTAATTTAAATATCTGACCAAGTCCTGCATGCATAACAAACATCCTTGTAATTCTGGCATTTTCTCTTCATATTTATTTAGGACACACACTGTTAGAGTATTAACAAATAGTATGTCTTCCAGAGCATAAAGTACAGGGTCCAGATTGAGAAATTCCATTTCTGTCTTTCTGACAGAATGTTTGCTGAAGTGGAAACACAGGATATATCTGTACTGCTGGATTCTTTCAGAGAAACTGTGGGCAATTTTGCAATCAAGGGCATTTTCCTGTCAGTGCCCCATATAGATGAATGATGAATGGATATCTAATCACTGGCATTGTTCTAGTTAGACAGAGGACCAGGGTTCTAGAAAATTCCATAAAGCTAAGTTTTATTGTGTTACACTTAGCAATCAAACATATCCAGTGACCCAGAAAGATATTAAGAGTGTACTGAAGTCATGATATGGCTATTTCTAAGCTTATGTGGGATAAGATGCCCTGATCACGCTTCAGTAAAATCTCCTATCTCCTGAATGGATATAATGGGTTTGGCAAGTGGAATTCATACTGAAACAGCTCTGTGGATTCCATTTTCCACTGGAGGGAATTTTCATAATGATTACGGTATTTCCTATGACCAATGAGGCTACCAGCTTATTGATGGTGTTAAAATTGAGCAGCTTCTTTAGAGCTCCCTCCCTTCCTTCCATGCTTTTCTGTATTTCAGCAACTATTTATTGAGCACCAGCTATGGAGCAGCACCGTTATACCACAGCTAGCGGTATAAATATCACTGAACAAAACAAATGAAGCTAGCGCCCCCAAGGCACTTCCAGTTTATATAAGGCCAAAAGACACTAACAAATTATGTTAGGTGATAAGTGCTGTAAAGCATAAAGCAGAGAAAACCATAGGAAGTGATGGAGAGGATGGCATTCTATATCTGTGGGCAGGAAAATTCCCATAGGTAAGGAGATAAATGAGCACAGATCTGAATAAATGAAAGGAGACGCTATGAAGATATCTGGGAAATGAATATTCCAAGAAGAGGAAACCAACAGTGCAAATGCTACATGAGTTGCTTTGTGCCTTTGTTCTTTAAGTTTGGTTGAGAATGAGGTGGGGGGGATTGTAGAAAATAAGATTTAGAAGGGGCGCCTGGGTGGCTCAGTGTTAAAGCCTCTGCCTTCGGCTCAGGTCATGATCTCAGGATCCTGGGATCGAGCTCCACATCAGGCTCTCTGCTCAGCGGGGAGCCTGCTTCCCCCTCTCTCTCTGCCTGCCTCTCTGCCTATTTGTGATCTCTCTCTCTGTCAAATAAATAAATAAAATCTTTAAAAAAGGAAAAAAGAAAATAAGATTTAGAGAGGAAGCTTAGGGCCATGTAGTCTATAGACTTTGAGATTTCCCTGTTTAACATGGGAAGGGACCAGAGTGATGTTTTGGAGGATAGGCTTGAGAGATGATCCATTGAAAAGGATAACTCTGACTGCTGTGTGGAGAATAGAATTCATAGAGCCAAGGGACAAATCAGAGGGTGAATCCAAACTTTCCAATACTTGGGAGGTATTTTTGAACTAATGGGACAGCATGTGTCCAGCCTTTAAGTTTTTGTTGCCACCTCTCCAAAATGCTATCTCCTTGAACTTCTCTTCTTGAAGATCTCCTTGTAAGTACAAGAGGTCAGATACTAAGGTCAGAGCTTATCCATAGATAGTGTTCAAACATCTCTGATTTAGCACAAACATCCAACAATCTCTAGGTCCCGAGCTCCACCTTTCTTTAAATTTTTCTATTTTGTGTGCTGGCACAGAGGGTCATAGTCTAAAACCACACTGCCACAGAAGGTGATAGGACAAAGCCAGTATGACACATGGAATCTTCCAGATGTTAAGTCCAGGTGGGCAACTAGGAAATGCACAACTCGTTAATCAGAAGCAACTATTTTTGCTTGTTTTGGTTTTTAACCATGAAACCTCAGAATTCCTATAAATCATTCAACTTAGTCTTGGTCTAAGCTCTTTGGGCTACCAAAGTTCTGACAAGTAGAGTGAAGGCAAATTCACCTCATTGTCAATAAAATATTCTCATTTAGAGCAATTTTACAAATTATTTCCTTTCTGGATGTAACCATAGAAAGAATTTTAAAAAAGAAGCTATTTTAAAACTATAAATTATACCATAATTTTAATTTCTACAGTGTATTTATCAAGTGCCAATTTACAGAACTAAGACCTTTATAGTGTTAGAAGAAAACATACATTTAAAAAGGGATGCCATCAAACTTAAACACTTCTCTGTTTAATATGTTTTTCTCTAAAGGAGATATATGCATTTGTGGTTTTTCTTATGTACTGACACAAACAGTGAGTATTTAAGTGAAGTATATCCTAATGTAAAGGAGGTATTTGAGGGCAAGAACAAAATGTTTGCAGCCACTGATAGATGTATATCTATCTATATATCTAATTTTTTATTTATAAGATATACATATATAATGACTTTCCAGGTTCAATACATCTTATTGATGAATAATTTTGATAAGTCATTTTCATTATGTTGAAGTGTTTATTTTCAGAAAGTAGAATGCATAATCAGAGACGGTCATTTTGATAACCAAGATATTATTTTGCTACTCTTTTGGTAAATTCATGTTAGACTTTGAATGTGGATAAGATGCTTCACATTACAGGTTTTTGTAATGTAAAAATACACTTAAAAATTGTAGACTAGTATTATGGACAGTTTTTTTTTAAATATTTTATTTATTTATTTGACAGAGATCACAAGTAGGCAGAGAGGCAGGCAGAGAGAGAGGGGGAAGCAGGCTCCCCGCTGAGGAGAGAGCCCGATGCGGGGCTTGATCCAAGGACCCTGAGATCATGACCTGAGCCGAAGGCAGAGGCTTTAACCCACTGAGCCACCCAGGCGCCCCTCATGGACAGTTTTTATTGGTATATTTTGAAAGTGAAATTGATTAGATAACATACTAAAATGCCAAAGGGATGAGAAGATTTTCTTTCATCTGAAATGTACATAATTAGAAAATGGTGGATAGTTATACTTCAAAAGGTATTTCATGTCCAAATTGTAAAATCTATAATTTTCTACACATTAGAGATGAGATGTGCCAGGTGAAGGTGATTCTACCAGAGTTTTATGCTGTTCAAAATAGGTTAAAATGGGCGGGATTTCATCTATTTTCAAAGTTCAGAAATATTTATGAATAAAATGGCCCATGACATAAGAAGTTATTAATATGGACTTAATGTGAACTGCAGAGCCTCTCCCAACTCCCACGAGTCTCGATTAGTTACCCCTCTTTGGTTCTCTCATAGCATCTAGAATTTCACAATTACAGTGACACTCAACCCTCCATCTTGTAGTTTTATTTTTACTTGTTATCTTCTGCACTAAATGTAAAGCACTCAATGACAGAAACTATTTTTTGTTCACCTTTATATTCTAGCCCTTACTACCTACAATGCTTATGACATAATATATTAAATAAATATTTACTAAAATAATTATGCCATGTGTGAAAGAGAACAATGTGGAGAAGTAAGAAGAGTAATTCTACAAATGGGATTGCACTTTGCAGTACCAGCAAAGAGTCTTGACATACTTTTTATTCTGGCCATAAATGAGGTAGCCATCTTTGTGCAGATGCATCTCAGAGGAGTCTTCTATCTCTGTCTTTCTATCCCAGAGCTTCTCAGATATTGGAGTGGAGACATATGAGGGATCAAACTTGGCACTCACCCATGTGCACAGTAGAATTGAAAGAGGTTAATCCCCATAGGATAATCATTGGTCAAAGGGGTACTGGAATTAGTGGGTAAACATTACTTTCTTTTGTTCTTTAGGTGAACAAGTCTGAAGCACGTTTTATACCATTCTTTGTAGAGTACAGGTGGTGAGATGGTGCCTTAGCTGCTCCTAGTGGAGATCAACCAAAGAATGCACCCAGACATTGGTTTTCCCTTCTTCTTTTCACTATTACCAGTCTGCTGTGACTGTTGTCTGAAACTATTCCCCAAACAAATATCTTCACAGACACCTCATTTCAGGATCTTCACAGACACCTCATTTCTGGTTCTTTTTTAGGCAGGATCTTATGTTAAGAAACCACCTAATGGGACTAGTGAAAGTCATAGAAGTCATTTGCATCTCAGTTTTATTGTCATACTAAATAACAGGTAAGGAAAATATACCTAATGGCACCAATATGGCACCCTCATTTATATGGGTAAGGACAATGTCCTAAGCTTATGAAAGTTTGGTGTCATATCTCAAGTTCTATGTAAGAGCAGTTTGGCACCTTTCTGTCTCTTTCTATATATCTATTCAGAGATAACTCCTGGAGTAAACATGGTAGGAAGGAGAGATAACCAATAGGTGCATTTTCAATTCTCTTCTCTTAAGAAAAGGGCTGTAAACAGAAGTGTAGATTAGACAAATCTTGAGGAAGATTATCTCTCCTGTGCTATCCTGTCCAAATAAATTATGCAATCTATATAAGATCCTTTGGTTTATTTTAAGAACAATTTAAATCATCCTTGTAAATTGACAGATACACCTTTTTTGATTAGGAGGTTGAATTCAATTTGTTTATATTTAATTTTTTTGCCTATATATTTGTAATAAGGAATATTAAACCATAGTTTTCCCTTTCTTTCCTTTTATCAGACTTTAAACATATAATTATAGTAGCTTTATAAATTAAAGTTATAATATATTCTCATATCTTTACCCAATATTTTGAGAGCTTGTTTGGAGGTTCTAGCAGGGGAGCGCAGCTATTCGTATACCCTTGACGGAAGAACGGTCCTCTCCTCTATCGGGGAAGGTCGTCCTCTTCGACCGAGCGCGCAGCTTCGGGAGGGACGCACATGGAGGGGTGAAAGAGGAAGGGAACACCCGCCTAGCCAGCCAGATCAGCCGAATCAACCCTGGCGACCAACGGGGTGACAGATGTCGCAGCCAGATCACCCTCACATCCTTTACCCAATATTTTGGAGCAAATTTTATAATATGGATCTAAGCTTGCATAAACATTCAAAATAGCTAGTTCATAAAACTAGACCAGTTTGAAAGTAATAGTATTAAAGCTTTTAATTCTTTCCATAATCATTGTTGTATATAAACCCTGACTGTGTGTCTTACCACTACCATGTGACCTTGAGCAAACAACTCTGTGCTTCAGTATTCTCATTTATAATATGAGGATAAATAGTAGATTTTACCTTATAGGATTATTGTGAGGGCTCAGTGAGTTAATATATGTAAATTTTGAGATACAGAGTGCTTGTTACAGTGCTTAGAACATAGTAAACACAAAATAAATTCTAGTTATTACTATTACTATTGTATAACTATAACAAAAATTTGGAACCTAGCTAAATAAAGAGATTAGCAAGTAAGTTATGAAATAAGTTATGATCATCACATCACAAAATATCACGTATTCATGGCCAATCTGTATTTTCAAGGAATTTGTCATGGGATGTCTCCTGAAAACACCATGCAATCTTTGTTTTTGTTTTTTTTAATGATAAACAGAATTAATTCATAGTCCATAGTTTTTTTATTCTTCTAAAGCTATGAATGTTAAGTTTCTTTTTAACTTTCAATAAAGATAAGATGCATAAGGATGCTTGGGTGCTTCAGTTGGTTAGGCGTCCAGCTCTTGATTTTGGCTCTGGTGGTGAGATCAAGCCCGGCCTCAGGCTCCACACTGGGCATGGATTCTGCTTGGGATTTTTCTCTTTCCTTCACCCTCTACCCCTCCCCGCACCCTGCATGTTATCCTCTGATATCGCCACTATCCAGGAGATATCAGAGGATAATTTGCAACACCGGCCTGACGATCCTTTGACTTAGAGGTCTTCCTTGCTTAATTTTTTAATTTATGTCTTTATAAGTAAATTAGATTAAAACTAGTCCCTTTCTATCCCAATAACTTAAAGGAAAGTTATAACTGAATGCTTCAGGACACCCAATATCTTTGGTAGGGAAGATACTGGCCTGGTTGCCCTTGAAGGATCTTGTTTATGGGCTACAGACAAATTCCTGCAGTTCCAATGTCCAAGAATGTTTGGGTTATCTAAGAATTCCATCTCCAGTGGAATATTTCATATGCATCAAGAGAGTGAAATTTTGACTGGTTTCTGTCCTTTGGTCTCCTGCAATTTCCCTTCCAGTTTTATTTAAAAAAGAAAGAAAGATTAAACTAGGATCCACCCCTGAAAGGGAATACTAGCTAAATTTAGCAGGACCTAAATCAACCATCTGATCAAAGTGTTAATATAAAAATATTAAGTGGAAAATGTTAGATAATGCAATAATGATCATATCTCAATTGTATAGTATGTATCTGTGCTTGCAGGGAAAGAAAATAGAGATTGTGCTGAAATGATAATCGTGGTTTTCTGTGGATTTTGAGATTACTAGTATATTTCTTTTCTTCATTATATATTCCCCAATGCTTCACTAGGAGCATGCATTGCTTTTATGATGAGAAAAACATACTTAGAAATTCATTTAGACTTCTTCCTCGAGTTGCCAGACCCATGTCTCTTTGTCTGCTGGCGGGAAAAACACGATCTCTGCTATTCTGGTGGCCAAGGGAGAAGAGATCATGCAAAGCAGAAGCTGCTACTGGGATGCAGGAAACTGAAAATAGCTCAGTCCTAGGTTGAGGAGTACATGCCTGACTGTTCTCCCTCCCTACAGCAAGCATACATTTCTTATGGCATTTAATAGTGAAACTTCTTTTAATGCTGACCATTAGAAGGGGAAAATAATGATAAGATAAAAAAAAGAAAAATGATGCAAAGTCTCCAAAACAAACTGAAAATCAACCAGAATGAGATTTAAAAAAATTTTTTTTCCTGGTATTCACAGGCATGGAAATTTAATTAGTTGCTGGTTTGTCCTTTTAGTTTGTTTGTTTTAGCCTTTCCTTCTCACTTTAGGGTTATGTCTTTTAACTGTGATCTGGAATGGGGCGTGTGGGTGACACAGTTGGTTAAGCTCCTGGCTCTTGGTTTTGGCTTAGGCTCAGGTGTGATCACAGGGTTCTGATCTCAGTGTCATGAGATGGAGCCCCGAGGCCCCAGCCGGGCTCCATGCTCAACATTGGATCCCTTTGACACTCTCTCTCCCTCTCGCTCTGCCCCTCCCCTCCCTAAAACTAGTTAAATAAATATTAATTTTTTTTAATTTTTTTTTTAGCTATGATCTGGACCACTTCTTCCAAATGCGATGTTTCCACTATCAGTCCTTTTTTTAGTCCTTGGTCTGCTATTTCCGGCTTTTTTTTTTTTTTTCCTCCCATAAGGGAAGTTTCTTTATAGTCCTCCTCACACTGTGGCTTTTTTTCACTGTTAAAAAAAAAAATGGGGTGGGGCAGACACATACTTTGATACTGTTGAGTCATTTGTTACAAAAGACAATGGTTGCAGAATGATTCCTTCTAGCAGAAGGCAAGAAGAAAAAATGAGAGATATTCAAAATAATCATATCAAGAAAGAATGGGCCACTTGCCAGAAGCAGTCAAGGATATATGCAAGCAGCACATGAAATGATTTGATGATATTTTCTCAATGAACGTCTCATTATCTTTTCTCGTTCCTATTGTTACAGGGCCAGTCTTACCGGCATCATTCCTAAACTCATCCATCACCTCTGTCCTGTCCTTCCTCTCTACGTAATATAAAAGTAGGGTAGGTCTTTGTGATGAGATTCATATTCAAATGATTCTTTCTTTGGTTCCAATTATTGTATTCATGTCTTATTTTTGAATCGGATTTATAATTTTATAATTATAATTTTATTCTTATTACAAGTTAAATGCATATTTGATGTAGAAAACAGAAATAAAAGGAAAGCAAACAAAACTCATCCTTAATTTCATCCCGCAAGTGATCACTTTTAACATTTAGAGATACATATAATGGAGGGATGTAGGCATGAATCAGTTAAAATAAAACCAAGGTTAATCCTTGATGGGAATGTGTAGCTATTTAACAGTTCTGAGAATTAGTTTTTGTTAATGCTCAGTGGAGCATAATATAGTACCATTATACAACTCTGTATTTAGGGAACAGCTGAATTTTCCTTGCTGCCAGCACCCTGGCCAGCTTAGAATCCCTCAGAGTCACTGGGAGACTGGGGCATAGAGCTGTGACCCTAATCTAGTGCTTTTCCAGAAGTGGTATTAGTGAAATAAAAGTATAGAGATATCTTAATACTTTTGGAGAAACTAACCTCTAGGAATGTTGGGTCATTTTATACTCCCACCGTGTATTTGTTTCTTGGCTTATTAATTCCATGTCTTCTGATTTTTTTAAATGGTTAGTAGCTAGAAATGACTTTTCTATTCTAATTAACATTTTTCATTATCTCTAAAGGTAAGCTTTGTAATAAATTTATTGACTTTTTTCTCTTTTTTTGAATTATCTATTAGTACCCTTTCTACATGATTTTTATTTTAGTTTTCAGTTACTTCTTATAAATCTTGAGTTTTTTAAATGATTATATTAACCCAACAGTTAATCAGTAAATCTTTATAGGTTTATTAATTGATTTGCCTTTGTATTTTGCTTATAATGTTTTGAGGATCAGGTTAAAATTTTAAACAACCGGGACACGTGGGTGGCTCAGTTGGTTAAGCGGCTGCCTTAGGCTCGGGTCATGGTCCCAGGGTCCTGGGATCAAGTCCCACACCAGGCTCCTTGCTCGGCGGGGAGCCTGCTTCTCCCTCTGCCTCTGCCTGCCTCTCTGCCTACTTGTGATCTCTCTCTCACTCTCTCTCTGACAAATAAATAAATAAAATTAAAAAAAAATTTTTAACAACCAAGTTATGAGTGTTTTTTTTTGTTTGTTTGTTTGTTTGCTTGTTTCTACTTTTGATCTCTTCTTCAAAAGACTTTACCAAAGCCAATATGGTGTGGGTATTAATTACTCTCTGTTAATATCATCATTCTTTTTTATTTGAAATTCTCATTTATCTGGAATTTAGTTTGGATTAAGCTGTAAAGTAGGTAGCTAGTTGCTTTTTGCTATAGATCAGCTGTTGGAGATCATTCATTTATTCATTCATTTACTTATTCCACAAATAAGGATTAAGTGCCTAATATGTACCAGGTACTACAAGGTGTGCTGGCATAGAGTTGTAAGAAAGAAAGACAAAATTCCTGCCTCATAGAGCTTACACTTTAGTGAGCTGGGACACATAATGTGCGTCTCAGACAATGATAAGTGCCAAGAACAAATAAAGCAGAGTAGGGAAGATGGATATAGTGTGCCGTCTTATAAGAGATGGTTAGGAAAATCTATGCTGTTGCAACAACTTTTGAGCAAGGAATAAAGCAACGGAGCTAGACATGGGCTTTTCTGGGAGAAGAGCATTCGTGGTAGAACAATAATAGTAAGGGCAAAGGCCTGAGGCATGAGCATGATCAGCTGGAACAATGAGTGAATGTCAGTGTGGTAGGACAGGGGCCAGGTTACATAGGATGCTGAGGACATTACAGAGTTTGGCATTTACTCACAGTGATTTAGGAAAGCATTATTGGAAGGGTCTGAGCTTAGTAGTGATATGTTCTGGCTATGTTTTAAAAGGATCACTTTGGCTATTGCAAATATATATGTATTCTCATGCGATATTCTGACCTACTCTCTGATGTCTATCCCGATACCTCACAGGTTAAAAATCAATGAATTATAATATTTTATTTTATTTAGTAAAACAGGTCTGCCTTTATTAGTCTTTGAAAAACTTGTATTGACAATTTCTGTGCATTTTTCCCAGATAATATTTGGAAATATTTTTATATTATCTTAATAATATTATTAGGATTTTGTTTGGATTTGAATTAGATCTATAGATAAGTTTTAGGGGTTTATTTATAATACTTTTTATTGCCATACAGACTATGCTAGTTCTCTGTCTTTATTCAAGTGTTATTTTATCTTTCTTGGAAGAGTTGTATTGTTTACATTGTTTCTCCACACTTAATAAATTTAATTCTAGAATATTTATATCTGTATTGCTTTTGTGGAGTGGTATCTTTTGTGATTACATTTTCTTACTATTCTTTTTGGCTCTAGGAAAACTGCTAGAATGCAAAATATGTATATACATATATAATCATATCTGATGACTTTTAAAAACTTGCTTGTGTATTCTAAAGTTTTTAATTTGAGTCTCTTCTGTTTTTAGGCAACCCTATCTTATTCCAGAAACACTTAATTTAAATTTTTCTTTCCAATATTTATACTTTTTTTTTCTTATTCTTATATCGAATCACCTAATATGTCAGGAAAGTATTAACTGCTTGTGACAATAATGGACATCTTTTTCCTGTATCTGGCTATTTATGCAAATCCCTCTGATACTGAGATAGCAAATAGGCTTATTTTTCTGTGCCAACTTCAATTAAATAGTAGTGACTGGTTTTCTGAAGTTCTATAATAAGAAAACTGGGGTTTGATACAAACAGTACTATGTCCAATTAGCATTTTGTGCCAGGGACTTAAATGCAGATGGGCTGTTACTGGTCTAGAATTCAGCAAAATGATAGCTGTTAATTTGAGATGATTTTCATCATAGGGTGTTCATAAATTCTATCAGATTGTTCTACACCCACACTTTCATTCATGATAAAGTTCTCCTTTGTTCATTTTTACTAGGAGTTGGTGGGGGAGTATATGACACTAAAGAAATAGAAGACTTCAGTGAGGCTCTTCCAATTTAATCAGGGAGAAATGATCCTTCAAAAAACTAGTAAGCAAAAATATATTGTTTTAAAGTTGCCAAAAGGAAAAGAAGACAGTTTTAAACCTTCTCTATATCAAACTCAACTACTCTGTCTCACAGATTGCAGCACTGCAAGGAAATCACTCACGTCAAGTAGAAATTTAACCATGTATATTTTGATTGTTACCACTTGCCATATCTCACACTCACGCTCTCAAAAACAAGGTGAAGGATTTTAACACATGCGCATAACATTGCACATTCTTACAATTGGGGTGTTAGCACAAAGAGGTGAAAAATTTGGGACACCTGTGTCCTAGCACTTTGGGCTCCAAAATGCTTGTAGCATCTTTTAGACCAGGGAAAGGGTGAACCTCAACATTGATAGCCCTTTAGGCAAAATAACATTGTTACCCGACACCCCCTTGATTGCAAGGCTTTCTCTGTATTAACCAGAGTAAAGGGGCAAATTTCAAGAGATTAATGCATTAACAATTGACTTACCTCTTAGGGAAGATGATATACCTGGGGTTAATAGATGGAGTAAATTAATTTCAGATTTTATATAACTTCTATAACCAGTTGAATATTTAAAATACATCGTTTCCATTTGAATCAAGGAACATAATAACAGTAATTATGAAAATTCTTAGCACTTGCTGCACATTAGAATGCTTTGAAAATACTGATATCAGGACACCAGCTCTAGAAAATCTGATTTCATTGGTATGAGATGAAGCCTTGGAATTTCTTAAAGAATTTTCTTGAAGAATTCTAGGTGATTCTAATTGGAGTAAAAGTTGAGAACTATGATATCATTGCTCCATCTCAAAAGATGCCCCTCTTCCAATCAATCAAAGTCATTATATGTTCCAATATGTCAATCAAATAGTCAGTTAGAAGTTAATAGATGTACCAAAATGACCTCCCATGAAATTAACCACCTAAAGAAACATTTCAAAATTTCCTTCCAGTGTAACTAGACTTAAAACAATAAAAACAAAAGATCCCTCAGTAACAACCCAGGACACACATGTGAGATAATGTGAATAGTATATAAGAATTTTAATTTATCAGACAATTATTCTTTAAATTTTGTACTTTTTAATGAATATATCTGTGAGAATATTACACATGAGAATGGATTATTTTTTGAGGATAGATTACTTTTAAGTTAAAATTATAAAATGAAAAATTACATATATTTGTCAGAAAATATATTACAAATATTTGAATTTCGGGGTGCCTGGGTGGCACAGTCAGTTAAGCAGCTGACTCTTGATTTCAGCTCAGGTCATGATCTCAGCGTCCTGGGATCGAGCCCTGCGTCGGGTTCCCTACTCAGTGGGGAGTCTGCTTCAGGATTCTCCCTCTCCTTCCACCCCCCGCCCATTCTCGTTCTCTAAAATCAATCAATCTTTACAAATATTTCAGTTTCTACTATGTCACCCTCTTAGGCAACAAGGCTGTAATAGTAAGAAAAGACACACCCATAAAAACCTCTTCCCTAACAGTATCTACTTTTAAGTGGAGGGGTTGGACAATAAACAAACGAACAAAATGAAGTAAACTCGCTTATTTTTTTTTCTTTTTTTTTAAGTAATTTCACTTTAAAATCATAACCTCTGTCCTGAGGCTCTTCATGAGGAGCCACCGCCATACTTCATTTGCCTTTTCCATTTTCTGAAACTATGATTTTGTTCCTTCTCCTCTCTTCAACCTTCAACAGCCTTACCCTTTTAGTCTCCTCAGATGTCCTTGCTTTCCATGTTATTGGGAGTATAAAAGCCACCAGAAGGGAGTTTCCACATTTGCACCAAGATGTCTGCATCTGCAGCCATGATTATATCACCTATCTCTTTTAACTGTCCCAGATGGTCATTGTGTACCAAATTTTATCTCCTTCCATCTTCTCAAGGTTTATCACTCCAGCAACAATATCTCCGTCTCTACTGCCTCTTTCCCATCAAAGTGCAAACTATCTGTGATATATTCAATCTTACAATGAAAAATATGAAACAGTACTTCTTTTATCTATCAATGGTCAACTGCATAGAAAATCTTGTATCCAAGGAACTCTTCTGTCCTAGGCAAACAAGGACTGTTGGTCACCCTACTTGAGGCCACATTTCTCTTCAGGCACCATCCCAGTTATCTGCTCCTTGTTACAACAACATTTATTAAGTTTTTAATATTTACACACTCTAATTCTCTTCCTTTCATTCTCTGTTGTACACAGGCTTTCATCCTAACTACTTTACTGGAAAAGGTCTTATTAAAGTCATCAACAATATCTAGGATGCTAAATTCAATGATCAATTATCATTTTACTTCATCTGTCAGTTGCATTTTATGTAGTTTGATCAGTCTTCCTTTTGAAAAATGTTCTTTTTTTTTATTGTGTATGTTAGTCACCATAAAATACATCATTAGTTTTTGATGCAATGTTCTTTTTTTTTTTTTAAAGATTTTATTTATTTATTTGAGAGAGAATGAGAGAGAGCGCAAGAAGGGGGAGGGTCAGTGGGAGAAGCAGACTCCCCGCTGAGCAGGGAGCCCGATGTGGGACTCGATCCTGGGACTCTAGCATCACGACCTGAGCCGAAGGCAGAGGCTTAACCCACTGAGCCACCTAGGCGTCCCTTGATGCAATGTTCTAAGATTCAAACATTGAAACATGTTCTTTACTTGGTTTCCAGACACTTAATTTCTGTGGTCTTCTTCTGGTCATTTCTTCCCATTCTGCTTTTATGTTTCTTTATTTTCTAGACTTTATTTTCTAGACTCAGTCCTCAGGCTTCTTTTGCCCATGAACTATAATACGAACAAATGTGAATATTTGAGGGAAATAATGAGGTAAAGAAGGGTTCGTGGAGGATGTAGTGTGTTGTAATTTAATAGTAAAGTTATGTTTCTATATATTATATTCTAGTTACTCATATAACTCATTATATTCTAGTTACTGTGCAAGGTTCCAGTTATGTATTCTATACAGGATAAACATGGACAGTAGAATTTTAGTTTTGTTAAAAATATCACACATGAAATGACATTTTAAATATTTCATTTAAAATATTTAAGATATTTGAAAGGTTCCCTTAGAAAATATGTGCGGCCTAGATGCATCTTTGAAAAACGTAAGTGATGTTAAACTTTCAGGTGAATAAATTAAGTAGTATTTTAGTAAATTCAATAGAAACGTCTGTGAAGAAGAAATGAGAGTGGATAGTGAATAATGCATAAGTAATAAGAAATAGAACACCAATATTCTTATAATACTCAATGCCATTTATAAATCAATTATATACAATTACTGTGAATGCTTATTAATTATTAGCCTATGTGATAGGAAAAATATAAGTTGTTCATCGGTGGAGATCATTTTCTTTTCTTTCTTTCTTTCTTTTTTTTTTTTTTACAGAGATCATTTTAATTGTAATCTTTCATCACCTCTTGGCACACCAAGTTGTTTTTGTATTTGCAGTTATACTTTTAATGATTAATGGACTTGGATTAAGTGTCTTCTTATAAAAGGCAAAACAGTCTAGTGGTTAAGAGTCATGCCTTGGGAGCCAGACAGACTGGATTTGTATCCATCACTTATTTGCTGCATAACCATGGACAAGTAACTTAACCTCGCTAAACCTCAGATTTCTTACAAGCACAAAGAGAATAATAACATCATCAGTGGGTTACAGTCCGAGGATTAGGTAAAATATTACATGCAAGTTTTTAGCCCAGTACCTAAAATACAGTACTTAGTAAACATATGCTGTTGTTATATTTGTGATCCAAGGAGAAACTTGGGAATTCACTTAAGTTTTTACATACTTTCTTAGATTCCATTGCTTTTTTCTTCCACATATAAACTTTTCATTTGATTTATTTAAAATTTCAACATGTTAGAGGAATACATTTTAAAAAGTCACAAAAATAAGTTCGACATTTATTAAGAACAGAAAATATGTTTTTGCTACATATCAGATTTTTAAAATCCTATAATGCCAAAATATAAATGAACAGGGATATTGAGCCTTATGTGCATTTGCCACTACCTGGAAACAGAGATCCTTTATGGAGTGTCAAAGTGTGAGCCAATTTGGTCCAGAAAAGCCAAGGAGAGTATCTTTCTGAAATCATGGGGTGTGGTTACTGGCTGAAACAAAGCATCTGCAAGAATTAGTCTTGTCTAATGTTGGAGCCCTTGCAGGACTGGATCCATGAGAAAGTGTTAGCTGATATACAGCGTTCTAGTTCACTAGGTTTAGATGTTTATCATGGGTAGGATTACAGAAAAGTTAGTGAGTCAGGAAAACTATTTATTTTCCTCTCAGCAATGCTACATCACAATTCATTGCTGTTATTTAAAAAATGGAAGAAAATTAGCCTAATTATGGAATTCCATTTCAGACTATTACGTGTATCAAATCGTCATGTTGCATGCTTTAAGCTTACATATGTTATTTGACAATATTATCTCAATAAATCTGGGGAAAATGGAAAAGAAGAAGAAAGAGCAAAATTGTATGGTTGCCTTCTTTTACTTCTTCACAGATATAATACCCATTGAGTTTTTTTGCCATCTATTTTTTTTTTTCTCCCAAATTTTCCTTTCTGGCCAGAGGTTGACACTGAATTACAAGATCGGATTTATGCTGTGGCTACTTGATTGAATAACTTCGTATACTTGAGAAGAATACATGGTCTGTTCCAACAACTTAAATGTATTCAGTTTATGTCAACCCTCCTCCCTTACACATACAAATTCAGATATAATAGTTATATATATCTGTTTTCCTAATTGAATAATGGGGAAAAAAGAACAATAGTTCACAAATGGAGATCTTAAGAATATACAAAAACATGAACTATTTTGACAGAAAAATTTCTCAGCAAGCAATTGAGAGGATGGTATGTTACCTGCCCCCCCCCACTCTACTCCCCGCCCCCCCAAGGTCAGTTTTGCAGGCTAAGAGACTGTGGACCTAGAAATTCATGATGCAATATCCTTTTTATAATTTCTTGAATTCGAATGGCTAAAATTCTGTTAATTCCTGTGTGTTCATGAATGATTGTGTTCTATAGTTTACTTTTCTTGTAATGTCTTTGTCGAACTTTGGCATCAGAATAATACTCACCTCCAGAATGAGTTGGAGAGATTTAATTCCTCTTCTTTTTAAAAGCACTTGTATTAAACTGTTATTTCGTCAAACATTGGGTAGATCTCACCAATGAAGCCATTTGCTCCTGGCATTTACTTTCTGGGAAGATTTTCAGCAACAGATTCAATTTCTTTTAAAGATATAGGGCTATTCGGGTTATGTATTTCTTTTTGGGTAAACTTCAAGGAATTCACAAATTTCACCTGTTTTCAGATATATTGGCATATAACTGTTTGTAAGCTACTCCTACTACCTTTTAATATCTGTAGAATCTGTAGTAATAGCCCCTCTCTCATTCCTGATATTGGTAATTTGTGTTTTGCCTCCTTTTTTTCTGATTAGCCCAGCTAGTGGTTCATCAATATTATTGATTTTCTCAAAACACCAGTTTTTTAGTTTCATCGATTTTCCCAATTGCTTTTATTTCTTGATTGGATCCAGATTTCCCCTTCATATCATTTTCCTTCTGCCTGAAGAATTTCCTTTAACAGTTCATGTAGTTCTGGTCTGTTGGTTCTGAAAATTTCTGGTACTTATAAATGTCTGGGAAAATCTTTATTTCACCTTTATTTTTGAAAGATATTGTCAATTGGCATAAAATTCTGTGTTTACTGTTTTTCTCTTTCAGAATTATAAAAAAGTTTCACCGTTTTCTAGTTTACATTGTTTCCTATGAGAAGTCTGTTATAGTTTGTATTATAATGCTTCTATGTAATATATCTTTTCTCTCTGGCTTCTTGTAATATTTTCTCTTTATCACTGGTTTTGCCATTTAATTTTTTTTTTTTTAAGATTTTATTTATTTATTTGACAGAGAGAGATCACAAGTAGTCAGAGAGGCAGGCAGAGAGAGAGGGGGAAGCAGGCTCCCTGCTGAGCAGAGAGCCCGATGCGGGGCTTGATCCGAGGACCCTGAGATCATGACCTGAGCCGAAGGCAGAGGCTTTACCACTGAGCCACCCAGGCGCCCCTTTGCCATTTAATTTTGATGCACATTTTTTACTCTATTTGAAGTTCGTTGTGCTTATTGTTTCTGTGACTGTAGTGTTCATCTGATTTGAAAAGTTTTTGTTATTATTTCTTCTTATCCTTTTTGTTTTCCCATGCCCCACATATATTTATATGAGGTCAATATTATTTATACGAAATTCCCTTACAACTCAGTTTATACATTTCAGTTATTTTTTTTTTCTGTGTTTCATTTCAGAGCAGCCTATTGCTAAGAATTTAGGTTCAATATTCTTTCCTTCTAAAGGGTCTGATGTGCTGATAATCATATCCCACATGGTTCACTTAGGCGTTGTATGGCATCCCATGCCCATTTACTTAGGCATTGTATATTTTCATTGTTTTTGTCTTTTTTATACCTTCTATGTCCCTTTAATGAAGTCATGATTTTCCTTATAGTTTTAAACTACATTTTTATAATAGCTATACTAAAGTCTTTTTCTAATAGTTTTATCATCTCTGCAATTTTGGGGTCTTTTTCCATTGATCGCTTTTCTTACTCATCATTGATCTCTTTTCCGGGTTGCTATATACTTGTTAGTTTTTGAATGGATGCCAGACACAAATTTTATGTCACTGGGCACTGTATTTTTTGGTCTCTCTTTAAATGTATTTTAGCTTTGTTGTCAGACACTGTAAAGTTACCTGAAAAGTGCTTATATATTATTTGCCCTTTACTATAGATAGGTTATATTTGCATATATTATACATACATATAAATATAGATAAAACATATATGTACATATTATATATTGTTTACTCAATATCCTTCTGAACAGTCAACTGAAAGCTCTGTTATGAGACTTCTCCTTGCTAACCATTGAGAGCATAAGCTATTCCTAGTCATGTGTGACATCTGAGGATTGTTCTGTGTATTCCTTTTTTATTTTTTCTTGGTCTTGGTTATTGTTGTGCATGCCAGGATGGGTATTCAATTGAAATTTTTAGGGGAACTCTGAAAATTTATAAAGCTCTTTACTTATAAAACTCTCCACTCCAGTGCTCTGTCTTCTGAATTAGAAGCCATCTTGACTCTCCAAATTCTGCACAATAACTGCTGGGATCTGTTTTGGTTCCCCCTCATGCTCTGTGTTCTGGAGATTCTCTGCATGCAGTAAATTAGTTCGGTTATATGACTCTTTATTTTTCTCTGGTGCCATTGTTCTTTGCTGTCTGTTGCCCAATGTCTGAAAGCCTTTGTTTCATACATTTGATTCAGCATCTAATTTTTTAGTCATTTCAGGCTGAAGATAGATAGATTCACTGTCATTTCATCATAGCTGCAAGCTGAAATCATGTAACATAAATTTAAGTCAAGAAATGACTAATGCAGTAAACCTATCCAATACTTATTTAAGTTTTGAAACATTTCCTATCGTGTTTTATAATTTTTTTCTCTTGAAACCACTTAAATATTACCATTATCCATTTATCTATGTGCATATCTATCAATCATCTGTCTAGTTTGTCATCTATCAATCATCTTTCTAATTATCTTTCTTAGTAGCCTCAGGTGCTCACATGTAATATGATTTCCTAATAAATCACAAAAAAGAAAGCAAAATAAATAAGCTAATTCAATTTATTGTTTTTTTCTAACTACATAATACATGCATTGTGCTTATCTGGGGCCTAATACATTCCATTAATTATTATTTTTGCTTATGCTGCTGCTGTTTACATTTTTACTTTGATGCCCATTTTATATCCATTAACCACATTCATTAGTAACCAATTCATTAGTAATTACAAGCCATTAGTAACCAATAGAACCAAGGTTCTATTCATGTCTAAAAAACCCAATTATATAAACGTTCCATTAAATCACTATTATGATTAGTTTTATCTTAATTTAAAGAGAGTTATATTTTAAAATGTTTATGTTTAAAATGTTTAAAATGTTATGCATATGGTGCTCTGTAGCTTTATAAAAGTTATATATATATATATATATATATATATATATATACCTTTAGTTTCCACTTACCAAGTAGTTGGTGACCTGTCAGAAGCACAATATCATTGAGAAAGGGTATGCTTAGGTTCAGTATAGCAATATTTATGCTTTTATAGACCTAGATTATGAAATTTGGGGAGTCAAAATCCATCACTTTCCCCTCTTTGCTCGAAAAGGATAATGCTAGGGTCACTAGATGCACTAGATGTTTGAATTATTTATAGAGAAATGAGTAAACACACATAAAATATATTTTGTTTCTATTTTTTAAACTGAAGTCCTCCAGAAAGCAGACTAGGGTCTCCTGTTTGCCCTATCTAAACAAATATATAGTAATTACCAAAACAACCAAAGAGAAAAATCCATGTAAGGCAGTTAATTTAGAATCAAAACGATGAAAATAATTGTTCCTGAGTATATATATCTGTCTATATCTGTGTGTATAACTATTGTGTGTGTGTGTGTGTGTGTGTGTGTGTGTGTGTGTGTGAAGGGAGGAAAGAGAGAGATAGAGAACAGATATTAAAGTAAGAGCAGAAGACAGGACAGAACAAGAAAATGGACTTGACAAAAGGCAATTATCTTTTATTAAGAATATAAGAAAGCATATGTGAAAACATTTTGCATATTATACATTTTGTGAAAATCTAAGCTACTATGACTTTAGCCATTGTTACCCACATTTTGAACATAGTTGAAATTACAGTACAGTGACTCTTAAATCCCAGTTGGATGGTTTCTAAGTAACTGGGGGATTATCCTGGGAAGATCTGATTAACTCACTGATTTCAAACTTGATACTTTTGACTCCAGTGCATATTATATACCCACTGTAACAATTCTGATTTTTAATCCCAAATGACTAAATCCTATGATAAGGATCTCTAAGACTCCCCAACCAAGGATTATTTCAATACTATTTTTATCTTCTATGACAGTGATGTATCCGCTTCCCACGCCTTTTCCTTTATATGTTAGTTTTTGAAATATATCTATATATACCAATGTACATATATATTATATCCACATATATATTAGAATATACATATGTATTAGAAATACAGATATTTTTATATGTTTTTTAAGAAGACTTATTTATTTATTTTAGAGAGACAGCACGCGCAAGCAGGGAAAGGGGCTGAAGGAGTGGGAGCGGGAGAGAATATCCAGCAGATTCCCCGCTGAGCAAGGAGCTTGATTGACTTGGGCTCAGTCTCAAGACCATGAGATCATGACCTGAGCCAAAATCAAGAGTTGGATGCTTAACCAATTATGCCACCAGGTGAACCTATATATATTTTTTAACAAGATAATTTTTCAGTCCACTTTATACACCTGGAAAATCAATGACTTTAATGTTTGTTTGTTTGTTTTTTCTCTTCTAAAAAAGATTATGGTGCCCCAAGGACATAGCCTTGAGATAGTAAAGTGGAGCTGGAAGCATCTGGGCAATATATACGACTGAACTCAGTTAAGTCCTTTGTATAAACTTTGAAGATTTGGAAGGCAGGTGCAGAGATCTACTTTTTGCTGTGGCCCAAGGCAAGCCTCATATGTAAATTCCTTTATTTATTAATCCTGCCACCTACCAATATGGAGTGGTCTGCCTCTTTCTTCAGTCTATCTCTGTCCTTCATGTATGGAGCCAGGTTTCAGATTATACTCACTAAGCTCCTGAGGTTGTGAATTTACACTATCTCCAAGATTTTGTTTTTTTTTTTCCAAAAATAATTGGAATCATGTGGTATATAGTCTTTTAGATTAACTTTTTTCATTTAGTAATATGTCTTTTTATGACTTGATAGCTCATTTATTTTTAGTGCCAAATAATATGCTGTTGTCTGGATATACCACAGTTTATCCAATCACCTTCTGAAAAATATCTTGGTTGCTTTCAGGTTTTGGCAATTATGAATTAAACTGCTATAAACACTGCTCATGAAACTTTTTGTGCGTACATAAGTTTTCAACTTCTTTTGGTAAACCCCAAGAAGCACAATTGCTGAATTGCATAGTAAGAATATGTTTAGTTTTGTAAGGAATTGCCCAACTTCCAAAGTGGCCATTTTTCATTTCCAACAGTGATGAATGAGTATTTGTTGCTTGACATCTTTGCCATGATTTGGTGTTGTTAGTGTTCTGGATTTGACCATTTTAATAAGTATGTAGTGATTTCTCATTGTTTTAATTTGCAATTCTCTAATGACAAATGATGTTGAGCACCTTTCTATATGTTTATTTGCCATCTGTATATCTTCATTGGTGAGTTGTGTGTTCAGGTCTTTTGTCCATTTTTTATTCAGGTTTTTCATTTTCTTCTTGACTTTTAAATGTTCTTTGTGTATTTTAGATAATAATCCTTTATTAGGTAAGTCTTCTGCTGATATTTTTCTTCCAGTTTGTGACTTATCTTCTCACTCACTTGACAGTGTTTTTTGCAGAGCAGAAGTTTTTAATTTTAATGAAGTCCTATTTATCCATTATTTATTTTATAAATTGTGCCCTTAGGGTTGTATCAAAAAGTTATCACCAATTCAAGATCATTTAGATTTTCTCATATTATTTTCTAAGAATTTTATAATTCTGCCTGTGACATTTTGAGTTAAATTTGTGAAGAATGTACTGGAGTTTTTTTTATATTTGTTTTTTGTTTGTTTGCATGTGGATGTCCAATTGTTCCAGCACAATTTGTTGAAAGATTCTATTTCCTTTGTGCTTGTAAATACACTCAGTTCCATCTTAGCTAAACAAAACATTTTGATTTGACCTGATACTTTCTCAGATTCCAGACAAAATTATTTGAAAAAAAGGAGAGATCTATGCTATCAACCCCCTTCTACACACATTTTCAGTGATCTTCAAAACCTGTTTTGCAAGCTCTTCACCCTGCTGAAATCATTACTGGAGAATAAGGGCTGTTCCACTCTTTCTTAAAATTACTTCAGGAATTCTGATACACAGGGTTTTACCTTTTTCATGTGAGCTTCTGTTATTTGCCTGCTTTGCAGGTTCTTCATCTCTACCACACACAACGATGGAAGTTCCAAACATTTCTATTTGTTTCCATTCTCTTTCTCCTCTGCATTAAATCTGTACGATGGACTTTCATGACTTCAAACTAATCCCAATAACCATGGCCCTATCTCTTGTTTCAAAGTTCCAGTTGCAGTTGAACCCCTGGATGACATATTAAAAAGCTGTACTTAATATATGTGGGTAAAAAGTAACTACCAATGCTCTGCTAGTTGAGCTTTCAACATTGTCCCAACCTACCTCTTGAGCTCTTTTTTCAGATTGCTGGAAGTTCTGGAAAATTTCATATAAAATGATTATGAAGACAGGAAGCAAATTTCAAATATAGAATTTATTAAAGGTTTAAAATGTGAGAGTTTCTTCTAAGATAAATATATATCAAACCCCATCCTTTTAAAAAAACCATCATGTTCTTCTCTTCATTCCCAATTAGCTCAAAAGTAGGAACATGTTGGGGCGCCTGGGTGGCTCAGTGGGTTAAAGCCTCTGCCTTCGGCTCAGGTCATGATCTCAGAGTCCTGGGATCGAGCCCCGCATCGGGCTCTCTGCTCGGTGGGGAGCCTGCTTCCCCCTCTCTCTGCCTGCCTTTCTGCCTACTTGTGATCTCTCTCTGTGTCAAATAAATAAATAAAATCTTTAAAAAAAAAAGTAGGAACATGTAAGTTGTTTGGACCATTGTGGTACATTTGTTTTCATTTATACTGTACTTCCCTTGTGATTTCTCTTTCAGGAAGTGTTCGACCATTGAATTGTAAATATGACTATAGACACTACTCTGAAGTATATCTGAAGCAGAATCCATATGTTGATGTGGATATCTGACCTCATTACATGGTCACATATGTAAGTTTTTGTTTCTGTTTCTTCCTGAGGTATAATTGGCATACAACATTATTTTTGTTTCAGGTGTATGACATAATGATTTGATATCATTGCAAAATGATTACCACGATAAGTCTAGTTAATATCTGTCACCACACAGAGCTACAGATTTTTTTTTTCTTGTGATAACTTAAAATGTGAATATGATTTTAGGGACAATCACAACAAACCCAAAACTAGTGTGCCATCACTCATCAGAAGTTTTAACCACTAGAGAAACTCTTCTTATTTGGTACCAAGGTGGGTTTTTTTTTAAATATTTTTAATATTTTGTAGTAAAATATCAAAAAATCACGTCTTACAATTATGAATTTTAAAGAAATTAAAATTTCTTTTTTTTAAAAGATTTTATTTATTTATTTGACAGAGAGAGAGAGATCACAAGTAGACAGAGAGGAAGGCAGAGAGGGAGAAGCAGACTCCCTGCTGAGCAGGGAGCCTAACGGGGCTCGATCCCTGAGATCATCACCTGAGCTGAAGGCAGAGGCTTTAACCCAGGAGCCCCAAGAAATTAAAATTTCTTTACATGTGTATCAGTGTTCTCTTACAAAAATTTCTCAGGAAACTGGTTCCAAAAAACATTATTAGAATAATTTCTTCCCTTTACCATACCTCATTCTGGCAGTATTCCTATGACCATAAGAACTATGAACCAGAATGTGAACAGGATTGTCCAGCAGAATAATCATTCTTAAATCAAATATATGGATGTGACTTGTAAGAAATACATTTCAATAATAAAGTAGTTTAAATGGAAAGGATGGAAAATATATACCATACAAAAATGGCCTAAGAAAGCTGGAGAAAAAACCAAGAGAATATGCAGAAAACTATTTTAATTAATAAATAAATTTAACAAGATTATGGATACAAAATTAATATGCAAGTTAATTGCATTTCCATATTAAAATAGAAACTATAACTTCAATGAAATGATATAGTTTAAATAGCATCAAAAAGCAGAAAGTGCCTGTAACAAATCTAACAAAATGTGTGCAAGACTACTAGATTAAAAACCATAAAACATTATTGACAAAAACTAGAGGGCACCTAATTAAGTGGAAGGATATAACATATCTATGGACAAGAAAATTCAATATTATCTTTATAATGTCATCTTTTCTTTTCTTCACCTGCCTCCCATTAGACTTCTCTTCTAACTCAATCTTCTGACATCTCCCATCCTAACTCACCTTTTTATGCTATATTCATAGTTTTTGGCTGATAGTTCCCTGTTAAGCTAATACATTATTTAGGGCCTCGTGTCCTGTTTAAAACCATATGGTCCAGTAAAACTTTCTGTAATGATGATAATGTTCTCTCTGTTTTGTCCAACATAGTAGATGACAGTCATACATTGGAACACTTGAAAATGACTAGTGTGACTAGGGAATCAATTTTTTTAATTGTACTGTATTTTGATAATTTTAATTAATATAAATTTATTTTTTACCTTATTGGACTATAATTGATATATGATAAATTGTGCATACTTGATGTATCCAATTTGATAAGTTTGGATGCATGTCTATACCAGTAAATCCATGACCATAACCAAGATAACAAACATATATATCACTTCTCAAAAGTTTCCTTGTGCCTCATGGTAATCCAGTCTTTCTCTAAGATAGAAAAATCACTGCAATTACTATAAAATTATTAAATTAGCAAGGATTTGCTTATTTATAAGGTAAATTATCATTGGCATGAGAGTTAGTGTAAGTTTCTCTAGTTCAAGGAGAAATGAGAAGTCTATAATAGGAGGGAAGAATAATGATAGGAATCAAATATGATGATTATTTATTTGAATATATATTTTACCAGTAGCCATGGATTGTTGGGGAATAACATGAAAAACCTCGGTCAAGGTAATAGATTCTTTAAAATAAACATGAGATGGGGAAAGGGGGCTATCACCTGATACTGGATATCAAAGACAAACTCCTCAATTCCCTAAAACTGGCTCTGACTGTAGCATTCTCTGCATTGTTGTGGTAAAAATTAGATGTGTATCTTTAGTTCATTATGTTTGACAGTTATTACCATCGAGAAACATCTGTCATTACTTATTTCCCATGTGATTCACTTGTGTTGTAAAGCTACTAATGAGGATTAAAACAGTGAATTCATGGACAAGTTCTTCTGCCTTCTTAACTTTTTGTGCTCTTCTTGAATCAAGCACAACATAGTTAATTCCTATTAGGGATTCCATGTCTATTAACAATGCAAGAACTATGCACATGCCAGGCAAAGCTTTAAGAGTTTATCATATTGAAGGTTATTATGATAGCCCTTCCCATTCTAAGCACTGAAATGAAGTAAAAGGGACTTTTATATAATCTTTCATTATCTCAAGGAAAAGACAATGCTTTTGAGTTGAGTTGGTTGTGAAATCCTTTTGAATACCTTGAAGCAGTAGTAGCTTGTTAAAAAAAAATGTTATTTTCAAGAATGCTATATCTCAGTGTGAATAGGTGACATGGGGTTCATTGTTTTCAGCGTCCTTAAGCAGTCACATTATTAGACCTTAATCATTTCTGTTTACTGTGCCTTGTCATATTGTTAGGATATTTTTCTACCTGTGCCCCTAGGAATGTAATTTAAAATGTTATTGCAACATTAGAAAGGAAATAAAAATTGTAAAGCCCCTCAAGTTTTATTTTAGTTAGCTTCAATTTTCAGACCTGAATTTTCATATATTGGTGATTATTAAATTTTAATCTTTGACCTTTCTATTATAATGTTATAGAGAAGAAGAAGTTAATGTAGATAGTTTGCCTTTGATATTTTCATTAATGGTGAGCTTATATCTACTTGAAATGTATTTTTATAAATGTATTATTCAAAATATCTGCAGTGGGTTGAATGGTGTCCCTCAAAGACATGTCTACCTAGAACTTCCCAATGTGACCATATTTGGAATAAGGGCTTTTGCAGATATAATTAAGGTAAGGATTTCAAGATGAGATCATCCTGAATTAGGGATGGCCCTAAATTCAATGACAAATGTCTTTATAAGAGACTAAAAAGGAGATTATGGAAAGACTGAGAGAGAGTCAGTGAAGACGGAGACAGAGATTGGATCTATACTGCCACGACACAAGCAACATCTGGAGCCACCAGAAGTTGGAAGAAGCAAAGACAATTTCTCTAGAGCTTTCCCACCAACACAATGATTTCAGTCTTCTGGCTCCAGAACTATGAAAGAATAAATATCTATAGCTTTTAACCTTCACCTTGTGGATATTTGTTATATATCCCTATGAAACTAATACAGATTTTATTAATGGAAGTGGGATGCTGCTATAACAATATCTAAAAATGTGAAAATGGCCTGGAATTGAGTAATGAGTAGATGCTTGAAGAATTTGGAGTGTGTGATTGAAAAAGTCTAGACTGTCTTGAAATGACTGTTGGCAGAAATATGAACATTAAAGGTGCTTCTGGTGAGGTCTCAGGAGGGAATGAGAAACATGTTATCAGGAACTGGAGGAAAGGAAAACCTTGTTGTATATTGGCAGAAAACTTGGCTGAATTGTATTCTGTTGGGTAGGAAGCAGAGCTTGTAAATAATAAAGTTGGATATTTAGCTGAGGACCTTTTCAAGCAAAGTGTTGAAGGTAAAGCCTGGTTTCTTCTTGTGCTTAGTGTAAAATGGGGGGGGGGGGGGAGATAAATTGAAGAAGGAATTGTTAACCAAAAAAGAATGAGCATTTGAGACTTAGATTCTCAGTCTATTCAAATTGCTAAAGATGCTAAAATTAGAAAATGTACTGTTGGAAAAATATACACTAGCGAGAGAACCAAGTTTGTAGCTGAACAAGATTTTGCTGAAAAAATGAGGTATGTGACTAATGGACCCCATTATCTATCTCAGCAAAAGCCAAGAATAGAGATGGGGTTATCCAGGGAAGATCTGTGGAATCTTTTGTCTAACAGTGTGGATTTTTATGACATACATGGGAGACTCACAGAGTTTTTGAGAATGTTACACCATCAGAGACACTGCCAGCTTGGACTGAAAATGAAATGAAGCAGAGTCTGAATGCAAAGGCCAAAGTCATGGACCCAGAGGGAGGCAGAGGTTGGCAGATCCATAGGCCAGAAGATGATGAGGTTGTTGCTGTTCCAAGCACTGTGTAGGGCAACAGAGTGAAGGGCAGGAGCCATAAAGGACACACTGAATACAATGTCTATTTCTGGAAATAAGTAAATGAAATACCTAGGGAGCCTATTCACAGTATAAAGCACTTGCCTCTTTTATTGCATAAGTAAAAAAGAATATCCTAAAAAGTGCTAAGAAGGAACCAAAAAGTTATAAAACAAAACAATTAACAGATTTAAAAATAAAATAGAATTCTTAGAAATAAGAAACCAAGAATTTAAATTAATGAACATGTTGAATATAGCTAGGTAGAGCATTTAGGGTATTAGTAAACTTGAAGAAAGATCTAGAGAAGTTGCACGGACAGACAAAAAGAAGGTACATATTAAAAATGGCTAAAGAAAGTTGGAAGATTGAGGGAAAGTAAAACATACATTTAACTGGAGTCTTAGAAGAAGAGGATAAAGGGGAGGAGGGACAATATTTAATGAGAGAATGACTTAGAATTTTCCAGAGCAGATGAAATACATGAATGTTCACTTTCAAGAAGTGCAATGAAAGCTAAGCATACAAAATTAAAAAGATATTTATAATTAGGCGCATCAAATAAAAGTAAAAATTCAAAGCACCAAAAAATTGAGATCTTCAAGAAAGTCAGGGGGACAAAGAGAGAGAGAAGAAAGAAAGAATGGTTGTCTTAAAAATTAATAAAAATATCTACATTTATAAACACCCAGTGACAGTATAAATCAATAGAAATTATGTCTAATGTAAGGCTCACAAAAGTAAGCTAGAATTATACTCTTGAATTAAAACTGCAGGTATATTGGGGGGTGATAATCACAATTCATTGATATTAATTGACATTAGACTTTGTATGGTTAAGTAGGCAAGTTAAAATTGTATAAAGTGTACAAATGATATAACTTCCAATTTAGTGAGAGGAGGGGGATAATAGCTAGCACTTATATGATGTGCAAGATACTATGTGCAAGATACTCTTCTAAAGGATTTACATGGTTTAAATAATTTAAGCCTCACAACAATCTTAGAACGAGGGTGCGGTTCCATCCCCATCATCACATGAAGTAACTGAGGCACAGAGAGACAAAATTATTCCCTTAATGTCATAGAACTGCTCCATACCAATGCTGGAATTCAAAGCCATGTAGTCTGACTCCAGGGCACACTCTTAACCACCAAAACATTGCCTTTCTATAAAAATGAGGCTGGGTAGAAATAAATCCAAGTGGACCATAACCATTCATTCAACAAATATATATTAAACCATTACTCTGTGCAAAATACTATTCTAGGCATCGTGGAGGCTCCAATGAAGTAAACAACAAAGACTCATGATTCCGTGGAGCTTATGCTCTAATGGAATAAAGTAAATAAAATAAACACAGCACTTAAAAGATAAGAAGTGTCCAACTAAAAGAAAAGGATAGGGTATTTTTTTTTTCAGAATTAGCTATATATGTTCCTTAAAGAAGGCATAAATAATTTTAAAGCCATAGGAAGTTTGAAGCAAACCAACAAACATTTATAATAGGCAAGCATATATGAGCAAATATATATGATAAGTAAATAAGAACTAAAAGAAATCCAGGGCTTCTGTGTTAATATCAGACCAAATAGACTTTGGGTGCAAAATAGCATTAATTGAGATAAAGAGATCCACTCTGTTTTGATAAAAATTCAATTTATCAGGATGATATTCCAATCCTAATGTTCTATGCACCTAATAATATAGCTTTAAAACCTATCAAGTAAAATTGAAGGAATTAAAAGAAGAACCGAAAAAAATTGATTTTAACACACCTTTCTTACTTATTGATAGATCAAGCAGACAAAAAAATCAATGGGAATATGGATTTGAACAATGCAATTAACAAGCTTAGTCAAATAGGACATCTAAAGAACATTGCAACCCAAAAACTTTTTAAGCACTTGTGGAATATTTATAAAATTTGATAACATTCTAAGTATAAAGCAAATTAAAAAAAAGAATTTCCAAGACTCAGTGTAATGTAAGCCACATTTTCTAAGCACATTAAGTTAGAGATCAATACCAAAAGAATATTTTTAAAGACCATGTATTTTATATTTAAAAAGTGCTTCTAAATACATGGTGGACTGAACGAAAAAAGCGCAGTGAAAGTCATACTTCGAATTGGATGATAATGAAAATACTTTCTAGAAAAATTGTAGAATGAAAAAAATAGTTCTTGTGAAGAATTTATAACCTGAAATCCATAAGTAAGGAAATAAAAATTGAAAATAAGCATCCAATATAAGAAGTTAGAAAAATAACAATTGTATAGAATCAACTAAAATAAGATAAAGAAAAGTGAATAAATTAATATACAAAAATAGAATTTTTTTAAATTTTTTTATAGATTTTATTTATTTATTTGACAGAGAGGAGAGAGATCACAAGCAGGCAGAGAGGCAGGCAGAGAGAGAGGGGGAAGCAGGCTCCCTGCTGAGCAGAGAGCCCGAGGTGGGGCTCAATCCCAGGACCCTGAGATCATGACCTGAGCCGAAGGCAGAGGCTTTAACCCACTGAGCCACCCAGGTGCCCCCTAAAATAGAATTATTATAATTAAATATTTATTTTTTGAAACTACTAACAACGTTGACAAACCTCCAGAAAGAGTGTCAAAGACCCTAAGACAGGAACATTTCTGGTGTGTGCAAAGAACAACTGAAGACCAGTGTGTGCAAAGAACAACTGAAGACTAGTGTATCTGGAGCAGAGTGAGTGAGGGTGGAGAAGTGAAGGTATAGGAGATGGGACCAAGAGATGGCTTAAGGGCTGGATCACATGAGGCTTGATAAGCCATTGCAAGAATTTTAAAACTTTGGTTGGTGTGTTAAGAAGGTTCTGGGGAGACTAGTTAAGAGTTCACTGTAGTAGTCTAAACAAGAGAATGGGAGCTTAGACATCCTAAGTTGGATATGAGCTTGATATATTTTGAAGGTAGAGCCAACAGGATTTCTGTTTTATTTGGATGTGGAGAAGTAGATGATAGTGAACTGAGCTACAGTGGCAGTCACAAAGGTGGTGAGTAACTCAAGATAATTGGTTTCTTGACTGGCAGAGGAACTGTATAACTAGACTGGATTTTATATGAGGCTCAGTTTCTAAGGTCAGCCCATTATTATCCTTGAAAATCTCTTGGAAAGATGCCATACTGTACAAATTCTCAATATATTCTACAAACAGAATTCTCCCCCACTGTTAGCTTCCCCACAAAAGCTTGCTGCTTCTTGATTTGAGCACTAGCTTACATTTAAGAGTCGTATTGTATGAAATATATGTATTTTAAAATACCAGAATCCCCATTAGTATGGTAAATATTCTATGAGAACCACCTGGTCTCTGAGACAGTCCAAGGAAACGGCAGATTCATGACCCACACCTTCCACTCAGAATCTTACACCCACAAGGGAAAGAGCTGGAAGCAACTGCTCATCCTGTACCCTCTTCCTTTCTCCTCCTTTCCTCTTTCCTTAGCAACCAAGCATATCTTACTTAATTCACCTAAGTTAAATGTGCACATGACATACTTATCAATAAGCTCAGCCCCTTTTCTCTCTAATGTACAAACTTAAATTAAGCTGCTTCCTCAGAACTTGTTTCCCAAATTTTTTCATCATTGAGAATCAGACCATATCTCTGGTACTACAGGAGCATATACATCAGCCTCGTTTTTGATTTTAAACTCTGGCATGTGGCTCCAACCCTCAGTCTGTCTCAAAGGAGAAAGTTCCAACCAATTTACTTCACTCCTTTCCCTTTTCCTTTACTTGTGGGAGACTTGCCCTAACTTAACCCAGTTGCAAGGGCCATGCTGCCCTATGTTGGTATCCTATCCTCCTCTTAGGCCTGAAGACCATGTTCTAGACCCACGCTCCTCTCATTGTATCCAAGGATAAATCTGTCAGAGGACAACTACCTCCACCTGCTTCTCACTCACATTCCCCACTATGTTCCACCTACCTGATTGAACGTAAGTCTAGCACTAACTTGATTTACAAATGAGAAACTTCCAAGGTCAGTGTTTATGGCGACTGTATTGTAGTTCCGCAACTAATCTCTCCTTTTCTCTGAACTTTTGTGGGAGAAGATAATGAAAAGACTTCTTGGCAAAATTCACCAGGGCTCTGTTGATGTTGGGTTTGCAATGTGACTTTTCTCTGGCCCAAACATCATGTGTTTCTGCTGGCTTCTTGAAAAGCTTCTGTCCTCCATTATAAGAAAATGCCCTGAGTAACTGAAGTCCTTCAAGCCTGCATCCCAGAAGGAGAGCACAGAGCTGTCCTGGATGTAAACCACAGTTGAGAAAGAACTGCCTCAGGTTACCTGCAGACTTACAGCTGAGGAATGTATACTTATTGTTGTAAGCCATTGAAGTTCTTGGATTCTTGGATTGTTTCTTAAATTGCATTATTGTAATAAATATTTGGCTAACGCATGTTATTCCCATTATACAAGTGAAGACAGACATACAGAAGTAAATAACTTAGGCAAGGTGAGCCTGGACACTCAGACTCAGCTCTCAACTCTGAAATGTCAGCACCCAATACGGCCTCTCAAATACTCGCTGTACTTTAGACACTATGCTTTTCTTATCTGTTGACATTTCAAGCTAAAATTTATAACCATATTTTCCCACTTTTGTTTACTAAATATTTATTGATTTATTACCATGTTCTATATACAATGATAGGAGTTATCCTTTACTTCTTCTTTGCTCTGGTGATGAGTTTCTGTCCAGGTTTTGAGTTCATTCCTTATTCCATCTGCCTTATGCTGCTATAGTGGGACTATCTTGTCTGATTTCAGAGTTTTAAACTAGAATAGAAATAGACTTGGCTCTCTCAATGGAAAAGGTCATTTGACTATCTGGGGATGATAGAGTTGGGTTGGATTTTAATTTACAGGCAGAGCTTTGTGATTAAGAAATAGTGAAGTTGGAAAGAAAGAAAAGTTATTTTTAAAGAAGTCTGCCGACATCATTAATGTGATAAGAAAAACAAATAATATGTGAATATTTACAAAAAGATTCCCTTCCTTGTCTCCTCACTGTCTTAGGAGACACGTGTCACTGCCAATTTACGTCTTCCCTTCCTCACTATCTAAATAGTCTTGGCTCCTGGCATTTCCTGATACTGACTTGAAAGAAAAGGCAGAGAGAGACAGAACTGGAGAGACAAAAAGAAAAGGGAATAATTCTCTTCACTGAGTTGATCCTCTTTTGTGAGGTATTCTGGTAATGGAAGATGTGGGAGGCAGAGCTTTGGCTCCCACAGCCTTTGCCTTCTGTGACATATCCATGGTTAGGTAGAGTTACTTGGCTAACGGGGCTTTGCAGAGGTCATTGCTGATGTTACTAATCAGTTGGGAGATAGGGAGATTAAAATAAGGAGATTATCCTGGATTACCAGAGTGGGGCCAATGTAATCACATAAACTGTTAAAAACCGAAGCAGTTAGACGATTGAGGCTGAAGGGACAGTCAGAGAGATTCAAACTATGGAAGAATTCAGTGTGCTTAGATTTTCCCTCTCTTGTTCCATAAGCAAGGCCTATCTTTCTTTGTGGGCTTTGAAGATGGAGTGGGCCTCAGGCCAAGGGATGCTAGGGGCCTACTCCTGTGAAGAACAACCTTTGGCCAGCAGCCAGCAAGAAAATGGTGAATTCAACCCTATATCCTTAAGAAACTGGATTGGTTTTTTTATTTTTTTTAAGATTTTATTTATTTATTTGACAGAGAGAGAGATCACAAGTAGGCAGAGAGGCAGACAGAGAGGGGGGGAAGCAGGCTCCCTGCCCAGCAGAGAGCCTGATGCGGGGGCTTGATCCCAGGACCCTGAGACCATGACCTGAGCCCAAAGCAGAGGCTTTAACCCACTGAGCCACCCAGGTGCCCAAGAAACTGGATTCTACCAGCCACCAGATTAAGTTTGGATGGCACCTTGATTCCAGCCTTGTGAAACCCTAAACAAAGGACCTGCCCAAGTTCGGACGTCTGATCTAGAGAACTATGAGGTAATATGTCATTTAAAGGTGTGAAATTTATGGTAATTTGTTATAGCAGCAATTTCTTTTCCTTTGGTGCTCACAGTTCTTGGTCATACTGCTTTGAAGAATGAAGTGGTCGATCAAAGAGCGGTGGACAGTAAAGCAAAGTTTATTGAGTGATAGTAAAGTTTATTGAGTGATAGTACAAAGCTCCTGAAGAGGGAGGGGACCCAAGAGGGTTGAAACTGGAGTTTCTAAGTCTAAGGGTTCTTATGAGACTGTTGGCGGGCTCTTTTTCATCTGATTAACCCTCCGGGCACCTGTCATCCAATCAGAGTTTTGTCCACCTGCTCATCTACCTCTCAGATAGTTGTTCACGTGGGAAAGAGTGGAGGGCTCCTTCCAGGGTGGTGTAGAGTCCTTTTAAGGGTGGTTTCCTCTTAGCGCAGAGGCTCGTCCCTGCCTGCCTTTCTTCTGACTATCCTTCATTAGCAGCAATAGAAAACTCTCGCAGAAAAGAAAGGGAACTTAAGTAGAAGTTGGGGATATTAGCCTAATAAAGATCTAAGAGAGCTAGAATGAAAAGGACAGAGAAACTATATATTTGGTGCTGAAAAGAAATTAAGGGAAGAGTTTTGGGGTGCAGGTGAGTTGGAGAAGAGAGAAAAGAGGGGTACATGCTAAACAGGATGTTTGTAAAGTAATTTCTGCAATGGACAGTGCTCCCTCAGGTATAATTCTATTCAGAGAAGCTATGTGGGAACCTGGGATAGATTTAGTTCATATAGGATGAGCTAGAGTTGGAGAATGAAAGTCAAGAATAAACCGGAAACATTTTGGTAAACCAAAAGTTTGGGATGTGAGTGGGATGTGAGTAAGGCCTTGAACTGAAAGAAACTTGGCCCTCTGTGGGTGAACTGAGCCTGAGAGAGGGCCAGCCACACTTACCTGGGAAGTTTTAAGTTAATGTATTGACATAAAACCCAATTTTACACAGAGGATAATCAGCAGTGTCTTTTGCAAAACAGAAATGTGTGAAGAGACACCAGTTTGTTAAAGGCACGATTATTGGTCATCAGTGATCTTTGAAAGTTTATATTTATGAGCTTCGTGTAGGTTTACGAGACAGAAAAAAAGGCTTTATTGTCCAATGAAGATACAATATTGAAGAATTCGAGGATGAACTCGTTTGTTTTTATTCTTCTCTCTGAAAACAAGTCCATAATCTGCAAGCTTTGTGATGCTTTAGGAAGTAGAGTACCTGTTTCCAGTAGTTCTGATATCCACTAGCAGCTAGAGAAATCCCAGGTAATGTAATATAACATCAACTAGCGAGGCTGCTTGTGGAACAGGTGCTCTGATTAAGTTTATTTTCTGGGTAAATAAGAATATCAGAAAGCTTTTTTATTTCATTCCTTATTGTTGGCAATCTTCATAATAGGTGTACATCTACTTTCTTGTGAATGGAGAATGAAGATAATTTATCTTTACTTTCCATTTGATGTGATAGGGTACACAGTGGGATAAGAATTTGAGTGGGATGCAAGCTTAAGCTAAATCATCACTCAGATTGAATGGATCTGATAACCTTAATTTCGGACTTTGTTCTGAAAAACAGAGTAGGTAAAGTTTCAGAAAATTGATCCGATGAATCGTGCTGTGACTGTTATTTGTCTTTATGCAATATGTATTAAAAACAATCTCTTTCTTTAAAGCTCTGGAGTAGAGAAAAAAGTTCTTAATGCATATAAAACACTATGACATGATTTTCTAAAGCAAATCAGACTAGTATATTTTTCATAATATTCACAAATGATGCTAACCTTTAAAAAAAAGTAAGCAATATTTTTCTCTTTAAAAGCAATTTCTCTTTGGTTGTTTCTCTCTCTCTCTCTTTTTTTTTTTTTTTTAATGAATCCAAGGGAAGTTTCTACTTATATCCTGCCTTTATATTCACTCTGGTTCTAAATTCTTTGATACTGCTATTCCAGACAAGTTGCTGGGGCTTACCCTAGGGTGAACATTAAGGGTGGTGTGGCTGGTGCTTAGCAGCTTCAGGCAGGAGATGACTGTTTTGATCTGTTCTGAATGCTTCTGAAAACCCTTTGCATGATTGCTTCAACTGGTCAGTCTTCCGAGTCAGATTGACACCCTTCTGCAGCACCCCCCCAATACACCCAGCAAATGATTACCTCCTAAAGAAAATCCAGAATCAGTGTGTGAAACAGACCAGGGAATAGTCGAATGAATGGTATTCTTTCTCCCATCCATCACTAAAGTCCTTGAATGCAAAATACACCAAAAGTCAGTTTTAATGATTTTAGAGGGTCTCAAAAAAGAGATACTTAAACAGGGGAAAGTTGAAAGCAGTTAAACCTAGTGAATCAAAGTAAAGGCAAGAACTTTTAAAGGACTAAATGTGATACCAGAGGAGATTAGAAGTGATGGCCATTATGGTCTCCAGGCAAAACAGGAATAATTTGTGAAATATTGCTTGCTCTGAGGACAGTGGGATCAGGTAATGATTTTATTCTTAGTTTTATTTATGGCCTTGAAGAAGAGAGACTCATTAAGTCAATATGGTAAATTTAAGAACAGTTTGTGTTTTAAGAGGAAAGTTAAAAAATGTTAAGTGTACCAATCAAATGTCAAACGGAATGGAAATTAATTCGGCATCAAGTCATACAGCTCTCTTGGTTTGCTGGCTGAGATTGTGCAGCTGAAATTCTCTGAAAAGTTCATATAATTTAAAGAGTGTGTCTTCTTCCATTCCACGTGGAAGGGAAAGCAGTCAGCATTGAAGCCACTGATACCTCAGGTGTGCATTGGGAGCGGACCCGCGCTTCTTTGTAAAATCAATTCAGCATCACCCTCTGCTCTCCTCCACAGGGTTTGTCTTCCTAAATTGTGTTTTATTTCCTTCTAACTCCACTGCTTCCCTATCGCTCTCTTTCCTGCATTTTTCACACTACACATGACCTCCCTATTTCTACTCCGAGATCTTGCAGCCCTTTCACCTTCCAAACCTCCAGTATTCCCCCACACATAAGAAGGCTGCAGAAACATGTTTTGAAATAATATGCCAGGTAGAATGGTAACTCTCACCAGTGAGAGATAAGTTACATTTGACAGTGGGGAGTATAAAACTTTAGCATTAACTAGACCCATGCGATGTCTTTATATAAATATTGAGAGTGATGTATTATAAATGTGTTCCCATTAGAGCCTTGCCTAAAAATTAGATTTTTTTTTTCATTTGTCTTCAGAATATATTGACTCATAGCTCTCTCACAAAAAATGGAATTGAATTCACAATGTCCTGCTTGTTACCAAGTGCTCTGGGTTGGTTATATAGCATGATTGGTATTGATCCTGGGGGAATAAAACTAACAGTGCTCTTGTTTGTAGAGCAAAAGAGAACTTTATTTTTTTATTTGTAGCTATTAGTTTTTAAAGGCGAGCAAATCCATGTCTTCAGACAACATTTATCACGTCTTCTTGGTGGAAATGTTGAGTGAAACCCTGGGTCTAGGAAAAGTTTTGTTATGAGGCCTGCCACTCCGGGGCACTTTAGTAATTAACCATTTGTTCTCCAAAAAATGAGGATGGCATTTTATTTATATTACTACTACAACTCTTGAAACAAACAAAAAATGGATTTTGTTGAGGGTTTAGATAGTTCGAAATGTGTTTAACGATTATTTAAAGGGATACTAATGCTATGAAAGTCTCGGGTCACAGAAACAGTAAAGCTGTCAATATTAGAGAGGACACAGAACAGAGCGTGCATTTTAAAGTAGAATTTTAAGGCAAATTAATTTACTTCTGTACCATATGCAAATGTTTTGGATATTTTTCAAAATTGTTAATCTGTGAAAGCCTTTGTGTTTCTGGCAAAATTTAACACATGACTTTCACTGTTTTGACCTTTTGAAATTATGCTGTTTTAAAGACGAACTAGTACATTAAAGAGATTATATTTTAATGTTTGAAGTTCATGTTATAGGCCACTTTAAAATGAACCTTTTTGCTCAGTCTTAAATTACAGAGTATTATAAGGAGTTTGAAGAAAAAAGATGAAATTATTTGAATTTCTTATACATGAAGGATATAGGAAATGACTCTGACAAGGCACGATTTTATGGTGTCTCCTTTTGATACCGTTCAAAGACAAGAAAAATTAGGAGTAGACGATGAGAATCAAGATGATACAAATAAATCAGAAAGGCAAACCCTCAAGACTTAAAGACTTTCTAATATATTCTCTCTGAAGCCCCAGAGAATGTCAATACGAGCCTTCCAATACCCCTATAAACCACCCATTTGTTGCTTAACTTCAAGTTTTCTTGTCCTGGGAGTGCTAGAGAAACACGACAGAGTTTGCTGAGCTACCAATCTAGCAACTTTCTGGCAAAAATGATCACTATGGCTGCCTTACATCTTTACAGTGCATGCAATCTCTTGCAGCCTTTGTTTCTTTCTCCACTAACATACAAAATAACTATTGGCCATTCCTCTTCATTGCCCAAGTTATTCACCTTTTCTCAGATTTTACCCTTTTTGACTCCTCTCGAAAATATATTATGTTGTTTCTTTTTGAAAATCCCATTTTCTTTGGAGACTGATTTTCTGAACTGCCTCCATAGACTTCTTTTCCTCCTGACATCTCCAAATTGTATTTTACCCCTAAGATTCTTCCCCTAAATCTCCTCTCTTTTTTTTTCTTAATAGTCTCTTGAGATCCTTTCTTCTCTTGTTATTATTCTTTTTTTCACCACCTCTCTGTATCCAACCTCCCATACAAGATATCTAGGTCTTTGTTTTCCAAGTATCATTTTTAAATTTCCGAATGTGTACTTCAAAAGCCCATCACTAAACTTTTTTTTTTCTTTAGAACTTTATTTCCGTTCCTATTGAAAGCAGCAATAGTATTCAGCATTCCAGTCTCTTTACCCTCAAAGGTGACACGCATTCACTGTATTAGACTGGGCTCCTGAGAAGCAGAGCCTGAGACAGGGATTTGATGCTGTGATTTATCAAGGGAGAGTTCTTCGGGAACACCTGTAGAGACATGTGAAAACCATAGCAAAAATGTGGCTTAGGTAAAAGGAAGTGGTAAGGCTCTGGAGTACAAGCCAAACCATAGAATTGTTTACCCTTGAGCACAGGAGCTGGCCTTTTGTGTTCCGGTATCAATCGGTAAATGACCATAGGCGTTTCCGGGGATGGAGTGGGTCACTTCCCAGGAATGCTCACTCCCATTCAGTGGAAGGCAAATCCCTGAGACATAAGGTAGCTTTGAGCTTTTAGGAGATGGTATTTACAAACAGCTGATGGGTAGGTGTATGACCATGTAAATGGAATGTGTGTGAGCACTACACTGTCTACTACACCTGCATACACACATCCTTCCTCAATTGTCCAGCTCCACAGTGGGTACGATATTTATTATTCCCATAGTGATGACTCTGATCATATATCACCTGGGGTTGGGTCATACTCTAATAATTGATTTCCACCAATTAATTGCTTCTAAACCCTTTCCTGTTCTAAACACAACACTAATCACAGTTTTGTTCTGGTAAAATGCTTTTAATGATTCTCCATTGCTTAGTGAAAAAAATGTAGATTAGTATTATTATTAGCTAAGATCTCTACCCATCTCTTCTCAACCTACACTTCAAAGTTTACTCTAGAACATATAAAATACATACTTCTCTAACTGGATTATCCCTTTGTAAATATTTTTAAGACCCTATTTTATCTATCTATCTATCTATCTATCTATCTATCTATCTATCTATCTACCTATCTATCATCTATCCATCTATCATTTATCTACCTATCTATTATTTATTCACTAATTTATTTATTTTTGCTGCTGTGCTCTACTACATTTGAAATGCTTTCCTCCTATACCCCATATTTTTAATGACATGATTTTGTCTTAACTTATTAAATATCTTTTTAAAAAATAATTTATAATGTTTACTTGTCTACTTCCTGAAGCACCTAGTACTCACGAGGCAGAATAGATAGTCATAAACCTGCTTTGCTCCCTACTGAATTATAACCTGTTCAAGATATCTCTTAAACAACTATAGTGACTCTCACAGAGCAGTCCTCAATATTTGTCTAATTGAATTAGACCACTGCAAAGTAGTCTATTTTTGACTATTTTTTCTACTTATCAGAATGTTGTTCATGGCTATATAGTAGAATGTGTTTTTTGTTTAATATCTCCTGAAATAATTGAAACTCAGTAATCATTTTCTACAACTTATTGGAAATCACTTCAAAGAATGTTAAAAATAATGTATAAAAATATGTTGGGAGGACATCTGGAAGCTATGACTTTAACTCAATGATCAGAGTTACCATCAATATTCAGATAAATTGATACTATGTTTCTCCTGATATGATGAAAACAGCATTAGTTTTATGCATGCTTACTCATCTCCAAAATAACTGCACTGTATCCTTCAAAAATGTTAAGGTCAAAAAAGATAAAAAAAAAAAAAAAGGCAGGAAATGTTCCAGATTAAAGAAAACTAAAGAAATATGTCAAATGCAATGTATTAATCTGAATGGGACTTTTGACCAGAAAGTAAAATAGCATAAAACATTACTGGAGTAATTAAAAACTAAATGCGGGCCATGGGTTAGATATTTTTGTATTAATCTCAAATACTACGATTTTGATAATTGGGGTATTCTTGTTAAGTAAGAGAATATCTAGTTTTTTGTGGGCCTTTAAAAAAATAATATTTATTTAAACACATCTCAGAAATTGACAGCATAATTAAAGGCTCTGGGAATTCTAACAATTAAAAAAAAAAAACTGTTTGGTTTAAACAAGGGGTTAGCACACTTTTTTCTGAAAGAGCCAGACAGTGACTATTTCAGATTTTACAGGCCCTGCAGTCTCCATTGCACCTACTAACTGCATTGGTAGTACAAAGCAGCTGTAGAAAACACTTGAATAGATGTGGTTGTGTTTCAATAAAACTTTATGAAGACAAGCAGAAGGCTGAATATGACCTATGTACCGCAGTGTATAATAATTGATCGTATCTTACACTTTGTTGATCACAGAAATTTTTTTCATCTGAATCCCAATTAATAACCCAGGTGCTTTCAAATAATAGGCAAATTTAAGTGATAGAAAAATCCTACTTGTAAACAAAGATGATCCTTTTAAACTGCTATTTTTTTTTTAGCTTTACAAAGGATATTTGGAAGATATATTACATATTTTCCAAAAATAGCAAGGTCATAGAAAAGCAATTTAATATTTTTATCTGTTGTATTCAAGAGAATGCCTAACTTTAAGAAATACATACTGAAGTCCTTAACAATGAAGGGGCACAACATTTCCAACTTTTCTAAATAGATTAAGAAAAGGAATATATGCATGTATGCATGTGTATCTGTATATTGATATCTAGAGATATGGACATCGAGAGAGATGGATAACAGGAGGAGAAAGACAAAGCATAATGGACAATTGGTGAACATAGGTGCGTGGAATATATATGGCAGTTCTTATATTATTCTTTTTTTAAATTTTTATTTATTTATTTATTTTTCATTTATTTGAGAGAGAGAAGGTGCACGAGTTGGGGGAAGGGGCAGAGAGAGAGGGGGAAGCAGACTCCCTGCTGAGCAGGGAGCCCAACACAGGACTCGATCCCAGGACCCTGAGATCATGACCTGAGCTGAAGGTAGATGCTAAACTGACTGAGTTACCCAGGCGCCCCCTTATATTATTCTTGCAATTTTCCTGTGCATTTGAAATTATGTCAACACAGGAATTTATTAAAAATGTTTTGTGTTGTATAGATAATGTTACATGATAAATTATATCTCATTTGACCAAAACTCCCTTGCCTTTTGAAGACTTACATATTCCAAATTAAGACAAGATGCAAACACTGAAGTCATCTTTTCATTTTCATTCTTGGGGAATTATGTTGACTTGTGATGGATCAAATGTTTGTGTTCCCCTCCCCATCCCCCCCATTTCCATGTTGAAACCCTGATCTCTAGTGTGATATTTGAAAGTGGGGCCTTTGGGAGATAATTATGTTTAGATGAAGTCATGAGGGCAAAGCCCCCATGATGGGATTACTGCTCTTACAAGAAGAAAAAAAGACCAGAGACCTTTCTTCTCAGCACACATCAACTCAAGGCTATGTGAGCATCCAGAGACAAGGTGAGCAGACATTCCAGGCCCCTCTCCAAGAGCTGACTCGGCTGATACTTTGATTTTGGACTTCCCATTCTCCAGATTTATAAGAAATACATGTCTGTTGTTTAAGTCCTCCAGCCTGTAGTGTTTTGTTATACCAACCTGGCCTGACTAAGGCAGTCTGATTACTTCCTGGCTGAAGTAAGGCACTGCTGTAATTGTGCTTGTGGTCTGTTAAAAGGGCTCATGTGAACCATGTCTTAAAGTTTTACTTTAAGGAGTTTACTCCTTTTAGGGAGTAACTAATATAACAGAATTTACTATTGCTCTCTCAGATTGTTGTTACTCAGTACACATTTTATGTCATATTTTTATTAGTCAAGTTTTTACCTTATATGTCACTATCTGCATCGTATTTTTATTGCTCAGTGTTTTACACATAGAGAGGTCTTAGTATTTTCCGAACTAATGCATGCATGAATACACGAATGAAAGATGAATTTATTTTTCTAAGTTCAACTCAAATTATCACAACTGAAAGTTAGATCCAAGATGAAGTTTAATTCTGTTATGTTCGAATGTGTTTAAAAGAGATTATTTCTGAATTCCCTGGAGTGCCTTAAAATGGAATTAAGGTGACTGTGAGGATTAGGTACATGGCCATGACATATAGGAAAATGTAGGAAAGTCATATGCTGTCTCTCAGAATAGACAGAGTTAAAGCCAGTTTTACAGTGTTGTGGCCAAGTGTGTCCATAAAAGAGAAAGGTAAAAACTGGTTATGAAGTCTAGGTAGCCCATTTAACTTGGGACTTATGTTAATTTATGAAATTAGTTAAAGGGACGGATAAAAATGTTTGACACTGGAGGTGCCTGCAGGTACTCTTAGTGAAGACTGTGATCGTTGAAACACACTGCTCTACCTTTCATGGTTGGGATACAGATGAAAGGATTTTCTTTTCTTTCCTTTTTGAAAGTTATGCTTTTTACTTATCAATTACTGTTTTATATATCAGCACTCAATATTTTTGGTGATTTTAAGCTGTTTCCAGAGGTTATTTCTTTGAAAATATTCTTTTAAATCTTATAGTACCTGCAAACTGTATATTCTTTAAAACCTAATCCAATACAGGGGCCCTGGGTGACTCAGTCAGGTAAGTGTCCAGCTCTTAATTTCAGCCCAGGTCGTGATCTCAGCATCCTGAGATGGAGCCCCGCATTGGGCTCCGTGCTCAGCGTGGAGCCTGCTTGAGTATTTCTCTCCCTCTCCTTCTGCCTCTCCCCACTTCCTCTAAAATAAATAAATAAATCTTTAAAAAAAAATGCTAAACTAAACTAATCCAACACAAATTTAATTTATAGCATGGAACTCACCCCCAGGAATGGTGTGAGCCAAGTTAATGTCTTGTTTGTCAGATATCACTAATAATAAAATAATTTTGCTGTTTGAGATCTTTCCCTCCAGGATGCAAAGATAGTGGAGAGAGAGCTGGCTGTGAGGGACTGAGCTCATTGCCACCCCCACCATTCCGTGGGAACTTGTTCTCCTTTTTTCTGCCCACTGAAGCAGTGGGCACCACCCATTGGCAAGAGGCAGAAAACCTAGTCATCTTGCATTTCTCCTTTGTACTAATCATGCTACTGATCCTTAAATGCTACTCATTATATATTTTCTACTTATCCCGGATCTTTGACCTCCTTACCTCTACTTCTATTACTGCTTTTCTTTATGGCCTCCCCACATCTCAATTAAACTATAGCAATGGCTTCAAGTCCCACTGAATTTATCTTCTGCAATACTGTGGGAGAAAGAGAGATCTTGCCTCACTACAGCTTGGACTTGTCACTCAATTCTTAGATTGCTTTAGTTGGTCCTACATCACCTTGAGAATGAATTCCAGACACTTTGATGGTACATACAAAACCTTAGTCATTTTTGTTACCACTTTGCTATAGTGGACAACTACATACTTTTTTCTTGACCAACACTAATTCTCTTTGTCTCTCTTTCTCTTCTCCTTTCTCTCTTTCTCTTTCTCTCTCTTTCCCTCCCTCTCATTCATACATATCTATCTATCGATTTGTAACCGCTAACCCTCTGTATTGCAAGTAGAGTTGTTATTGCCAATCAGGATGGTCTGCTCTCTTTGGCTAAGTAATAGGCACATGGTCCAGGAGACACACATCAGACACGCTGAAAATGTGGCTATGCTGCACAATTGACAAGTTTCTGCTTTTATCGTTTCTCTTTGCAGTTGAACATGTTTTTGCTCTTAATAGAATAATCTTGCATCTCTCCACTTCCATTCAAATATCACCCTTTTGGGAGTTTTCTTAACCCCACCACCTTGAGATACAGACCCTCCATTTGTCCTTTCACTGGATTGAAATCTCTGCGTGCTATTTCTAACTTCCTCCTCCAGAATATTAGCTCCTTGAAAAAAGGGAGTATTGGAAGTGCAAGGGAATCGAAGAAAGAACATGAGCTCAGTGGCAAATTAGGGAAATGAGAAAACTGAATACCCAGAAGGAGACAGGGAACTGTGCTCACAGATTCCAGGAGGTGCAGCAAACCAGAGCAGCTGTCTTCCAGGACTGGGAGGTACTTTGGGAGGAAACATATAAGGTTAGTTATTAATATAGTTATTAATATTATTTACCAAATATTTCGAGGTTGTTCCCCTCCCAGCCATATGATAAAACTGTACGTCCAAGGGCCCTTGTGGTTTTGACCAACGAGGTGTGAACAAAAGTTATTTATACCACTTCTAGGGCAGTGCAGTTAATTGCTGGAGTGGGAGCCTCCACCGCTCTTTCTCACTCTGGCATTGGCAATGGTCGGGAAGGAGGCTGCTCCTTCAGCCTGGGGAACTGATTAGCAGACACAGAGTGGGCATGTGCTGTGAGAGAGACATATCACTGCTGTTTGAAACTGAGATTTTGGAGTTGCTTGTTAGCAAAGCATAACCCATCCTATCCTGGTTTCTCCTGAATGAAACCAAGTGAATAGAAACAGCATGGGATGGCCAGCAAAAAGGGCAGAGAAGAAATGAACTAAGTTACAAACGATTTAAGTTAGCAAGCTTTATCATAAAAACTACTTAAGTCTGATTTTATTTTATCCATATTTCATAAATTGCAAGCACCATTAGCTAGTTTTTGCCCCAGCTAGGAAGGGGAACTTCTCTACTCTTCTTGCTGCTGGAAAGGCCACAGGCAATAATACTCACAAGCCCTCAGCTTGTCCTGTCCGTTGTAAAGAGGAGTGATTTCACAGAGGGATTGTGTGTACAGATCAAATCATACAATGTTCAGGTGGGTGGGTGATGGGGGTGGGAAGCAAAAGGAGGATGACCGCAAAAGAGCAGTGAAAGCAAGAGGTGGGCAAGAGAGTGTGTGTGATTTCACCTGTATTCTGCTCCACCACTCCTGGGAATATAGCTTCTTAAAGGTTGAAGATGCGTCAGGAAAATTAATCTACAGTTGTGGCAGTTTTGCTCACCAACATGCAGGTAAGAAAGGTGTTTTATGACAGAAGTCTATACAACATAATTCTCATTACTCCGATAATCATATCACATAATCAGCTTCAGAAAGCTCTCATATGAGGCTTTCCTTAAGGGAGGGCAGCAAAGTGCTCCTAATTATATGTGTGGTATACAAAGAAATGTAGACATTTAATTAATGTTTGAACAAAAGCAATGTCTAAAAAAATAAATCTGTCCCTCAAAGTGGAATACAGCCTTACAGTATTCCAAAATACAACCAATAAATGTAGATAAATGCAGTGATTATGTAACACACTGGTTTTCTCAAATTCTTTGTATTGCTCTATAAGCACGACAAAGCCATCTGATTACAGTGAACAGAAAAGTGGAAGACCGTTTCAGCATCTGGGGCTTGTAATTAGATCTCCTGGTTGATTTCCAATCAGGCACTTTTATGTTAGTGGTTTGAATAATACAATTGCAAAACTAAAGTAGCTACATTTAAAATTATATTAAAGTATCACTAAAAGAAAATGAAAATAATATTTTAATACAAATACACATTCATTTTAATAAGCACCGTGTTAGGAACATTGCACATTATCAATATCGCTGATTGATTCATAACCTTAATCCCATATTAGGTGGCTGGCAATACCTACCACCAGAGGGCAGAGAGTGAATGCTAATGATTTCATGTGAGTTCTCTTGTACAGAATAACCTTATTCTAGTGGCATTCTTAAACGGAATCTCAGAATATGTCACAAACGGGGATCTCTTACCAAGGTCTCAACTGCCACAGCTTCATTTGTTCCTAAGTCATTCGGCTCAGATAGCCTCATTTTCCCACCCATGTCCTTTAAGATGAGAGAAGGAGACAGAGAGTGAGAAAGAGAGAGATTTTTTCTAGATTAATTCATGTTCTTGGAAGACCAAGACCCAGCAAATACATATAATATGATACTGTTAAGATAAAAATATACACAAATAATGTTGTTTATTGATTCTCTATAAAGAAAGAATGAAAAGAATTTTTTTTGTGATTTCAGTATACCCTACTGAATTTGGAGTATAGATTAATAGCTTTTCAATAAATTTATTATTATAACCAATGAGCACTCTCTTCCTATTTGAAGGGAAACAAAGCTAATTTAACCAAAACTAATTTTTCAATCTAGATTCCAATCAGTTCTAAACACCTGTTTGAAGACATGAAATAAATTTCAATTTATTATGTGACAAAACAAAGGTATGTATATACATCTCGTAGATTAGTTACATATATAAACTTTGTCAGTGACTCTTCTGTTAAAAAATACGAATCATTTAGTACTAAAAACTTAAATTAGTTTCTCAAACTATTTTATTTGTTATTGACTATGGTGATCATATAGAATACCAGTGTAAATTGGATACTTCATAAATAGTGATTTACAGTTTGGTGTATGCTGGAAACCAAGAACATTTTTCATAAGTTGGCTTTATTGTTTTCTGGACAATGATTGTTCTTGCCAAGCATGACCTTGGTTCAGAAGATGGATTCTATTATAGAACCTGCACAAGTCTGCTTTTACTTTTACTTCCTTTTCATCATTCTTTTGCTTGAAGGAGAGCAGACAATGCATGCTCTATGGGAGATGTTGAATAACATGTCATTGTGTGAATGTTCTTCCAGATCTTAAAGCTGAAAGTTGCTTTGAACAGTGAATTTGAGAGCTGATCAGTTGGGATTGGTTTTAATTTCCTACCTTATGCAAATGTTGGCACTCAGTGAACAAATATGATTAATGTTAAAGGTAAATACTAGATTGTATTGTTACCAAAGGATAGCTCTTCCCATATATCCTCACATGTATAATACTAGAGTGCAGTGCTAGGAGATCATCCAATTTTTTATGCTGTTTTTCTACAGAATCACTGGAGACCCAATCCACTAATCTTACTGCCCTATTAGAACTTTCATAATTCCTATAAGTGCTGATAACATACCCTAATTAGAAATTATTAGAAGCACAAAATTTGCATTGAAAATGATGAGTGGTCACAGATAATTGTTATTCTACTATGGGCTGAGTATATGGATTTTATGCTTTTTTTCTTCTTTTAAATTTAGAAAACAATGATTATCATTATATAATTTTTAAATTTTTTAAGAGTTTGTTAAGCAACTACTATGTTCTGAGAACTAGGTTAAGCAGTTTGGCTATATTACCTTTCATTTTGTGTCTCGTATTATTGATGGGGAAATTGAGAATTGAGGAAAGTTATTTGCCTTCTGCCAAAGCTCTCTGCTTTAGAAGTGGCAAGTGCCCATGCCCCTCTCATTCCATTGCATAAGCCAGATAGCATGGCTAAATGTGTGATCACTACAATGGGGAGACCCTCAAAAACCATCTCATCAGGAAGAGGCAACAAATGTTTTGATATAAAACCATCTAAGACTTTTGAAAACGCTATCAGAGATGAGCAAATAAATTAAGGAAGATAGGAAAGGATACACAATACTGCCTGCTGGAGTCTGTGATAATTTCATAGAAAAAATGACTGTCACAAGGAAAATGGAAACTTCCAGGAAATAAGAACAAGATGTAGAAAGGCACAGTGATTTGAAAATTCCATCTGTGTTTGGAGAAAAATGAGCAAATCAACTTGATTGGCGCAAAGACCTGCCTTTGAGGCAGTTATGGGAAATGTGGCTGAAAAATGCATTTTCTGCCACGTAAGAATTTTTGACTCTATCTTTTAGACAGAGTGTGTGTGTGTAGTGTGTGTGTGTGCATGTATGTAGTGTGTGTGTGTTGCTAGGAGAGGTGAAAGAATCAGGAGTTTTTATGTTCCACCATAATGAAAGAGTCTGAACAAGGTTTTAGAAAGATCATCTGGCAGCAGTGGGAGGGAGGGAGGGATGAAAAGAGAGGAACAAACAATTTCTAAGACAACAACCCTCACTAATGTTCATTTCAGAGTTTAAAAAAATGGCTAATGCAAAAAAAAAAAATGGCTAATGCAAACCTAAAATAAAACAAAAGCATGAGAAAGAGACATGGAGAATATTCAAGGGAGTTTAAGATCTACTAAGAAAATGTTAATAGGTTTATTCTTTCAAATATAGATACTCTAAATATAAAGTTTTGCAAATGAAAATGAAGATGTTTGTAAAAAGTGTGCTCATTGAAAGTACAGACTTGGTCATGGTATCAGTGGAATGGTAATATATTTTTTTTTTTTCTGACGTGTTATAAAAGGAACTACCCAGGTGGATTTTATGGGCAAAAGCTGGACAGTGGAATATTGACTTTGCTTATATTAGTAGTTTGAATTGAACTTAACCTTATTATGGAGAAGAAAGGGGGCAAAAATTATAGGTGATTATTCTCTTTGTGAGTACTTAAAATGAAAAGATTTTTGAATGCTGTTGTTCTACTGAGGAAATTGAACAAGACAAAACAAACGAGAAGAAACAAAATCCCATTTCCTTGGGAATACACTAATTATTTATATGATGCCATACCTAAAAGAAAAATACAAGCTTTGATGCCTGTCTCTCAAGGTTATTGTTTTGTGGGTATTGTTTTCTTTTTCTGTGAAAATCTGAAAACCTTAGCTGTTTGTACCACCCACATACAAAAAAATCTCCCACTGATATATTTAAGATATATATATGATCTCTTCCTTTCCCTTCTATTCCCATAACATTTTCCCAATGTTATTTTTTAATATTTTTTTCAGAAGTTTTAGGTTTATAACAAAATTGAGGAGAAAGTACAGAAATTCCCTATATACTTCCTCCCCCCGCCACAGGCATAACCTCTCCCATTATCTACAGCACTCACAGAATGATACCTTGTTTACCAAGGATGAACCTACACTGATACATTCTAATCACCTAAAGTTCATAATTTACCTTAGGGCTCACTCTTGGTGTTGTACATTCCATGCGTTTGGTCAAATGTATAATGACACGTATCCATCATTATAATATTCTACAGAGTATTTTCACTGCCCTAAAAATCTTCTGTGCTCTGTCTATTCATCTCTTACCCCTCCAGCCCCTGCGAAACACTGATCTTTTTATTGTCCTCACAGTGTTGCCTTTTCCAGAATGTTACATAGTTAGAATCATACAGTGTATGTAGCATTTTCAGTTTGACTTCTCTCACTTAGCAACATGCATCTGAGTTTCTTTCATGTCTTTTCATGGTTTGATAACTCATTTCTTTTCAGCGCTGAATAACATTCCATTGTCTGAATGTGCCACCAATGTTTTTTTCTTTTTAAGAAATACTGGGAACGCCTCATCAGGCATTTGATTTAATTTCTATAAAATTGCTTAGAATATTATAATTTTTAAAAAAGAATATTATAATTTATTCAAGGTATATTTTCTATCCAATATGCACAGTGGAATTAGAATAACTGTTTAGTCACCTGTCAGCATATATTTGATTAGAAGTCCCAAGTTTCCTTTTTTAAAAATTTTTAAGAGAGTCATTTTGAATGATGAAAAGCAAATCATTTAAGTGTACCTTTTCAAATCTCAGAAAGGTTCAGTTGCTCCAAATTTTCTAACCTGTATGTTTTTTTTAACCTGTACCTTTTTATTTGAAGCTCAATTTTTCAATTTAGGACTCATGCTGTTTTCAAATCAATACCAGTTTCTGGAAAATCTACACTGCCCCACCATCACAATAAAAATATATATTTGGCTTCTTTTCTGTGAAATTTTGTATGGTACAGTTATCATCAGGTATATAACTACGTTTTGTTCTTTGCTAGTAGGTGTTGAATTCAAAATGTTTAAATCTCCATAAAACTTGAGAGTTTAAAAATCTTCTTTAGAAATTAACAAAATTCTGACTTAAAGTTAAACTTCTTGAGCTATCGGAGGTGCCTGGGTGGCTCAGTGGGTTAAAGCCTCTGCCTTCGGCTCAGGTCATGATCTCAGGGTCCTGGGATCGAGCCCTGCATCGGGCTCTCTGCTCAGCGGGGAGCCTGCTTCCCTCTCTCTCTGCCTGCCTCTTTGCCTCCTTGTGATCTCTCTCTCTCTATCTATCAAATAAATAAATAAAAATCTTAAAAAAAATAAACTTGTTGAAATATCAAATTTTTGCTTATACCTTATATATATTACATGCATATTTTATTTATTGTGATAATAAATTCTTTTAACTTATTTTTCCTGGATATTAGTATTGGGATTCAATGTCCAAACTTATATATGCGACACAGGCTTGGGAAGATGCCCAGTACACAATATCAGTGTGTATGTACGCTAAGTATGACGTATGCCTGGCACGGTAATGGGCACTTATGCTTATCGTTTCATTTAATACACTTATCAGCCTGACAAGGGGATATTGTCATCCTCATTTTAGAGATGAGTAAACTGAAGTTCTAAGGAGTCACAAGTATTTCCAAGTTCACTCAACTAGCAAGTGACAGAACCAAGAAGCAAACCCAAATATTATTTTTTCATCGCAGTATGAAAAAACTGTCCTATTACTGAGTATTAGGAAGTGTGAGTGTATTGTGCTGATACATACTGCTGAAATGGACTGTCCATATAAAGCTGAAGGTTTTCTTAGAAATGTTGCCCAGGATCCTCGTCCCTGGTGTTGTTTCTCCGGAAGGACAGTGAATCTGGAAACTGAGAAGACGTCAAAGCAGAGGAGAAACTTGGATCAAATGTTTTTTTATTTGATGTGTGGCCCTTCTTGTAAGAACCACTATGGACAGATGAAGAGGTAAATGGAGAGGCTTCCCTTATATATTTTGGCATATTTATGAAATATACACACATATGGTAGGAACCTACAAGATCAATAATACAAGACTGGGGAGTAAGCCCTGGACTCTGGATATACTGTGAAGATGTCTTTTTAAGAGACTTTCTGGTAGCTGACCCAAGTTTGCCTGATTTCCCTTTGTTTTTTTATAAAACAAGTAACTGGTACCACTTATTGCATAAACATTTGCTTCAGTTTCCAATGCCATATATGTAAAAGTTGATCAATTGTAATAAAATATTTTTGAGTACAGTTTTTTAAAAATAGAGTAGTACAAAATTTAGATGATCATGGAATATAATTAATATATTTAAATTTTATTATTAATCATAATTACCAAGACAGAATGGAAAGAGAAGACTCATGAGAAAGAAACTTTTTATTTTATTACATAGCCAAAGTGTATTATAAGGATCCATAAATATGGCATTGTTCAGAGTAATAAATCATTGTACAATAATATATGTGATAAAGGTGAGATATTTAAATATATAGGGAAAATGGTACTGGTCAATAAATTTGCTGGAGTAAGTATCTAGTCAAGGGGAAAAAAAATAGATCATCGTCTTGCTCTTTAAACCCCGTCCACCCCCAAAAAGTCAATAAAGTCTACATTTGAAAATAAATTTAATATACTGAGAAATAATGTAGGAGAACATTATAAGTATCTTCCTACTAAGCTTGACAGAAAGCTATAGAGGAAAAAATACAAATACAAATTCAAGACATTAACATGGTAAGAGATATATAAAGAAAATTTAAAAATATAAAAATTTCACACATAAGTAAAAATAATAAAGTTTAATAAATTTATCTCAAAAAAGAGCAATGCCATATAAAAATAGTCAAAGAGGTGAATAGGCAATTAGAATAAGAAATAAAAATGTCTATAAGTATAGGAAATCTTACTTTTTACCAGGAATTTGAGTGTTTCTAATTTATTATTTAGTATTTTAAAATAATAAACAAAATAGATTTTTATCTGCCAGAGTCACAGAAGTGAAAACAAAATTTAAATTTTTATATATGCAGCTGGGAAGTCTGAGAAGTGGATTTATCTCATATACTCTTGGAACTGGTACCACCTTTAGAAGAACAGAACTACCAAATTTTTAAAAGTTGCATGCTGTTTACCCTAGTAGTTCCACTTTTAAGAATCCATTCTGGAACACTAGATAATGGTAATAGTAGACTACCAGGATACTATAGAATTAGTATGAAAGTGAGAAAATTCACTCCACATATTTCCTAGCAGGAAAAAAAAAAAAGGAAGACTGAAGATAACATATCCAGGAATAGGGGAATGTTTGAATAATGTCTTTTTATTTTTTAAATGAGGATCCACTCTAAACAGATTTATTTATTTATTTTAGAGAGAGAGGGCAAGTGAAGGGGCAGAGGGGGAGAGAGAATCCTCTCCTAAGCTTGGAGCCTGATGTGGGGCTCAATTTCAGTATCCTGAGATCATGACCTGAGCCAAAATCAAGAGTCAGCTGCTTAACCGAATGAGCCACCCAGGTTCCCCTTAAATAAGCTTTGATGCATTCGTACTGGTTAGTTAAAATTGAGTTCAGCTGCAAGTGGCAGGAAACAAAGAAGCAAGAATACAAAACAAAAATAAAATTGTAATGAATGGCACAAGTTAGAAATGGATTCCTCTGTCATATATGTATGTATGTATGTATGTATGTATGTATGTATTCGTGTAAGCTCTACACCCAAGGTGGGGCTTAAACTCAAGACCCTGAGATCAAGAGTCACATCTTCTACTGACTAAGCCAGGTAGGCACCCTCAATTTCTCTCACATATAAATGTTGGGTTTATATGTCATCTTTATTTCTTAAAACCCTTAGGGACACAAACGCTATCCATTTCACTGCCCCACCATCCACATGATGTGACGCTTCATCCTCATGGTTCAGCTTGAAAATAACCATGTTCAATATATAGATTAGAGCAATGTATGAAGAGGGAAAACGGTAAGGTTTCAAGGGTTGTCTTAAGAATGACCTAGAAGCTGCAGGAAAATATGTCTGTTCACATCTTATTGGTCAAAAGTTAGTCACATGGTCAAGGGTGTAGTCAATATTCTCAATGGTCATTTGACCATTTAAAATTTGTATTACTTTAGGGGCGCCTGGGTGGCTCAGTGGGTTAAAGCCTCTGCCTTCAGCTCAGGTCATGATCTCAGGGTCGTGGGATCGAGCCCCACATCAGGCTCTCTGCTCAGCAGGGAGCCTGCTTCCCCCTCTCTCTCTGCCTGCCTCTCTGCCTACTTGTGATCTCTCTCCTCTATGTCAAATAAATAAATAAAAGCTTAAAAAAAATAAAAAATAAAATAAAATTTGTATTACTTTAGACAAAGGGATTTTTGATACTGGTAAAAAGCTAACAGCCTTTGTCAAACATACTATAAATAAATTAGCTATTGGTATACTGCTTGGAAGAATAATACTGAAATATAATTGATTTCAAAAAAGAGCAATTTTCAGAAACTTATTTGTATCTTGACTTTCCTTTGACTCTGTTTGCCTGTAAATAAAGTGACAATAAAACTAAGTACTTCATAGAATTGTCATGAAGATTAAATCAGGTATAATTATATTAAGTGCTTAGAATAGTGCTTGGTTCATAATAAATGATATATATTCATTATTATTATAATTATTGTTTAAAAATATTACATGTAGATGGGTATATGTTTACGAAAGTACATTTTATTTATTTATTTATTTTTACCATGTACATTTTTGTATTTAAAATATTTTTAAGCATGCACTACTTTTATTTTTTCTTAATCTAGTAATAAAAATATCTAGCTAGATGAATGTCAGAAGCAATGTGTTTACAGATTTTCCCTATATACCTTTTTAAGATTAATAAAACTACAGTTGTGAACTGCGCTTTTATGGTATAAAATATACTCACATCTTTTAAAACAGGGTACTACGTTGTCTCTATTTTATTCCTAACAGAATATTAGTAGATAATATTTGGTAAAACTACCAGAGGAAAAATATCAGATAAGGAGTAGATGAAAACAAAGTTTTATTTGTGGATATTCAATTTATCAATACACCATTTTATATGTCCTTATTAATAAAATGGCAGGAATAATTATTCATCTAAAATCTAAAAAAATTCTCTAAACCCTACTGTTGCCTTTGGCATTTGCTGTGAATTGTATGTTTAAATGTAAATAAGTATATTAACAGGACATTATAACACATGAAATTTAAAATTAGCTATAGTGGAAAGATCAGTAATCACAGCATGTCATCAATTAAATGGAGAAATAATGAACTGTTATGGTAAAATATTCTTATCAAATTATCAGTAATTATCATAGAGGATTGCATTTACATTATAATACACATATGCACATGGATAGTATATAAAATATATACATTATATATTACATATATAAAGGTGTGTGTGTGTTTTAAAATTGTGGTAAAATACAAATCAAAGTTTATATATAGCGTAGAATTTAGTGGTGGTTAGTATATTCACAATGTTGCGCAATCACCACAATCTATTATTTCCAGAACATTTTCATCAGCTCAAAAGGAAACTTTGTACCCATTAGGTAGTCAGTCCTCATTTCCTCTCCCCCAGCTTCTGGCAACCACTGATCTGTGTTTCATTTATGCATTTACTTATTTCGTGTAAATGGAATCATACAACATGTAGCTTTTTGTGTCTTCTTTCACTTAGCATAATATTTCCAAAGTTTATCCCTGTTGCAGCATGTGTCAATACTGAATTTCTTTGGAGCCTGAGTAATGTTTCATTCTACTTATATACCAGATTTTGTTCATCCATTTGTCAGTTGATGGATATTTGAGTTATTCCCACCTTTTTGCTATTGTGAATATTGTGCTCTAAGTATTTGTGCTCTAAATATTAAGTTTTTCCTTTAAGATTGCTTGTTTTTGTTTTTGTTTTAATTCTTAGAGATATACACGTAGGAGTAGAATTGTTGGGTCATATGGTAATTCTGTTTAACTTATTGAGGGACTGTTAAATTTTCCAACAGTGGCTACACCATTTCACATTCCTACCAACAATGTTAGGTAGGTTCCAGTTTCTCCCAAACCTTGTCAATACTTGTTTTTTCCTGCTTTTGGTTTGTTTGTTTATAGTCATCCTAATGGATCTGACATGTCATCTCATTGTAATTTCGACTTGCATTTCATTAATGACTAGTGACATTGAGCATCCTTTCACATGCTTATTGGCAATTTGTATATCTTTTTTGGGGGGGGAATATATATTCAAATCCTATGCCCATTTTAAAATTGGATTGCTTGTATTTTTGTTGTTGAATTGTAAGAGTTCTTATATATTCTGGATACTACAGTCTTATCAGATATATCATTTGTAAATCATGTTCTCAGATATGAGATTTGTAAATGATTTTCATTCATTCTGTGGCTTGTCTTTTTATTTTTATGATAGTGCTGTTTAATACACACAGTTTTAAATTTAGATCCAATTTATCTGTTTGGTTTTTTTCTGTTTATACTTAATGGTGACATTGCCAAATTCAAGATCATGGGGATTTGTCCCTATGTTTTCTTCTGAGGGTTTTATAGTTTTAGCTCTTATATTTTGGTATTTGATCCATTTTGACTTAATTTTTGTATATGGAGTGAGTTAATAGTACAGCTTTATTCTTTTGTATAGCTTGATTTTTAACATTTGTTTTAGTGTTAATAAATTCTTATTATAATTAGCAATTTAATATCCTGCAAATATATTTTGTAAGCCAGTGAATGAAACTAAACTTTCCTGAGCACCATACCCATGCTTCTGCACTAAAAGTTTTACATATTCTCATTTATTCCTCAAATAAATCTGTAAGACACTGAATAAGAGCAGAAAATCAGAAATAAAAATCCTCAAAATTCTCCATTGCAATGGAATGCATTTTTAAAAGACTTTTGCTACTTAAAGATATTTAAATAATAAAAAAAATAAGATAGCGGAATGTATGTAAATATCTCATTAATAGTCATTTTTGTCTATACAATTGTGACATGTCTCTAGCCTCGACAAACAATATATAATGACCATCTATCCCTAAAATTAGCATATTTTGTTGCTTTCTCCATGTTGAAAACTTAAGGTCTAATAAAAGGTAATCATAATTGTATTTTTAAGTAATCCTTTTCACAAATCCTAAAAACAAATTAACATTGAAAAATTATGCTCTAAAACTTGTAAAAAATAAATCAAGTAAAGAAAATTCCAAAAAGAAAAAAATAAAGGGCTTTATTAGAGTTATAATATGGTGATTGTGGCTTTTGAATTACCTCCAAATTAAAACTTTCAAGCATTTTGGCATGGTAGAGTGGGCATTGCAATGGAAAACAGACTGAACTTACAGATTTTATCTCTTATCCTAACTAGTTTGAAATTTGAGGACAAGATATGTGACTTTTCTAAGTAGCATATTTCTCCTATGTCAGAAGGCAATGTCAAAAATACTTGACTATCTCATTGTCAAATTCTAATTCTTCTGTTTATCAGTTTGTTAAGTTGTATGACTTTAGAGATGTCCCAGAAGCTCTATGGACCTCAGTTTTCTTTATTTGAAAGAGAGCGAGTGAGAAAGTGAGAGAGCAGAAGCAGGTGGAGGGGGCAGAGGGAGAGGGAGAAGCAGACTCCCCACTGAGCAGGAAGCCCGATGTGGGGCTTGATCTCAGGACCCTTGATGACAACTTGAGCCAAAGACAGACCCTTAACCAACTGAGCCACCCAGGTGACCCTAACCTCAGTTTTATCTGTAAAACGAAGATTTCTGTAGACCAGACTTCTAATGCTTTGTACAAATTAGATATTTATGTAATGCTAGCTTCTTTCTCTCTTGTCTCTGAGCTCAATCTCCTCATAGTAAAATTAAAACCATATAATGAGGGGCACCTGGGTGGCTCAGTGGGTTAAAGCTTCTGCCTTCAGCTCAGGGCATGATCCCAGGGTCCTGGGATCGAGTCCCACATTGGGTTCTCTGCTCAGCAGGGAGCTTGCTTCCCCCTCTCTCTCTGCCTGCCTCTCTGCCTACTTGTGATCTCTCTCTCTCTGTCAAATAAATAAATAAAAAATCTTTAAAAAAAAGAAAAAAACATATAATGAGCATTTATTTCAGATGACATACAAAGTTCTATCCAGGTTAAATATCCTGATTTAAAAACTAAAGAACAATTTAGTAAATATGCATATTATAGATCAAAAGATGGTAGAAAAAAATCAATAAGTGAGCTCAGTGTCTATGGATATACAAATCTATTGCTTTCTTGGGACCCATATTAAAAGCTTACATTAGGGGAAGAGGTATATTCAATAGCAGCAAAGTTTAGCGCTCTTTTAAATCCCCAAATGGACCATTCACAGTTTCTCTCTCTGTCTTCCTTAGATATGGCTTTGGATTCTACTTTTGATATAATGGCTCTGGGCAATAAAAATGCATCTCTGATCCTTGGGGCACCTGGAACATCCATCTGCCCCTAGAGGAGAAGGGATCAGAGCGAAGCATGACTCACAAAGGGCAACAACTGAATGGGAGTGTGGAGACAGTGCTTGTAAAGCACTGCATCAGGAGAAGAAGACTGAAAGTATTTGAAGAAGCAGTGAGGCTGCTTCTTACTCGCTGACAGGCAAAACAGTAGGAGATAATTGGCAGTTCTTGGAAAAGTCCAGGAAAACGCATTCAGAAGGCATAGCAAGGAAGGAGGGAAAAAGACAAGCAGAAGACAGACAATTTGAGAGTCTTTGGGGTGCAGAGGTAATGGTTTATTAATCTTTGTAGGACTTAATAGACTCCTGGTTCATAAGAGTCATTATCTGTTGGTTGAATTTTTGATAATCTTAAAGGAAGGAAATCTGAGGGACGTGGTAGCGGGAGGCCATGATAATTGTTGGTATTGAAGGGTAGCTGGGACTGTAATGGGTGGCTTTCAGTATCATAACTCATGTCTCTCTCTCTGTTTCTCTCTCACACTTACACACATGTGTATAGACACAACCTATGATGAAAGCATTATTATCTTTTTTTTTAGAGTTGAGGAAATTGAAGCTTGTAGAGTTTAAGTTATTTGCCTATGGCTACTCAGAGAGTAGGTTGAAGTCAGTGTTCATGTACAACATGTCTGGCCCCAAGTTTCTCAGACCATCCTTTATCACCTTGAGAATCCCTCTTCTTCCTCCAAGGTACTCATTAAATACCCAGGGAATGTGTCATTTAAAATTCATAATGAGGCCTCTAAATATGATGAAAAGCTTCTAAATATTTATCTTATTCAAATTCTTCTGATTACAATTTTTACTGACTTGATATGTAGACAATTTTGGAATTTATAAAATCCCTGCCCCATATTTTATGTTTACTAGGCAAGCAGCATGAAAGCTGCTAATATTGATGGAATACCTTTCTTATCACTAATCCATTTATGTAGGAGAGTTCACTGAGTAACAGTTAAAAAAATACAAAATATATAGAAAGGTGTATCACGTGTACATAGAAAACTGGGGATGAATATAGAACATTGCAAGTGCTTACTGGGTATTTACCATAAAGATACAAATGTAGTGATCTGAAGGGGCATGTGTACCCGAATGTTTATAGCAGCAATGTCCACAATAGCCAAACTATGGAAAGAACCTAGATGTCCATCAACAGATGAATGGATAAAGAAGATGTGGTATATATATACAATGGAATACTATGCAGCCATCAAGAGAAACAAAATCTTGCCATTTGCAACGATGTGGATGGAACTAGAGGCTATTATGCTAAGCGAAACAAGTCAATCAGAGAAAGACAATTATCATATGATCTCTCTGATATGAGGAATTTGAGAGGCAGAGTAGGGGGTCGTGGGGGTGGGGGAGGGACATGAAACAAGATGGGATCAGGAAGGAGACAAACCATAAGAGACTCCTAAACTCACGAAACAAACTGAGGGTGGCTGGGGGGTGGGGGGGGTAGGGATAGTGTGGCTGGGTTATGGACATTGGGGAAGGTATGTGCTATGGGTAAGTGCTGTGAAATGTGTAAGCCTGAGGATCCACAGACATGTACCCTGGGGCAAATAATACATTATGTGTTAATAAAAAAAAGAAAGAATACTGCAAGTGCTGATAAGGTTTTGGTTGTATTTAAAGATTTTTAGTCATATTTTAATTCTAAATTAATATAAACAAGTAAAAATACTACCATTGTTATGAAGATTTTTTAAGAAGTTTCTTGCAAGGACCCTTTGTTTGTAAACTTCATTATCCATTGGTCCAGAAATAACGTGATGATATCATTTACTCATTCAATAATTGATGTTTTAATTTCTTTACACAAATGGCATTTTACCTCTTTTTCTGTTATCTCTTTTCTCTGGCATTTTTCAGTGCTGTTTTGATCGGATAATTAATGGCATAGGTGTTTATTTAAAAGTGTTTTCTGTTTTAGGATACTCTAAAAAATTCCATTATTATTGCAGAAAAGTGCACTTCAACAATTAGCTGTTAAGTGCTGGCGTAAATTAAGGCTCTGTACAGGTAGATAAATGAATCTGTCACATATATAATTGCCAGGCAAAGTGGTTACACTTCTAGCCATTTTCATTGGTTTGCTAATGCAGCTTTCTGTTCTAAAATGATAAATCATCATTTGTTAAGAAATAGGGCTTTCTTCTGTAGCTAAGGAGTATGTTTTCCAGACTTAATATAGAATCTTCTAGGATTTCAAAGAGGAAAAAGTGAGGGTTCTCAATGGGGTAAAACAACACCTTTTTTTCCAATGGTGCAGGCATGATGCAGTTTCCTGGTGGATGATTTATAATTATTCGTGGACCAAAAGTAGTATTAAGGAAAGAGTTTTGCATGCTCCAGATGACACAGAGGCACAGCTGAATACTATAACCCCAGAAAAAGTAACTCCTGAGGTGGCAGAAGTTGAAATCTGTGTGAAATGGGCAAAGAAAGTGTTTTAAGAACAGGTCACCTTTAAATTGCCTTTAAAAAGCCTACTGCTTTAATGCTTTGTCTACAGGGAGCCTCTGATTTTAATGTTTGAATGGAAGGCTTTTCTTCTTTTCTTTTTTTCTTTTTCTTTCTTTCTTTCTTTTTTTTGTGAGGGGGGTGGCAACATGGTAGTGACACAAACGTTTTCATACGCAAGTTAATATATTCTCTGGATAAACCCATGATACGCTCCAAAATCAAAAGATTTAGCAGTCTACCTTTCAGTTTGCTGCAATTAATCGAAGATCCCAAGGCTAGGTAAGCATCGGTACTTAAATGTCAGCATTTGGTTCAGGAGTTGTATTTACATAATCTGTTTACTAATTGCTGACTCAGTGCAATTTTGTGATATTGAGCCTTGAACAGTCTGACTTTTGAGTGAGCTTTCTCTTGGAACTTGTGAGCCTGAAGGAAGGAAAAGCCACAACCAGTGAATGAGGAGACAGAAGCTTGCTGATAAGGTTATTAGTGAAAATAACTGTATCAAGGGTCTCAGTGTCCTCTGAATCATTGTCTCATCATTTTCTGGACTTCAGGTAAACATCTGCATGTGTGAGGGGTTCACAGAAAGCACTCTAATTGCGCAATCTCTGTGAAGTTTGTAGTAGTAATTTTCCACTATTTTTGACTTTTTCTTGGTATTTAGATTGTATTCGATTCCCATCATTGGCAGAGAAGTTTCAGTTGGAGCCTGTAGTTGACAGTTGTTTCTTTCGGAAAGTGCAGTTCTCAGAAAGTCTAAGAGTGCCTGTAACCAAAGAATAAATCAGAGGAATGAGGAAAAAAAAAATCTGAAACTCAAAATGCATTACAGAGAACTGTATTTATATTCAAGAAAGCAAAGTTCATTTAAAGGAAAGAACTTACTGGAGCAGAGGAGTACTTGACCACTTGTTAAGAGAATCAGAATATTACAGACGTAGGAACAAACATGATGGAGGCTGTATAGACATGCATTTCATAGAAAGTATCTCAAGGAATAACTGTATATATAACAGAGTGTTTCTCTCTTTCCCTCCCTCTCCCACCATTCATCTATCTTGAGAGATAGATATAGGTAACAGATGGGATAACCTAGCTAACGTATAGGATTTTCATAAAAATGTGACTGTAACAGTGGTAGAAAATTCCATAACACAATTTCATGTTATGACACCTAATCATTATGGGATATCATTGAACACCATAATAAGTGACCCTGAGTTTATCTCAATTAGATTTACATTTTTCTGGATAACTTCAGAGGCTTATAGATCTAGTGGAAGATTGTGCAGAAGCTATAAACAACAGCAGGAAGGGGGACTGTTTTCAAGTGTGGTCATTAAGTATTCTAGCCATTTGAGATAGGCAGGGGGATATTAGAAAATAAAATCATAAAATCTTTAATAAAGGAGCTAGTTTATCTTAATAGTTGGACAAAAGACCTGTGTTTTCTATCCTCACTCATTTTTAATGTCCTTCCTGAATATGTCCTGTTAAATTTTTATCTTCTCACCTCTTTAAATATCTAGTTCAGAACTCATTCTTGCCAGGAAGAATTGCATATTTAAATTCTTACTAAAAGAATGGCTTCTCATTCCCTCAATATTTATAGAGCCAGTTTGGGCTATATGAACTGATATGGCTAAGAAAACTTGGCTGGACAAATATTGGAGGGCCCAAAGCATGAAAGAAGGAAAGAACAGATGACTTTCTTTCAAAGTAAAAACAAGCCATCAATTTAGTTCTGCAACCACTCTGATTGGGAACATGGATGACCCCAACATTCTGAGTGAGCCATGGTTAAGCTCCAGGGGGAGCATGGAAACACTCCCCTGCTCCCAGTACTGCCTCTTGACAAGTCTCATGGTATCACAGTCACATTCGTCACATTCGTGCTTTCAATTGACCATGCCACTTCCATTCTCCCTTAAGCGTAGCACACAGGTTTTCTATTCATTCTATTCCTTTTTTTCCTGCCCATCCAAACCTCTTCCACCTGTACACTCCTGCCCCCAACACACACATACATGAGATCTGATCACATTTGAACTTATTCACTATAAATACCAGCTTGAAGGGGGAAACTTTTTTCATAATGCCTCCTAAGTAGTCCTCTTTATTATATTGCATGGCCTATTCAAAATCCTGAGCTGAATGAGAATTCAGTGTATGTAACTCTGATTACTACTGGCTCAGGCAACTAATTGTTTCAAATAGGTTTCAGTGAAGTAATTTAATTAGAATTTGAATGAATTCTTATTTGAAGCCAAAATTCAGGCTTTATTTCTGAGAATTGTGCCATCCTTGATGATGGAGGGAAATACACAACAAATGACTGTTGTAATGTTTCAAAATACATTCGGTATTTTAAGATATTCAGGAGGTAGGGAGTGGGGAGAGATGAAAGAAGAGAGATGGAAAGAGTCTGTAGCAATCTGAGGTTGACCAAGGTTTCAGGACACATCTGGGGAGCTACCTTAATGTATTGGGAAATTCTTTTCTTCATCACCCACACTCACAAAAGCCTATAGCAGAGAAATTTAATCATTTTTTGGTGGCATCCTGCACTCTGACTCAAAAAGGCTTCTTTTAATGCTAATGTGTCTTCCTTACAACCGTTTCCTAGAACAAATTCCCTGAATGGAATTCAGGTAGCTTTCTTAGTAAAGGATGATTTCCTGATCTTCATTCAGAGAAGCTTATTTCTAGCAGGAGACTCAGGTTGAGGCTCTCATTTTACAATTTACTTTTATCTCCTCACTTAGACGCAGATCATATGATACAACTTTTTCCAGTCTTTTTATCACTGATGTGAGAAAAGACCTCTAATGCTGCTTAGAATTTCATTACTCTCTAGAATATATGTAAAGAAAATAATGGCCTTACCAAAGCTAAGTAGCACCCCCCCCCAGTTTTAGTTCACGTTTTGTTACTGAAAAATGCCTATTGATGCTTGGAATTTTGTCTTTGGGTATACATTGCAGTTTGCTTTTCCTGTATCTCTAAAATTGCTGTAGCTAGTATAGTGGTTCTTAGTCCCTTCAGGCTTTTGAGCTAAAAATGATAAAGTCAATAAAATATGGTCTGCCAAAAATGGACATGGTTTGGATGCCAGTTGATTACAAGAGAAGCTTCTAATCACAACAATTCTTGTATTTGTTGATTGAGATGGTGACACAATTTTTAGCAAAGGAAAGAAAATCAATGTTTTCACAGGAAAAAAATTTCTCTTGGGACTTCTTGACATGGTTGTGACATGCAAAAATGATGGATGTCCATTCTGAAATATTTCAGCAACCAGACCTTTTATTTTCAATTAGATACTGTATTTTTATTTTGTTTTGTTCTTGGTAAATCAAACACTGGGCTGCAAGTCAGGACTCCTGGGATCTGTTCTTGGTCTCACTGCAATTTTATGCATTGGACACTTTATTGCACTCAATTTAACACTTTGTGGTATACGTTATTGTTTTGGGGTCTAATTATGCAGGAATTTTACCTGCCTGACAATATTTAAAGCTCACTCAGGGTAGATCAGGTATCCCAGTGCATTCATACTTTGGGAAGAACCTCTCTAGAACTTGACCTTGAGAATACACATGATAAAGATTTTTGAATGAATTAAAGAATCAGAGGAAACATGAATGAAATTAGAATAACAGATGAATGAACTAATTTATTAACTTGATGTGACCATGTAAAAATATCTACCATATATAACCTCATATAGAATGATAGATACAAATGAGGTGACTACAAATTCTTTGCTACTTCTTTACCTTTGAAACTCTGTTATGATGTGATGAAACTCTCATCTTAATTATTTGCTTGACTAATACAATGCTGAAATTATATTCTTGGACTTCTCAGGCTAGCAAATAAGACACATTGCATATCCTGCCTGGTTTTCCTGGAACACTCTTCCTAGAGCTCAGTTACCATGCCATGAGAAGTCTAAACCACATGAAGATACCATGTACTGCCTGTCTTTGGTAACCCCAGCTGAGCCCCTAAGTAAGAAAACAAACAAAGAAGCAAACAAACAAACAAACAAAACACATTGATTTCTGGCCATATGTATCAGGATGGGTTCAATCAGGAGAGGAAAAAAAAAAACCACACACACACACAGGTATTCGAACAGGGAAAGTTTAACATAAAGAATTATGAATTATGGGAAGCTTGGGTGGCTCAGCTGGTTAAGTATCCGACACTTGGTTTCTGCTCAAGTCCTGATCTCATGGGTCATGAGATAGAGGCCTGTGTTGGGTTCCCCACTCAGTGGGAGTCTGCTTGGATATTCTCTCCCTCTGCGCCTTTCCCCACTCATTCTTTCTCTTTCTCACTTTCTCAAGTAAAGAAATAAAATCTTAAAAAAAAAGAATTATAAATTAGGGGTGCTTAGGTGGCTGCATCAGTTAAGTGTCTGCCTTCTGCTCAGGTCATGATCCCAGGGTCCTCTCCCTCTCCCTCTTCCTGCAGCTCCCCTTGCTTGTGCACTTTCACTCTCTCTCTCTCTCTCTCTGTCAAATAAATAAATAAAATCTTAAAAAAAAATTATAGATTATAACAAAAGATATGAGGGGCTTATTAGTATCAAACGAGGAAATACTTTATATTTATATAATAAAGAATATTTCAGAGCCAACATATCATACAATAGCAGATATATTACTAGTGTCATATGTAATAATAATTCCCGGTAGGGCTGGGAAAAAGTGCCAAAAATAGAGCCAACTCTCCTTCCCACCCCCATTCCTGGCCTGGGCTGAGATCTCCAGACTTTGTTGAAGAACATACAGGTATTGAATGGCAGAAAATTTCTGTAAACTGCCAGAAATCTGTCCTCTGGGGAGCCAGGGAAAACTTCATGGGGGAACGTGTTGCCAGAAATGCTCCGCTAAAAAACTACTCAAGAGGTGTCCTGGGCAAAGTTGCTCTTGCTGGGTGTTGATGATCACCCTGTTTTGCAGGAGCCAGATATTGGAGGAGCTGTCCACCCTACAGAAGCCTAGTGAGCAAGCACACAGAAATTGGAAGCCAAATCCATTCCTCCTGCAATGTCTCTCCAGGGACTTCCACTGACAGACCTTCAGTGCTAGCTGGCAAACGAAAAATATTTACAGGACTCAGATCCAATTTTGCAGAGCAGGCAAAAAGGAAGAATTTGGTATGGAGTCAATAAATTTAGAACCGGTCCACCATGCAAATGAGCAGCCTTGGTTATGCTTGCCCAGTCAAATCTTCAGTTAGCTCCAGGTCTGGCTGCTGTATGAGAGCTACTGCATCAGAAACCAAAAATGAGAACCCCCTGAGTCAACCCACAGAACTACAAGACAATAAATTGTCTGCTTATTCTATCAACCCACTATATTCTGGGGTGGTTTTGTTACACAGCAACAGATAACTGGAACATATATTACCAAGATAGCCTAATAACTTGTTTTATCTTTCATTTCCTCTCTACCTTGAGGCAACACAAAGACTTGGCAATTTTGAAAAAATACTTGTGCCAAGTCTTCAGTTGTGGTTTAGAGATTTGCTATTCATGAATGGAAACAACAGCCTGAAAAAGATAATGCTGCTTATACTATAGAGCTGAATTATATGTATCAACATTGTGATTTGGTGATCTCTTGGATGCCATGTTGAGGGAATGCTTTGTGGACAGAATTCCTCCTGGAGTGGCCCAATACTATATCTCATAAAGCCCCTTTATTATTTATAATGGAATGGAAATGGCTCTGCCTCATGCACTGATATCACTACATATTACAAAAATTAAAGGAGCAACTATTAATAAAATTATATTCCTATCTCATGTATAAGATAGTCTTGCCAAGTAGGTGAGCTAAATGTAGGAAAAGTATCCTCTACAAGGTCTATACATCAATAGAGATATACTGATAAGAGCTCAGATGGGTCACATGAAGACTCACTAGTAAGAACCACTGTGAAATAGTGTTCTGGAAAAACCTATTCAAGCTTCAGGGTATAGTTTTGACCAGCACTGAGGATTGTACTCTGGAAGATTAGAAAACAACAAAATCATTGGAGTATCTATTTCTCTAGAATCATTTGTGTTTTCCTGCCACAATGTTTGGAAACTTCACCAGGGCCAGAGTACAGACAGTGATAATTTTTCTCTGTTCACTATAACCAGTGAATTTAGTGGACTGTGTTTTGCATGCTTACACTGATTTTCAGACTAAGAATCCATAAAGTCCAGAGGTTTCCACAGGGTGGGATGTTATGAAGGAAAAATCCTTAGGCATCACACTTCAAATTCAGCTTTTGTTATATGTCTTATGGTTGGGACATCATTTCCCACCATTGAATCCCATGATTTCCCACCACAAAATCTATGCCTTTGTCTGCTTCTTCACCCATTTTCTCCTTGTATACCAGAGGAAACCGATTTCTCCAATGGCACAGTGGGAGTGAGGGAGCATTATTAATAATAGGTCAGCAAGTGGAAACTGGAACAATTCCAGGGAAACCAGAGTGTATAGGCATCCTATTTTGATGTCATTCCTTCTAATTTACCAAAAGACTATTTCCTGAGATAGTTTTCTCTTTCCTACATTATCAGTACTTACCCCTTCTCACTCTATAACATTCCTATCACTGTAAACCCATGTTCTAATACATTTTCTAACTTAAAAAAATTCCCCTGTCAGGTGCAATTCTAGACTCTTTCTTAAAAATGATTAACCCACCACACACACACACATATACAAAATTTCCACTTCTTTGTTTCTCATTTTCTCTTTATCTACTCTTATATTGGTTTCCATACCCATATCTCAACTAACATCCTTGTTAAAATCACTAACGACATACAAACTCAGTGAATGTTTTCTGACATCACCCTGCTAGATTTTCAGCAATGATTCACACAGATGACTATTTCCTCCTTCAAACATCTCTCTCTCTCTCTCTCTGCTTTAGAGACACCATGCTTTCTTATTTTTTCTTCTTATTACCTAGCTCCTTCTAAGTTTCCTTTGCTGTCTTCTCCACTTAACTAATCATACTAAAATGACTCTAAGCTTAGTCCTGGGCTGCGTTTTCTTTTTCTATGATACCTTTGGCTAGGTGATCCCATTCATTTCTGTGACTTTCAAAATCATTTATATGCTAGTGACTCACATTTTTATTTCTTACCCAGACATTTTTCTGTGCTCTAAATTTATATACACATCTAATTTGCCTATTTGAATGTGCCAGAGGAATTTCCAAATTTGCACACTGAAAACAAGACCCATCCATTCCATTCACACCCTACACAATCTAATTATTCCCACTGTTTCTATATTTCAAATAAATTGTACCATTGCCACCATTATTAATGTTAGAAACTGGGAGTGATACTTGACCTTTCCTTTTCTGGTCCCCCACATTTAATCTATCTATACCAGTTGTGCCTTCAAAGCACATATGTCTGATCTGTGAATGTCTCTACTACCATCACCTGCGTGTAATCCGTCATCTATTGCTTGGATCACAGGAATAGCTTCTTAACTAGTGTTTTCTTTTCTACTCCTGTCTCCCTCCAGTCCTTTCTCCACACTCAAGCCATACCTATGTATTAAAAAACTTATAGGAGATTATGTTGCAATTCCACTTAAAACTTTTGAATGGTTTCCCATTGCCTTCAGAGTAAGATCTAAATTTGTTGCCATGGTCTCCAAGGCTCTGTATGATCTGTCCCCTGCTTCAGCTTACCTTCTCATCTTATACCACTCTGCTCCTTATGGTATTTTACTCTCTAGTCTTGTGGCCTTTGGTCAATTCCTAAGGTTCCCCATCCCTTTCACCAGCTCAAGGCATGCGATCCCTTGCATCCACGATTTAATCTACCATAGGGGTACTATTCCTCAGGACTTTCTCACATGAAAGATTGTAAACAATTAAGTAAATCATAGCCAAGTCACATGATTAACCAGTATTCAGCTATTATAAGGATGAGATAGAATTTTATATATTTAAGGAAAAATCTCTAATCATATTTTAAGTTTTAAAAGTTGGTTGTTTCTAATTCAAAAAGATATATGCACCCTATGTCTGTTGCAGCATTATTTCCCATAGCCCAGATATAGAAGCAACTCAAGTGTCTGCAGATAGATGAATCGATAAAGAAGATGTGATATGTGGTACAGGGGCACCTGGGTAGCTCAGTCATTAGGTGTCTGCCTTCAGCTCAGGTCATGCCCCATATAGGGCTCCTTGTACAGCGGGAAGCCTGCTTCTCCCTCTCACTTGTGTTCCCTCTCTTGCTGTGTCTCTCTCTGTCAAATAAATAAATAAAATCTTAACATCTTTTAAAAAAAAAGATGTGGTACACATGCACACACACACACAGGAGTATTACTCAGCCATAAAAAATGATGACATCTTGCCATTTGTGACATGGTTGCTGGAGGGGCTGGGGGTAGAGGGATGGGCAAAATGGGTGAATGGAAGTGGTAGATACAGACTTCCAGTTATGGAAAGAATAAGTCACAGGGATGAAAGATAAAGCACAGAAAATATAGTCAATGGTATTATAATAGAGTTGTATGGTGGCAGATTGTAGCTACACTGTGGCAAACCCAGCATAATGTCAAATCACTATGTTGTACATCTGACACTAATATATTGTGTTCCGACTATATTATAATTTAAAACAAAAGATACAGTTATTATTGTGTACCTTAATTCAGTATGACTGGTATACTTATGAAAAGAGAAAGGATATGGAGGTGGAAACACACAGAGAAGAGACACACAGACATGTGACAACAGACACAGAGATTGGACCTAGTGTCTCTAAGTCAAGGAGCACCAAAGATTGCTAGCAAACACTGGGAGTTAGAAGAGGCATGGGAAGATTATCTGTTATAGATTTGAGAGGGAACATGGCCCTGTCCATCACCTTAATTTCAGACTTCTGGACTCGACAACTATGAGACAATAAATTTCTGTTGTTTTAAGCCAAGATATAATAATAAATAAATAAATAATAGATTGTTTTCAACTTCCTGTGAATCTATGGTTCTTTCAAAATAATTTAAAAAACAGGGGCACCTGGGTGGATCAGTGGGTTAAAGCCTCTGCCTTCGGCTCAGGTCATGATCTCAGGGTCCTGGGATCGAGCCCCATATTGGGGTCTCTGCTTGGCAGGGAGCCCGCTTCCCCCTCTCTCTCTGCCTGCCTCTCTGCCTACTTGTGATCTCTCTCTCTGTCAAAAAAAAAATTAAATAAAATAAAAAATAAAGTCCACCCTCCTTCATTTAAAAAAAAAAAAAAAAAGAATGTATCCTACAGAGGGTAGAGTTGACCCAGTTGCAAAGTCTTTGCTTAAAGAAAGTCTGCTTACCCCTTCATTATTTTTATGACTTTTTAGTGTATCATACACTAAATGTAAATGAAAACTGAAATCAATAATTTAATAATATTAATAATGATCTTACTAATAATAAAAATGGAATCATCTAAACTCTGTTAGAGGCTAGTGAAAATGAAACATTCTGGAAAAGAACTAGTGATATTATGATGATATTGAGTGGTTAATGATCGTTCCGTTGATTATTTTAATGAAAATAAAAGGGAGTGTGTAGAGACCTCAATATCAATGAAAAAATATTACCAAGTTACTATTTGATATGTATTCTGTAAAACACCAGTAATGTATTATATACTTTTTTGAGAGTTAAAACGTAAGTTTCCTGAATTTACCTTAAACTGTATTAAAAATTAGATTTTTCTGCCATCAGGTATCAAACATAAGGTTGTGTGTTGTCCAGTAAAAATAACATGAATTGTAACTTAGGTAATTCGAATCTAGTGTAACTGAATATTTTGCCTTGAATAACTGAAAACCTCTGTCAATGAGTCTCATCTATAAAGTGTGAGGATTCTACTAGAAAGCATTTTATAACTGGGATACCTGGAACTTGCAAACATTTATTTAAAAAAAAAAAAGAAAAAAGTTTGGAAAATGCCAGTTTAACTTGTTTTGCATTTTTGTTTTTGCTCAGAGCATTTTCCAAATATTTGACGATGTGATTTTCAATGTGAATCCCTAAGAGATGAGGGGTGGGTAAATTATGCAAGTATTTCTTTACATGCATTTGATTACAGAACTCGGAAGGTTTCCTTTGAAATGGACTAAATAATATCAGCATTCTCTTTCAGCCAGAATGGTCTATGTATCAGAGATAGGTCATCATGTTAAGTTAGGGATGTGTGCCTTTCTCCTTCCATCCCTTTACTTGCCATCTTTATTAAACTAACATTGATTTCAATACAAAGTGCATGTATTTCCGTTCCACGTCTCAGTTAAAAAGGAATTATAAAGGTGGCCTGCAGATAGGAATTTGGTACTCTCTAAAACTGCCTATCTCATCACACTGTGCGTGTGTTCAGATCTGGTAATTATTATCAAATACGAGAGCAAAGTGTCGTCCTCACACATGAGGGGGCACGGACTAGGCAATCCCTTATTTTTCTATTTAGATGTCACGGACTCACAGACAAACTAAATTTGTTGGTGGTTCTCTGTGAAATATAGTGGGAAATCACTGGAATTAGAGGGAGATTTGTGTGTTGTGTGTCTCTTTTTGTATTCATTTAAATTGTGATTAAATATACACAGCATAGAATTCACTACTTCCATCATTTCTGAGTGTGCAATTCAGAGGCATTAAGTGCATTCACAGTGTTGCGCATCCCATCACCAACATCCCTCTCCAGAACTCATCATCTTGAAAAACTGAAACTCTGTACCCATTAACCAATAACTCCTCATTAACCCCTCCTTCCAGTCCATGACAATCGCCATTGTACTTTGGAGATAGATTTTAGTTCAGCTCCACACATGTCCATTTACTTCATTGTTTGATCTTGGTCATATATTATTTCTTTGTCCCTATTTTCATTTTTATAAAGTCAAAATAAAAGTGTCCACACTTTAAAAAAAAAGCATCTTCTATGTGTAAACAATTAAATTGTCCTGGGGGGATAAATTTATCTATTATCTATCTATCATCTATCTACCTACCTATCTATCTATCATCATCTACATTTGTAAGTACAATATACATTTACACATACACACATACACACATGCATACACATACACATGTTCTATCAAGTACATCGATTTCTTCCAAATAAACAAAATAATTATTGCCCTTGACATCACTCATAGTAGTTTCTTGACTTAAAAATCTGTCAAATTTGGGGAAATCCCTGAAGCCAGGGACCTAGAAGCAGGAGCTATTATTTAATGATTTGGTCATTTCTTTAATTAAGCTTTTCTGAAATGTGAGAGTTATAGCCAAAGGTCCTTAAACTATTTTTCCCATGTATATACTTTCTATTCCTATTTTTACTCTGGGGGTCTGTTAACTATTAACTTGTGATTTTTTTTAAGCCATGTTTTTTGAGGCTGACAATACAACTTTTGAGAGTAAAAGTTGATGTGGTGTTTCAAATATCAGCTATAAACTGCATAATTTGAGACCACTCAACAAGTTTGAGTTTTTATAAGGCATTTAGAAAATAATGCCCCTTTTTTTTAATAATGCCCTTTTTTTAATGTACTATGCTTGCTGAAATCTCCAAGCCCTGACTCCTGTTCAATGCAGTTAGAGTAGTCTTATCCATTTGTGTTTCCCAGCAGAACTGCAGAAGACCAAACATTTTGACTTTTAGAAAATTTTCCAAGTTCAAATGTTTTTATATAGAATTGAAATTGTCATTTAGCTATGATGTGTTATGTATATATATATATATATATTAATATTTTTTAAATTTATTTGACAGAGAGAGAGAGCACGAACACAAGCTGGGAAAGCTGCAGAGGGAGAGGGAGAAGCAGGCTCCCCACTGAGCAGGGAGCCTGATGTGGGGCTTGATCCCAGGACCCTGAGATCATTACCTGAGCCAAAGGCAGACACTTAACCAAATGAGGCGCCCAGGTGCCCTGAAGTTAAGTATTTTTTTAAAAGCCCAGTGTTTGATCAAGATATTTCCAATTTGGAGCTAAAGATTATATCTTATCAATCAAGAAAGGAAATATATGTTGCCATAAAATTCATAAATATATAATAATGTTTCATCTATGGTGAATAACCATTTCCCCTACTTTCTTTTTATTATGGTTGTAATTATTAATTTCCTCATAAATTTTCACTTATTTTATATTATTTCATACTTACCTTGCTGAAATAGAACAGCCAAAGCATTGGGAGTAAAACTGAACCCAAAATTTCACTCTATAGTTTTATTTGGGGAAAGAAGATGATACTGTTTGTTTTAGTTGTTTATCTCATGCTATTTCTGTATCTTTAACTTTCTAAAGTCAAATAATATATTACTTCTTGTCTATAAAAAAATTGAACTTTTTTGTAATTTTTTAAATACCAGAGAGTTTTTTCACAATAGGATACCAAAAGCCTATCAAAGTTAATTTTAAAGTTTTATACATAAGTGAGTGGGAGCCCTAATTATATCGATTACAAGGTTATCTTCACTAGTGGCTTTTTTTTCTTCATGAATTGAGCATTTTTCCTTTTGAACAGAACTTCCCAGGGAGAGCAGAACTTGAACTTGTTATCTCTGTGTATGCATCAGGTCTTCAGACAAGAGCACCATTCAAAAGAAGCTAGATTATGGGACAATAACAAACTATTATGAAATCTCAGTAACCTAATGAAGATTTTTTTTGTTACTCATCCTCCATGTTCTCTGCAGGTCTATAGAGGAGCTCTATTCATTATAGCCCCTCAGGGATCCAGGGTAATGGTGCATCCACCATCTTGAACATTACCACTGGGATAGAAATCTCTAGAGAGTATCACATTAACAATTATGTGTACTAAACGTGGAAGTGATACATGCCACTTCTGTTTACAAATCATTGGCCAGAACTAGTCACAAGGAATGCCTTGTCTATTCTTAATCACAAAGAACAGGGAAATGCAGTCCTAACACAAGACGGGATAATGATCCAGAAATAGTGAGTGAACAGTGGTAGTGACTACCTCAGGTTTTGTGACCAAGTGCTCCAAGGAGCAGAAAAAGCATGCTATTTTTTTTTTTCCCATATGTGTTCTTGCCTTCTGTACCCTGAAGCAAACAGCAGACACTGACAGCTGGTAGAGAAGAGGCAGATAGAAAAAGACTATTTCTTGCCTAAGGGGTCATGTAATCATTCCAGCATTGAAGCACACGGACAATATACCAGAATGAATAGCTACAAAAACATTTTTCTTGATTCTTTTAATATTGGTTATCACAGGCTTTATTTTCATTGCCCTTTTCCTCATTTATATCCACAACACAGTCTCCAAGTTGTTTGGACGTATCAGATATTACAGAATGTTAAGGAAAATGGCAGAAATACAGTATGCAAAGGAATCCACCATATATGACTTTCCCCTGCCTAGTCCAAGAGAAAAGTTCCAAGAGAGAGTGTTATGATGGCAAATGTTTAACAACTGATTTCCAAATAAAGAAACCTTTATTTTATTTTATTTTTCAATGTTCCAAGATTCATTGTTTTATACACCACACCCAGTGCTCCATGTAATATGTGCACTCCTTAATACCCACCACCCAGATTTGTTGGACTTGTCCATATCTGTGGTGCAAATCCTCCCACCTAAACTGATTTTAACTGACTTCTTGCTAACACTGAAGGGGAGTTGAGAGGAGACACTCCCAACCAATGGGCTTTGACTAGCCAGTAAGCCAGGTCCAGCACTGCATGGAGAGAAGGAACTTTTCATGGGTGTTCTTAGTGTTGTACCCACATATCCAAAGCTACTCTCCCTTCTTTGTCTCTGTCTGCACCCTCACAAGCACATCCCTCACAAGGACCAACAGATACAATACATAAACTTCTAATATGGAAGAGAAACTTTTCTTATGTATTATTTTTATAGCCATCTCTTAAACAATGCTGTTAGTATTTTGCGTTTACCCCAGGGAAGGTTCATTCCACCCACCCTAGAACTTGCCCCCTCCCTTCAGATCTCTAGGGAATAACAAAAATACCCATCCCAGAACCATAAATCTCTTTATGGCTACTCCCTTTGCTACAGAAATCACCAATTAAACCTTCGGCAATTGCGGAGGTGGGGGAATGGAAGGGCTTAAATCTTTCCATTTGCTTCTTGTTGCCCCCAGATTATGCAGGTCCTGGTACAGCAGATCTCTCCCTCATATTCTGGCCCTAGTTACCAACTCACCAGGTGACCCATCCCCTTCTCATCACTACCATATCTGTAATCAGTCCAGACTCCTTGCTTTTTCCCAGATACATCATGATTATTTGGATCTTTGTGCTTAGCATATGGAATTATCGTACCTCTAACATATGCACTTTTTCTGCTTTTTGAAAACTCAACAAAACTCAGAACTTTATGTCTAGTTTTGTCATTGTGAGGACACCTCACTTCTATTTATTGGTGTGGCTAACTCTCCTTCATAAGCAACCACTTTATATCACAGATATTAAACTTTGCTAAAATTTGCCTTATGGCATATGTGTCAATATTTCTATTTGTTTTAATATAATTACATTATGTAAGTCTTACTTCTCCAATATGATAAATTCTTGATATTATGGACTCTAATTCTTTTCTATCTCCAATATATTTAGCATGGAGTTAGGTTGACATTAGGCTTTTACTAAGCCCTTAATAAAAACTTCCAAAATTAAATTACACGTCAAAATATTACTTATTTGGATTCTTATGTTTTAAAACATGAGAAACTTGAGATTAAGGGCTGCAAATCATAGGAGCAACAAAATAGAGTCGAATGTGAGTGGGAATTCAATAACTATTAAGTATTGAATAAATAAATTCTAGAAGCAAAATTAATGAAAGAATATTGATAACTTCTAAATTTTGTTTTAGTGTAGGGATTATCATTCAACACACCTAATTCATCAAGCTTTTTTTTTCTTTTTTTTTCTTTTCTTTCTTTTATTTTTTTACTCATGCCAAGACAACTTACTGCTTGATTATATACACTCCTACTCTGTAATTACTTTTATTTGTCTTATTATCAGTAGTAACCTTTTTCCACTCACCTGCAACTATTTTTCTGCTTCTTTGAAAAACAAAGTATTTAGTTCTCTAGGAAACTGAATTTAGTATTCTTAATAAAGAATCTCATGAAGAAAAAAGTGTAAGGTCTACAGTTCCAGTGTAAGTTAAAATTGCTTGATGTAAATTTTAATCAACAGACATTTGTTGGATATCTTCTATGGAAAAAAAAAATGGAAAAAAAAATACCAAGGAAACAAGATTCAAAAGAGAAGCATATATGACTTTCATCTTTAGAAATTTGGTTGGAGGAGGTCATTGAGAGAATGTGACTTCCAATTGACCCTGGAGCTGGAACTGGGCTCCTCAGAGGCCCCTAACTGCCACACCCCCCCAACTGTTGGAATGTATCTTCTGCTCACCATTCTCACAGTGGGAACTGTTTTCAAGGTTACAGCCTGGAGAGAGCAATGTGTCATTGAGACCATGTGGATGGTCTATGTGACTGAACCCAGCTAAGGCTTCTGTATAAACTTTTAAGATTCTGGCAGGGAAGTGTGGCTCATCCTGTGGTCACATAGGACAAGCCTCATAAGTAGTTTACTTGCTTACTAAACCTGCCACCTACCAATCTGGAATGATCTATCTCTTTCTTCAGTCTCTCCCTGACTTCCCTGTTCAAAGACCAGTGTGCAAACAAACTTACGTGTTTTTCAAACACGTAAAACCATTTATAAGGAGAATTCATATATAAGGGCTAAACAGTTGTGAAGTTAAAGGATTTAGGGCAAATCAGGGAAGCTTGCATGAAGAGGCAATGTTGAACCCAGTCTTGAAAGAAGTGTAGTAGACTTATAAGAGAGATGTGCCTTTTCAAAATTAAACATAGAGAAACGTAAAATTATTTTTAGAGATAAAAGAAAAAGTAACCCAGCACTAGCTATTTATAGTGATGTTATAGAATAGAGTGCTACTTAATAGTAATAGTATTAGTAATAATAATAATAATAATATCTAGGGGCACCTGGGTGGCTCAGTCAGTTAAACGTCTGACTCTTGATTTCAGTTCAGGTGGTCATCTCAGCAACCAGATATGCAGCCCCCATTGGGCTCAGGGATCAGTGGAAGTCAGTGTCTCGGCTTGGGATTCATTCCCTCTGTATCACCCCCCCTTCATGCCTGTGTGTACACTGTCTCTCAAATAAATAACAAATCTTTAAAAAATAGTAACAATAGCTAAGTAAGACATATCCACTGCAGTACAAAAATCAAGCCGAAGAATAGTAATGATGTGCATGGCTAGACTTGGGAATCCTGAATGGGAGAAATTTTTAAGTTCTTACCTGAGAAGATTAAAAAAAACCCAGGAAATTACTGTAAGCTTTTCAAGGGAAAAATACTATATAAAAATAATGTCTAAATAGGATTATGCTGTTTTAGTATCTTAGGTAGAATAATTTGGTTGAAAGTTGATTTAGGAAATGCGCTCTAAAATATGTCCATATATTTAACTACTTTGGGGCATATTTTTATTTTAGTACCTTCTCTACAAAATCACTCACAAGTTTAAGATACAAATTTAATATCTCAATAAATAATCTGGTTAAAATCACTGATTTCAGGGAAGAGCAATGTCAAAAATGTTTATTTGTTAAAGTGACATCTTTATTTGTCTTCTTAACCTCACTGGGACCTCAGGAACCTCAGAGCTAAATTTAATGTTTAAGTACAGTGAACATTTTGTTTAGAATTTCTGATATGATTGTCTCTGTATATTTATATGAATTTTTACCTTTTTTCTACTTCCATAAGAACTATATTAAATACACAGATATTTGTGCTTCAATTAAAATCTTTTAGGAAGATAACCAAATTAAAGAGTGAATCTTCATTCCCCTCTTTCCACACACACATTCTGTGAAAAAATAGGGACATTTTACAAGTCATTCACTCCTTCATGCCCTCATCAGCTGCATGTCAGTAACCCAAACTGTTAAGGAAGTTAACTTTCAGACCGAGTCTTAAACATTATAAGATTTAAACACAAGGAGGATATGTTTTTATTACTTAAATATCTCTTCAACTTCTACCTAACTGATTCATGAAACTTATTTAATGGGAAACAAACATGCTTAAAATTGTATTTTAAAATGATAGTCAATTTCTTCAAGATAATCCGATGCAAGAACACTATATCTTTTAATCAAAATAAAATTTGGCCTAATTTTCATCCATGATGATTAGTAGGAAGTCCCATATCGGTCATTTGGCAGGCCTCTCCTTTCTTTCTTGGAGAAAAAAACAAACAAACCAAAGCTTGGGGATCATACAGTCCAAAGAAGTGACCAGGTCTTCTGTCTTCAACTATTAGGCAACTTTTCTAGACTCTTGTTTGGCTTAGACTTGCATGCTCCATATGAAACAGATACCTCTCTGACTGTACCAGCCACCTCTATGCTAAACCCTGCCACAACAGAAGCCCCTGGTAGGTAGGGTGTTACCTCGATACACTCATCTCCATGCCCATGGTCTTCTTCAGTGATTCAGAATTGGAGCACTCCCCAATTCCTGCCACCCAAGAAAACCTGCCACTGACTCTCAGTGTCCTAGATCAACTTACTCAGCCTTCAACTCTTGTCTTCTAGGGTAGCCAGGTCGATATTTTGATAGGTTTAACCCTTCAAAGCAAGTTTCAGCATTGGCGGTGAGAGGGTATAGGAGACATATTATCCCATAGGCAATTAAAAAGCATATTCCATTAGGCAGCTTTTATTTTCTCTTTGTTTGTTCAGTATTGTATCTCCAGCACTAAGGACAGTGACTTCACATATCAGGCTCTCAATTAATATCTGAAGAAGGAAGGAAGGAAGGAAGGAAGGAAAGAAGGTAGGAAGGACAGAAGAGGGGAAGGAAAGATAGACAAAACTCAGAAATGAAAAGATATGGCAGTATTCTTAACTATTTATAACAAAGTACAAATCTAATACCTCCATAGACAATCTGGTTACAATCAAACCTAGAATTGAAAAGAACTTTAAAGGTCAGTATTATGTATAGCAGTTCTCAAACGTGAGAGGAGCACCCACTCAGGGGAACATTTGGAAATGGTTACTGGCATTTTTGGATAGCACAAAGACAGGAAGATACTATTGGCATTTGATGCTTCAAGAGGTAAAGGTACTAGCATGTTGTAGTGTGTGGGACAGTCTTACACAACAAAATCTTGCTTTTCCAAAAATCCAATAGCATTCCCAGGAGGACATTTGGAGAAGGAAGAGAAAAATGAAGGGGGAGAATTCGGAGGGGGAGACAAACCATGAGAGACTGTGGATTCCAAGAAACAATCTGAGGGTTTTAGAGGAGAGGGGGGTGGGAGGGATGGGTTGGCCTGGGGATGGGTATTAAGGAGGGCAGCTATTGCAGGGAGTATTGGGTGTTGAACGCAAGCACTGAATCTTGGAACACTACATCAAAAACTAATGACACACTGTATGGTGACTAACATAATATAATAAAAAAAAAAGAAAGAAATACTTAAATAATCCTACCCATCTTTATACTTAAATCCTCTCTATAGTAACACTGTCAAATGGTCTTCCAGATTATACACTTAGGTCTAAACACTCCTCTGATGGAGAACATGCAAACTCCAAGCCCGTTATTTCCTTCAGGAGTTTTGATTATTAATTAGAATGAGGTACACCCTCAGACCTCAGAGTGGAAAGCGTAGAGTCACGTGCATATGAATTTAAAGCACTCCAGCATTTTCCTTTCCCACTTAAATTAACTCTGAAAATTTTTTCATGTAAACAAAACAGTTTCCTAACTCTGCAATAATTCATTTATATGTCACTTCATCAAGGCATTCAAAGATAGCTGCATATTTCTATCTAAATTTCCTTAATTCCTAAGCAAACTCGTTTCAATTTTTTTATATAATTTTATTCTATTTTCCTCATTTTGCTTTTGTCTCTCTTAAGACCGTCTAGTTTATCTAAATCCTACTTAAAGTGTAGGACCCTGAGTTGAACCAAATATTCCAGGCAAAGCTAGAAACACACAGAAAAGAGTAGAACTCTTACTTGAATCATTCTAGATATTTGACTTCTTCTTTTTTTTTTATTAAAGATTTTATTTATTTATTTGACACAGAGAGAGAGATCACAAGTAGGCAGAGAGGCAGCCAGAGAGAGAGGAATAAGCAGGCTCCCTGCTGAGCAGAGAGCCCAATGCGTGGCTCGATCTCAGGAACCTGATCTCAGGAACCTGAGATCATGACCTGATCAAAGGCAGAGGTTTTAACCCACTGAGCCACTCAGGCGCCCCTAGATATTTGACTTCTTTTAATGCATCTTATTAATAATTTTGTCAGTGTTTGCAGTCCTCCTTTATTCTTTTCTCATACTGAATTCAGTATGGACAAAAATCCCTGATTTTTTTTTTTTTCCTACACGTTCAATTGCTAAGCCATACCTCCATAATCCTACCCTCATAGTGTTCTAGTTTAAGATCCATTTTTTTCTTGTAATCTTCATTTTATTTTTATTGGATTCCTTTCATCAGTACAGTCTAAATTTGATGTATATATCTGCAGCCTCCTCAGTGAAAACCCAGTAATTTTTATTATGGCAATGCTCCATCCTGAGGCATATGACAAGCCATAGGGCACTCTTTCAACTAACATACAATTACTATTTCATCCAAGTAATTATCCTTTGAATTTTCCCTTTAAACATCTCATATCACTCCATCTTGGCTGAAAAGATATTATATATTTTAATAAGTATGCAGCTGAGCTCCATATACACCTTCTCCACCATGTTTTTTCAGGTCTAACAATGTGTTTGCTTAAATAAAATGGGGCACCTGGGTAGCTTAATCTGTTAAGCATCTGCCTTTCAGCTCAGGTCATGATCCCAAGGTCTTGGGATTGAGCCCCACATCGGTCTCCCTGCTCAGTGGAGAGCCTGCTTCTCCCTCTCTCTCTGCCTGCTCCTCTGCCTACTTGTGCTCTCTGTCAAATAAATAAATAAAATCTTAAAAAAAAAACAGTAGATGTCAATGTGACCTCTGTAGCATCCTGCTAATTACTGACTACTCACCTTGCTGTTCACAAACTATCCTTCTATTAGTGTTAGATAATCTTGCCTAGTATCAAAGCCAAGGTCACTAGGCTATAGCTTGTGAAAAGTTTCCACTTCTTTTTTAGAAATATAAAATGTATTGTTCTATTTGCAGTTTTATTCAGCCTGTCACAATATCCTAAATTACCCACTATCATAAAAAGTAATTCAGTGTTTTTGATTGGAGTTTAGTGGTATCCTAAGAATGTAAGCAGTCTGGACCTAGAAAATAAAGCCCATTTCAGGCAGCCCAGTCTTCCTAGCCATTCTCTGATCTTGGGCTTCAGGTCTCTATAACCAAAGTAGTTCTGAGCTTTATATCCTGAAGAGCTTTCTTTTTAACTGAAGAAGTAGCAGCTAAATAGATAACAAGGAGTCCTGCTTTTTCTGGGTCATTTAGTATAAAGCAGTGACTAAAAGTACAGGCTTTGAAATCACAATGCTATGTTTTCATTAGACCACACAATTTACCACCATTTTCCAGCTCTGTAATCTTAGCACATCTACTTACCCTCACTGGACTTCAGTTTTCTCATTTGTAAAATACAGATGATTATAGTTACTGCACATGGTTATTGTAGGTATTCAACATAATCATGGGTGTCAAGTTCATAACACAGTGGCTCTCACTTAGTGTTGCTTTTTCATCAGTGTTAAACCAAAGATCTAGTTTGTTTTACCTCCTTCCTTATTATCTTCTTGCTTTTGTCACACAATTAAATATTAATCTTTCAGATATGTTTGACAGTATTTTAATCAAAGGGAAATGACAGATTTTGTACACTTCTCTATTTTGGTGATGGAGAGAATATGAGGATCACAGGGATATAATTGGGGGTATTTGGTAGCAGTTTCAAAGAATAGAAAAGAAAAAAAAAATCCAGCTAAATAGACATACTATGGAAACAAAGGTTAACATTGCCTGTTTCTTAATTTTGGTCACTTGCTTTCTTCTTCATTTGTGGAAGAACCAAATGCATTCTGTATTGATTTCAGTAGTAGAAAAACTGAATGAGTATGAAGTTCATGAAGGAACATGATGTCAGAAGCCAATATATTCACTTTCAAACCTTGGCAAAGAGCTCTGCTTATAATCACAGTAACAAACTGAATATATCCAACTGAAGAACAGGAAGTCAAAATGTTCCTAATTAAAGCCTAACCAGTGTGCTTGCTCTTCTTATTCCAAATAAGGACATAAGTAGAATTTTCTGAAACATTTTGACTTTTTGAAAAAGTACATGAAGGTTGCAAAGGTGGGGGTGTGGTACTATAGGACAAGATGCAGGAATAGAAGATCTCTCTACTGTGAAGAATCAGAGAACACTGAAGACTTTAGAAAGGTTGTGGAGATTCAGAACATGGATAACAAATCAACAGGATGAGGAGGCCTTATCCAGGTAAAAGAGCTCTTCGTGAATGCAACAAGAGACATTTAAGCCCTTAATTTTTTCATTGGAAAATTGAAACACCCGGATTTCTCTATAATCTTCACTCAGTGTCTATATGAGCGAGGACCAAATTAAAATGAGATCTTTTTTATGCTGCTCTAACTGAGCATCATTATGGATGAAGATTTCCCAAAGTTGAATCCTAAAAGATCGATCAATTGATTGGCCTATCTATCATCTATCTGTCTCTACCTCTATTTCAGTCTCTCCTTAAAACATAAATAAAAATATACATACACTTAAATCCCTAGATAGTTTTTGTCAGTATCTTTTTTTTTTTTTTTGGCAGGAAATCTGAGACAAAGATAAAGAAAATGATGGAAAATCACTATTAGCATAAACGAGCTATGGATTCCAGTAATTTTTATTTAAGAAACAATAGGGATAAGTGTGTTTTTTTTCAATTGGCATCTTTTGGATGATGAAGCTTTAATGGGAGGATAAATAACCTACATGAATCAAGACAATGGCCCTTGAGTGTTAATATTGTTCTTTTTTCTTTGGCTTTTGTGTGATGAGCTGTTTATAATTTTTAAAAAAGCTACCTGGGAGGACAAATGTAATAATGTCTTGGACCCCTAGGCAGAAAAGCACCATATAATTATAATTACATCTTTAAAATATTATTACCACAGTTCTGTCCTAAAATTTTTGTTACTTACAGGGAAATCTTTTTGTAGGTGAATCCCCCTGGCTATACTGACTGCTTCTTCCCTTTCTGTCCAGAAATGTTTTAAATGAGCTGAATATAGTCTCTCAGTGAAGCAGAGTGTTTCCCTTTGGAAAGCAGCTGGATAAGGGGCACTTGACCTTTCTGAGTTGGGTATGTACGAATTGACAATAAAGATCTGAAAGGAAGGGAAAGTGAGCTGACTGGAAATTCTCTATTAAAGTCTTAGATATCATTGTTCACTGAATTTGTTCTAATTAACATGGTTAAGTTCTAGGATCTAAAATGAAGATAATTTCTTATTGAAATAGATATATTTACAAATAAGACCCCAAGGACAATTGTATTTTTTTAGGAGATGAGGGTGCTTGTTTCTTCAATAATTTATTCATCATTTCAATAAATATTAACTGAATGTACTCTGTACTAATTACTGGTGACACAATGGCAAGCAAAACCTGGAAGTTGCAGTCTAATAGCAAGACAAACTGATCGGGTGTAATATTATAATCCCTTCAAGTGCCATGAAGAAGTACAGTGTCGTGAGATTCTACAGCAGGTGTCCTGACCTCAGTAGAGGGGTAGTGCTGTTTAGGGAAGGTTATCCTGAAGAATATACCTATGAGTACGTCAATATTATCTCATTGTTTTTAGCAAACGGCACTTGTCATTTAATTATGTTTTTCTTTGTTCTCAAAATACCTTCTATGATAGGTTACAAGGACAAGAGAAGCCACTTTATACTGGAACTTTCCAATCCCCTCTCTAGCTTGCTGAAGAATTAAAAATGGTATGGTTGGGTATTACAAAGTATTAATATAATTGGCTCAATGATGAGCAATTAAACTTTAGCTCCTAAGGAATGTCACTGGGATTCGTTAGACAGAGTCCTGTCTTATTCTCCCTTTTGTCATGCCGTGAGTCCTAGAAACCCAGCATGGATATTATTTTCATCTACTGATTGAAAATGAGAAAGTCAATAAGACAGTGTTTTCTAAACAATTCTATGGAACTCTGCCCACATAAACATAAAACAGAAGTGATCTTAGCATTCTTATTAGCAGTTCTAGAATGTAGCCAAAGGCTGTGTTCATAGAGACCAGGGTCTTTCAATGTGTACAAATGACCCTGGAGTAGTCTATGCTTTACTTATCCTTGTGGGAAAAGTTTCCATTGCTACTGGACTGGACTATATCTGTTCTGCAAATAGTGTGGTTCATTTCTGTTTCTGTCATTCAAAGTATCTTTCATGAGTTCCTTTTTCCATTTTTAAAACACAGGGCACATGAAAGATGCTATATAAAGTCAAATTCATTTTTATAATCTCTGATGGCATCTTCATCCTGTAACTGCTATTCTGGGATTTTGTAGCCACAACACAAAGAATAGCAATCAACAGCAGAGTGCAAGATGAGATTAGAATCTGTGCCTGATCACCAGACCCTGCAGCTTCAGTGGGACTCATGCTTTGCCTTCTAACTGTCCATTTGCAGAAAATACAAATAACCTTTTAATGACAATGTGTAATCAGTAACTTAATTTTGCTTCTTTTTTGCTCTAGAGTTTAATCAGAATCTCCAAAAGGTCAGTATTTTTGATTTGGAAGAGACTACTTCTACATGAACTTAAAAAGATGGGCCCATTAACGTTTTTGTGGAAGAAAATTTCAAAATGGTGTTACCAATTCTGTTGTTTGGAACTGTTTTACCTTCATACTGAATTTACAAACAAATTCCATATTTACAACTAAAAAATGATAATGAATTAAAAATAACTAGCTATAATTAATACCTTTCTATCAGAAGTTCTTAAACACTAACAACTTTATTGATTGATCTATTTATTTATTAAGATACTGAGATCTAAAACTACCCAAATATTAAACTGCTTGTCAGTTCTATGTGCTTTCACCAGTAAGGAAACCAGGATTAAGTGATTTGAATAAAGTTGCAAAAACTGCAGCAGCAAGTCAGAGAGTATAATTCTGCGTTCTTCTCTTGAACAGTCTGATAAGCATAATCAGCTCTACCACTTCCCTGAATTAAATAAGGCTATCTCTTTTGTGTAAAAAATACTGTAGTCACACACCACTTTGATGGTCTTCCTAAGGTCAAAAATAATCCCATTAGAATGGGTTAAGGATATTAAAATAATCCTTTTGATCTCAATTTTTTTGTGATATCCAGTGTAATTCTTTCTTCAACTCATTCACCCATTAACTAGTTCAATGAATATTTATTAGGAGATATTATATACCAAACACTATACTTGGTCCTAGTCAGATTTAGAGACCTCTAATTAAAAATTCTTACAAATTTAAATCATATTTGTTTTAGAGTTTTAAATTGTACTTATTAAAACAAAAGGAAAAATAGAATTTCAAACCAGTTCTTTTTGTATCAAGAATAGAGGGACTTCAGGATTTCCTTTCCTGCTCTGCCTTCTTTGTCCATGAAATATCTGTTTCCTGAAACTTCCTATTCCACAGCTGAGGGCTATGATCAGACACTACAAATGAACTATGAGCTTTTTGTGCATTTGCTCTGGATGAAATGGTATCATGACTTACAGCGTCAAAGGGGATGGGAAAAGGGAATAAGAAAGCAATAGTCTAGAAATGCTAGTAAATTATTCTGGGGCACCTGGGTGGCTCAGTGAGTTAAGCCTCTGCCTTCGGCTCGGGTCATGATCTCCGGGTCCTGGGATCGAACCCCATATCGGGCTCTCTGCTCAGTGAGGAGCCTGCTTCCCCTTCTCTCTCTGCCTGCCTCTCTGCCTACTTGTGATCTCTCTCTATCAAATAAATAAATAAGATCTTTAAAAAAAAAATTATTCTTAACTTCTAAAATTTAACAAAATAACTCAACCCGTTCTCAAGTCCCCTTACCCCCAACCCTGGTTAAAATAAATAAATAAATTGCCGCTTCCTGAACGGCGCACGGGAGAAGAATGAGGCACAAACAAGTCAGCTGCAATAGAGATTGGGAGCAGGGGTCGGCAGTTGAGAAGACTGCCGCCCCGAACAACTCCTTAATCCCATATTTATTGGATACGAGATGATAATCCATAAAGAAGATTATACATTGTTTGTTGGTAAACAAGAAGGAATGTGA
>CM052883.1:150772245-150862200 GCA_028534135.1 Potos flavus
TCGTGTATCTTCCCCTCCACCTGAGGCCTGCTGGCCTACCATGTTTTTCTCAAGGTTATCTTTAAGCATGCTTGCATGACCAGCACAACTCCTCCTGGTTATATTTTCAAGAGTGTATTATTTTGAGGGATGGTTACAATAAATAAAACCTATGATATTACGACTCTGCTCAATTTTGCCTTTTTAAGAGATTAGGAAATTTTTAATGTCAAATGATGAAGCTCATTGTTGACTCTTTCAATATCCCTCACATAGAGTTAATCGTTTCCATTCTGTACTTTTGTGCTTGCTAGTGAGTTTGTTACTGTGTGCATAGCCCTATTGCTGCCTTTATAACTGATTTATAAACATTTGCTTTAGAATGTATTTTTATGTGTATTTCTTTACTAGGCTCAAGCTTCTTGAGAACTATGATTTCGTTTTATTCATATTATATTTCTAAGCCCTAGTGCAATGCACGTCACATAATCATAATCAAATAAATGTGGATTGAATAAAATGAGTTAAATTAATTTCAGTTCTCTTCAATATTTTCTTCAGAGGTAAGAATACTCCCAATATAAACAGTATACTTACCATGTAAGTTGTAGCTGTATATCAATTCATGCTAGTACAGAAGTTTTAGAAAGTAACGCTGCTTATGGGGTACTTTCTATCCTAGTACTACCCATGCTACCTATGACCAGTTTTCTCCTCCCCCAGTAGATCTCTGGAAAGAATCGTGTAATGTCTAATTACTTTCCCAATAGATAACTTGAACCCTGAAAGGAAGACTGCTTCTGTGGATTGATGAGGAATATTACAAACCTTTTGGACTACTGACATAAAGATTAGAATCTTCAGAGATGGAGCCAGTTAAATCTCATTTTCTGGTTCATGATTGCCACCAATCTGAGCTCAGTTTAGATTGGAGGAAGGGTAGCAAGTGAGAAAACCCAGAAAAATATTTTAATAGCTTATGAATCAGCCTTGTCTCTTCCAGCCACTGTTGCATCTGCTGTGACTAGTTCTCTGAGTTTTGCATTATTCTCCTATGACTAAGCCCCAGTTTTCTTTCCTATATCCGCAGCAACACGGTTCCAGTCTATACTTATATTCTCAGTTCGCTGCTTTGATCCCCTAAAAACTCTCAGCTCCCCTGGTTCCTAGGTCTTTTTTTTTTTTTTAAGATATTTTATTTATTTATTTGAGAGAGAGCATGAGCAGGGGAGAGGGGCAGAGGGAGAAGCAGACTACCCCACTGAGCAGGAGCCCAACGTGGGGCTTGATCCCCAGACTCCTAGATCGTGACCTGAGCTTAAGGCAGACACTTAAATGACTAAGCCACCCATGTGCCCCATCCCAGGTCTTTCTTACACTCTTACAAGATCAGGTGTCTTTACAGGAATTTCATTTTTACTGACACCAGTTCTCCTGCTTGGACCTAAAAGTCATAATCCTGTGTTATGCTCCATTACCACTGTTTCTGCCATTATCTACTGTTCATCTCAAATATGGATGACCTTCCAGCTTGACTATATAGTCTCCTTTCCTTATAGCTTGAATTCCAATGCCCTTCTAATACCCGTTACTTCTGACCCATTCCTTCAGCTGTCTGCTCTCTGGATCCCAGCCATTCCTGGAAAGATTAGTTCTGCTACTTGCTGGCCACGCTTAATTAGCATGACTTGGTCCTAAAGTCATTTCCAAAAGACAGCAGGGCAAGGTCTTGCCCTAAGGGATTTCTGAACGCCCAGCTCCTCACCAGAGTTGCTTTGCAAACAACCTGCAGGTAAGTGTATAAATACTGAAGCTCAGAACTTTGAATAAGAAAAGTTCAAAGACTTGTTCTTTGACTTCTGTTTTTCTAGCTGGTGTTATGTGAATAATGAGAAATCATAATCTCCTGGAACAGAAATGCTAGATTCAGGGTTCAGTACCCGCTGCTTCTACAGTCTCTAAGAGAAAATTCATCTTTCCAAACTTCTTTAGAACCATTTGGAATTTATTATGATTCCATGCACTCTGAGTTTTCATTTTTGTTTTTGTTTTTAAGATTTTATTTATTTATTTGAAAGAGAGAGAAAGATCAAGAGCAGGGGAAGGGTGAGGGAGAAACAGACTCCTACTGAGCAGGGAGCCTGAGGTGGGGCTTGATCCCAGGACCCTGGGATCATGACCTGAGCCAAAGCCAGACACTTAACTGGCTGAGCCACCCAGGTGCCCCGAGTCCATGCACTCTGACAAATAATTTGTTTTCCTCTTTTGTGTTTGTTTCTGTCGAGAAATCATAATTTTTTTTAAAGATTTTATTTATTTATTTGACAGAGAGAAGGGAGATCACAAGTAGGCAGAGAGGCAGGCAGAGAAAGGGGGAAGCAGGCTCCCTGCTGAGCAGAGAACCAGATGCGGGGCTCGATCCCAGGACCCCGAGATCATGACCTGAGGCGAAGGCAGAGGCTTTAACCCACTGAGCCACCCAGGCGCCCCAAGAAATCATAATTGTTAATGCATACCTCTGCTTGGTTATCATTTGACCAAGTGTTTTAGTTTTACTTCATCTCTTTTTTCTCATCAAAATCTTTTAATTATTATTTCTGCTCATCTCTCAGATTCTTTCTTTTTTTTTTTAATTTTTCTCAGGATGCATATAGTTTCCAACAATGAGTTTATCAGAATCACAGAGAGTAGGGAAAATATTAACCATTTTATTTCAAGTGTTATTTACCCAGTTGCTTACTGGAAATCATATATGTTTTATTTGTCTTAAAATCCATAAAGAGAACATATTAAAGTAGTGAATCATACCTCCCACTGGCATTAATGTCCTTCTCTGCAAGCTTGTGAAGCCATTTTGAACATATGCATAAATTCAGATGTTGTGATATAATAGCTTAGGGAATTAGGCAGCCTTTTTCATTTGGTTCTGTAAATAACAAGAAAAATATAAAATGATTTTATTATTAAAAAGCACCCTCTGGTTCAGATCCCTTAAAAGAATAGTTCATTTTCCTAAGTTATAAAATGTTCAATTGATTTCTTTTATAGAGCATTGGTTTCTTATTGAAATTTAACATTTTAGTAATGATCCACTTTTTGAAATATGCAATCAAGGAAGCGGGGTCATAGAAAATTTTATGATTTAAGTAACATCTGAGAAACATCAAGCAAAGTGAATCCTCTCAGGTATTTAATTCCTTAATTAAAATATAACATAAATTACTACTGGAAATGGACTAGGCCATAGAAACACACCCATCTCAAGTCCAGAGTCAAACTTTTTTTTCTACTTAGATGAAAAAGAGAATTATTCTATATGCGAAACCTAGATATTGTGTCCTTTAATAAGAGGAGAAAAAAAGATAATTATTTGAATAATGTTTTATAAAAGGAGTTATATTCAGTTATAGGATTATCTTTTTTGGATAAATACTGCATTAAAATTTCTTTTATTTAATAAAATTATGGTTGGAATTATATGATAGCTTCTTGAGAAAAAGCATTTTTATTTTTCAAAATTAAAAGTTTGCAAACGGGGCGCCTGGGTGGCTCAGTGGTTTAAAGCCTCTGCCTTTGGCTCAGGTCATGATCTCAGGGTCCTGGGATCGAGCCCCGCATCGGGCTCTCTGCACAGCAGGGAGCCTGTTTCCTCCTCTCTCTCTGACTGCCTCTCTGCCTACTTGTGATCTCTCTCTCTGTATCAAATAAATAAATAAAATATTTTTAAAAAAAAGTTTGCAAACCTACAATGGATATGTGAAATCCTAAGGTCTAGGAACTATTTTAGAGAACCATGGGAAAAGTGAGGAGGCCATCACAGATTCATATTGAAGTGCTAGAAGCTAAGCTTACAGTTATTTACATTGTTCTTATTTCTCACAAGCAAAACTCCAGCGAAATAAAAGAATTCCTAGCAAAACATTTAAAATGAAGGCATCCTTGCAGATTGCTTTGCATTTGAATGGTTTTATTCCCTTTATACTCTCAAAAAGCATTACATTAAATATTAATGCAACAGTTTGCTCCTGTTATTGTTCACTTTCACTTCTGCTAAACATTAACTTCTTAGCTTATACAAAAAAAGATGTAGATGAGAAATGGTATTTAGTGATATAATATAGCCAATCTCAAGTTATCATATTAGCTCCCACATGCTATTTATTGTGTAATGTTGGCAACTCAAAAGGCTGACACTATTCACATGAAGTTATCACCAATACACTTCTTTGCTTACCATAGCATGCTTCTTTCCTATTATTCCTTTCAAAGATACAATTGCTGGAATGGATGTAATTATAAAACAAAATAGAGAACATTGGTGTAGAAGCACTTTTGCTTCTCTTTCTGGTGAAGACAGAAAGTATAATAGAAATAGGCTTTCTAATCAAGATTCCTCTTTCCTAGGGAACAGGACATTAGTTATGGAAGCTATTTCAATAATAAAAGCCTTAAGTACAAAGCTTCCCAGAATAATATTATAACAAAAATAATTATGACAATGAGGAATTTTAGAACTTTAAAATTTCACTTGCCAACCAACTTTAAAATTCCACATGCAATATTTCACTTGACCCTCATATTGGCTAAAGAATCAACAATACAATTCACCAATCTTCTGTAGCTGAGCAGCTCCACTCAGGTCTTGGCTCATGTAATGAGCAGAACTGTGTCAAGTTATTTGGCTCTGTATTTGCCCTTCATTAATAATATTATTTTCAACTTTTTTTTTAACCCTTTTAAGCCTCAGTTTCTGTTGTGCACGTCTATCATAGAATTGACCCGTGGATGCGAAATCGTAACATAACACCATTTCCCGGCCTATTATATAGTAGTAGGCTTTCAACTAATGGACACTGAATATAACACAATAAATTTTCCCCCCCAAATCCTCTATTTGGGAGTATATTCTTTATCCAGGAGTGAGGTAGTACAGGATCTGCCATTCTCCCCTTCAATAACAAATACCTATTGGCTCAGTGCCTACTTTGTGACAACTGGTGGTCTAGTTATTATTAAGCCAAAAATACATAAAATACAGACCACACATTCAAGGAGTTTAGTTTCAGTGAGTAATAAATTCACACAAACTGGCAGTTTTAGCTGATGAGATAAATGATTGGAGTTATTTACTGACTACTGTATGAACACAAAGGAGAGAGCTTCAATTCATGTTAAGAATTAGGGAAAGCTCACTGGAGAAGCATGTTACCTAGCCTAGGTCTTGAAGAAGGAATATAATTTCTCCAGGCATATAAAGTTGGGGTGACATAATTTATTATGCATCAATTCTAAGGCACAGTCTGAAAGAAGAAGAGTAAATGTAAGGAACCAACCCTGGTGAGTATGATAATAGAAATTTTTGCTATTTTTTTGGTGGAAATAGGTGTAGCTAATACTACAGTTAGGACAAATATTTCCCTTTCTCAGTATAGATTTAGACTTTCCATCTCTATGAATTATTGGTTTGAGCAACTATGTATGAAAGCATCATTACTTTAATAATTATAACCCAGAAGCCTTGGAAAAATGCAGAGAAACTTTTTTTAAATTTGGTGGGAAATACAAACAATATGGGGTCTTGGAGTATTCAAGCCTGTTCAGCAGTGCATGTCTAAAAACCCTGCCTGACTTTCTGCTCTTCACACTTTCTCATATGCAAACAAACACAGCACAGAGTATTTCATTTTAGGCTAAGCCACTTGGTCCTGAGAACATTTATTGTTCTATATTGTTAGAGTTAAAAGATTGAATTGGTTGGGGTAAATCCATTATGGATTTTGTGTTGCTCCTTCCAGGTCCCCAATCAGTGAAGGAAGGTCTTGTTTCCCCAGCTGCTGGGAGTTCTGTCAGCAGACAGCCCCTTAAGGACTTTCTCAGGTTCAGAGAGCAACTTTGCCCACGGTTATGTCTCTACCCTGGGAGACTCAGTGTAGAGGGCCCAGTTTTAGTTTTAGGATTATAGAGAAGTTTGTCCTGGCCCTACCTGACATTACACTGAAAGGACATTCTAGCGCCATAGCTTCCTGTGGGGTTGGCCAGTCTTCAGATCTACTTCACAGATTCACTTCTTCTTTTCCCCACTCCTGCTTCCTTCCCTTTTATCTATGGGAGCTGATCTCTAGAGGGCATCTTTTCATAAGTATCCTGTGTGCAAAATTCCACCTCTGAATCCGAGATCCAAAGAAATTACCTAAAACAATCCTTTAGTAAGACCAAGCCATATGATGAGAAAGAATTCCTGAGGAAGGGCAAAATCTTTGTCACAAAGACTTTCTGTTTTCTCTCTTGGAATCCAAAGAAGTTATTGGCCTTAAGACAAAAGAACAAGGCTGTGGGATAATCTAACTTTACCCTTTGTTCCATTCTCTTGGACTAAAGTCACACTTGCATTTACCTTACACTTGAATATGTTTTTCCCTATGTTGTGTTTGCCTTCACTAACTCCAGGCCTTGGTAAATTTTGCATTACCAAAATAGCTATAGAAGGTGACTTGGGAGGAAGTAAGAAACTGAAATGATAGAAGTGTGACCTTTCGCCATCACACTTATGCTGAACATTACCAGAGCAGTAACAAGTCACACCAAAGGGGGACAAAGTCCTTGAGTTTCAGAGTTGACCAAAAAGAAATTAAGAGCTGGCTAGAGGAAAGCTGAGAGTAAGGGAGAAGGAGCACAGCACATGGCCAGCAGAAGCAACAGCCAGGTGGCAGAATCAAGGGTGAAGGGCTGCCAGTCTTCACTGTCCCTAATATATGTATGTACAGGGGAAGAGAGACGGAAGTGTTATCATTCCATCCACTGTATTCCAGACCCTGTGTTAGGGGATAATATAGCCACAAATTAAACATAGTTGGCCCTTAAAATTTATAAACATTTTGGTATTATTCCTACACAAAATGGTGATCAATATTTTTATTCCGTAGAATACAAAAGCATACAAATTTCTTCTGATTTCACTTGCTGCAACACATTTACAAAGATACTGACATAAACTCATATGTAATGTAAAATATGAGCCTGGAAAAATAATTCATTGTAAATATCATTTATTAAAATATGTATATATTGTATGTGTATTACTATAATGTGTTTATTAAAATATGTATCTTATTTGGGAATGCTTTTTAAAATTAATTAAAAAGCAACATGTACTATTGTAAGAAAACAAAATATAAATGAGGAAAACAAAACAAAAAATAGGAATAACTTATCATAAAATCATTCTCACAATGTTGATCATCTATACTATAAAATTAAGATAAAATATTATGCATTTTTATGTGACATGTTTTGAATCGGCCCATGGACTATGCAATTCACATTTTTTTAAAGATTTATTTATTTGAGAGAGAGAGAGAGCAAGCACACAGAGGGAGAGAGAGAAGGACTCCCCACTGAGCATGGAGCCCAGTTCGGGACTCGATCCAGGACCCTGGGATCATGACCTGAACCGAAGACAGACGATTAACCTACTGAGCCACCCAGGCACCCTATAATTCACATTTAACCATTAGTGATTCATAGACTTCTTTTGGTAATCTATCTGTCTGTTTTTGTGTAATTATATATTTATATCCTGTTTGTTTCTGGATATAGATAAAATTACATATAGTACACATAGAAATATTATATTTTATGTTATATATTATACATTAATTATATATCATATTATTGCAGGTTATATATTGTGTATTAATTAGGCATTATTTATTGAAGGTAATTAATTAGTATTATATTTGTACATAGAGTCAGCCCCTGAATTACTATAGTTCGACTTACAATTTTCAACTTTACTTTTGAATGCAAAAGCCATATGCGTTCAGTAAAAACTGCTTCATATTTTTGAATTTTGTTCTTTTTCCAGGTTAGAGATATATGGTATAATACTCTTTCATGATGCTGGGCAGCTGTAGCCAGCTGCAGCTCTTAGTTAGCCAGTGATCATGAGGGTAAACAACCAATACACTTATAATCATTCTGTACCCACACAATCATTCTGTTTTTCATTTTCAGTACAGAATTCAATAAATTACGTGAGATATTCAGTACTTTCTTATAAGAGAGGCTTTGTTTTAGATAATTATGCCCAATTGTAGGCTAATGTAAATGTTCTGTGCACCTTTAGGACAGGCTAGTCTAAACTATGATTTCAGTAGGGACATAACCCCACATTAAGTTGAGGAAGATCTGTATTATACAGTTCATTAATTCTTAACTTGTGGTTATAAATAATAAAAGAGGATATGGTCTCTCTAGCAAAGATTTTGAGAATAACAATAATAGTTTCAAATTACAGTGTTTCAAAGTATCCAAGTTTGAGGACAATGGTATTCCATGTGCATTTAGACCTTGTCCATGACCTTCTAGCTAGTCATTCTTTCTCGCTAGAATTTATGAACTGTGCCAGAAGACTTGACTCAACCGGCCCATTGTTGTAGTCTGTGCTTTACAAATCACTTACGTATTTTTCTCTGTCAGTGTCCCTTAACTTTGTTATCCTTCGTCGTATGACTTGGATTATATATTCTCTGGAACTCTCTTAAATCCAATAGTTAAAAAGTATGTGTCATCTATACAAAACAGATTACAAAAGGATATCACTGAAAACTAAGGAGACCTTGATTCATATACACACATATGACCCAAACAGGAGCAAATTATATTAGAACTCTAGGCTGTTTCTGCAAATGAGAATTTTGCCACTTCTGTCAAAAGTAGACAAGTCCAGCAATACATTTTTTCTATGTTACTTTTTCTTCACACACTGCTGCCATTTATGACAAGAGATCAACATTTTTAGGGGAAACAAAATATATATCTTGCTTAAGCTACATAAAATCTTGTGTACTTTGAAAGAATGAAAATTTATGATATTTTATTTGATTATTGAACAAATATTGTTGATCATCTAAATGCCAGTCACTGTTCTCATGATAGGCATATGGCAGTGGAGTTATATATTTAAAAAATCTCCCTTATTGATTTTCATTTTTTTCTACTCTATACCCAGTGGGAAAATTTAGTTCATATTTCTGTTTAAATGGCTCAATGACCTATATTTGCTAGTCAGGAAAAAAATCTGGTACCTACACCATTTTTTAGTGATATGTTTATTTCACTCTGACAATTAAAACCTTGACAACATATTTTTTTGACAACATTATATTTTTAAGTGGTACAGAATTGTAATACCATTTTTTGCTTTTAAAAACAGCATGACTTTATCAATTTTAAGAAAGCATTGTTTGGGAAAGTTGCTTCTTTTTCATATTGTCACAAATTATAACTCCCCTAAATCTTATGCTTCTTAATCATGATCAGTATTTTGTGCAACAAACTATCATGTGGGTGGTTCGGTCAGTTAAACATCTGCTTTTAGCTCAAGTCATGACCTCAGGATCCTGGGATCGAGCCCCACATCGGGCTCCCTGCTCAGCCAACAGCCTGTTTCTCCCTCTCCCTCTGCCCCTCCCTTGCTTGTGCTCTTTCTCTCTCTCTCTCTCTCTCACTTGCTCTCTCTCAAATAAATAAATAAAATCCTAAAAAAAGAGAAATTATCTTATTAATTTTCCTATTCTTTTTTTTTTCTGTCTAGCTTATTCTATTCCAATCAAATAAAAGAAGAATCTTAGGAAGATGAGATATGAAACATGACCATTTTTCAAATTAAATAATTTGAAAACTACTGGAATAAGACAAGACAATACTGTCTTTCCAAAGCCAATAAAATATTTATAGAAATCAAAGACACTACTTAATAGTTTTAGAATTCTATATTCTAATTGGATTTAGGTTTGGGGCAGCCTGTCACTTTACATGATTGGTCAGATACAGTAATCAAAAGGAAAAATATTACTCCTATACTACTATTCCACATTTTCATGAACAAGTTAATGTTTTAAAGTAAATGAGTGTCATATGTTCTTGGACATCACATTGATGAACAGTGCTTTTCAAAACTTGCTATCAAGTAATATAAGCTGAAGCCAACTAATAATTTCTTTTATTTAAAAGAAATACATTGCACCATCCACACCTCATACATTTACCAAAGCATTTATTTAAAATATTTATATGTCCAAAGAGAACAAAATCACAGAAGGTGATACTGAATAATTTTTAAATGATGTATTGTAATATGTTTAACAGTTTATTTTCCTTAGCAGTAAACTGTTAAGAAGTTGAACCATCAGTCTCTTTTCTTTATGAAGAATTATCCCTGAAATGACTTGTTGAATTTGAAGCCCTAATTAAAGACTTAATTAGTTGGCAAGCTTGTTAAATAATACTTTCTAAAAATGCATGATGTTCAAATGGATCTAACTTATAGTAGTTTTGGACAGGGCTACATTTTATCTACCATATGCTATTCTCTGGATAATTAACTATGCTCTCCACTTGACCTTCAATGAAAAGGGAAGTTACAACACACAGGTCCATAACCTGTAAAGAACTAGAAATGCTGACATAGCCAATCCACATATTTGCATTACACATACTAAGCTAACAGACAATAGTATTTACAAGGCTCCACTAAATGCTTAAATCTATTTTGTGGACAAAAGGATTTTTAAGTTAATTCATTTTGTGGAGAGAATAATTTAACCAAGTTAGCATTTTGTTGACAGAATTATGATGAAATTCATTTTGTCTACATAATTGATTGGACAGCTAGCAGAATACATTTCTCCCCAGAATGAAGAATATGCAGAGGTTGTCAAACAGCATTTCCTCCTTGGTCTCAAATCATTCTGTCAACAAAATGAATACAAAATCCTTTAGTCTACAATATCAAAGTGAGTGTTAATTACCGGGGAATAGAATGCAAAGTCAAATTCTTTTCTGTTAAATATTGATAGAAAAAAAGTCATACCTTCCACTAACTAGATATTAATCTCACACAAGGATTGTTCTGGTAAAAAGCTTAAATCTAATCTGTGTAGTAAGGGAGGTATGTGGTTTGTTTTCTTCACATTCAATGCTACTCGCGTGAAATAAACACTTGGCTAAAAATTTAAATTGAATGAATCCCGTGAGAAGCAAGAAAATATTGAGAGGTGGAGTACAAAGAGGGTCATGAATAGTACATGATACGAAATATTGAAAGCTACATAACAAGTTACGAACATTAAATGTAAATTTACATTGTTCTCCAGATGTACTTTTAATTGAATTAGATTATTGTATTATAATCCACTTAAGCCTAGAGGCTTGCACAATGAAGACAAGTGGTGTAGCAGGGCACTAACAATGGATCTATGCCATGTAGTTTATGCTTCTTTGTATTTGCATATCACCTATTGCCAAAAAAAAGTCTGTGATTACCAAAACTACATTCCTACTATAAGGGTAGACTGGGCCATTCACAAGATACATAATAACTAGAGACGTTTTCTCAGACAGCCTCTGTTTGGAGGTTGAACTTCCCCATTCTGAAAGTTGGAGCAAGAAAAATTGAACATATTTTGGGAGAAGAAACCACTTTTAAGGCTGGCCACCCAGAAAGTGAACTGATGTGCATCATATATCGAGCTTCTGTGATTATTTAGGTTTGTAGCTCTATTCTCCTTCATAAATAAGATGATGGAAGCATTTCTTGTCAATTCTTGACTCTGTGAATTTGCTCCAAGGAAAAGCTCCAGCTTGAAAAATCCAACTTGGGTGGAAGCCTTATTTACCACAGCCCACTTTAAAGCTATCCAGACAATTTACATCATTAGGCTGATAAGGCCAGAGGTTAAATATTTTTAGATATTAAGATCACTTCTTCCTTTTTATAGTATTTTGTGATTGATTGCAAACTTCTGCCAGCTCCCATTTTGTTTCAAACTTACAGACCAATGCCAATACTCAGCTTCACATTCAGTGGAAAAATATGGACAGTCAGGCAGTTGTGTTGGACATTGTTTTGGAATCAACAAGCAAATGTCCATGCAACTACAGACCAGTTGAAAGTGACTCACTTGAGGCCAGAGTAAACATTTGTATATAAAACTAGGATGTATTTAGTGGAAAACATGTTTTGGTAAGACAGTTGGAGAAAATGCATAACTGAAAATGGCAAAAACAGACTGGTGTAAAATTGAGTCATATGTTAGAAGTGTAAGATAAAAGGGTTTTCTCTCCCTGTAATTCCCTACCTGGCATTTTGCTGGAAAATGTTTTGCCAAATATATTTTGTGTGCATTTAGAAATTGCTTATTGCCCATCTGAAACCAGTTGGATTGGGAAGAAGGACAAAACAAAGTACATGATGCAATTTCTCTATCTTCAAATTGATCATAATTAATTTGGGAATATAATACTCATATGATGCATTTAGGAAATAATTCTGAGACTACATAATAAATATATGCCATTCTACACACAGAGACATTAAAACGCATTTGTTCTCTTAAATATGCCTAGCGAAGGCCTAGAAACATAAATATTAGTAGAATTTAATGCAAAATATGTAGGCTAAACAGATCTAAGTGATTTAATATATTTTAAAATTTACATCCATCTTTAATCAAAACTTTTTCAAGGACACATAAAATAAAACACATTTATATGAATTTTTTGAGGCAAGTAAAACAAATGCGAAAATATGAAATGGAGCCAGATGTGAGGTAGATATACATAGCATACTGATATAGACACTTACTCTTGGTCACCTCACATTTGGTTTAAAACTAAATAATTCGTTACATTTGTGTACCAATGTTTTTTAAGAGCCTTATTCTTTCCAGTATATTCTCTCTCTCTCTCCCTCTCTCTCTCTCTCTCACACACACACACACACACACACATTGGGGGAAGGATTACTGTTTTCCATGTTTCCATTTATAGGTGAGTAATGATAATCCCAAGGTTCAGAGATGATAACAAACTACCCCACTGTGCCTCAGAGGAAATGAGCTAAGAGTTTAAAGAAGAAGCTAGTCCATGGACCTAGCTCTTATAAGACAAATACAACTCTTTTTATGCCACCATATAAGATTTCTTGGAAGAAATACATCTTGAGCTGTATTAAAAAATGTGATCAAAAGACTATCTTACATGAGGTGTTGTTAAAAAGACACAATTTGGCCAGCAGGAAGGAAGTGAAATTTCAGATTAAATCTTATGAATGGGCTTAGCTGGTGTAGAACTTGGTTACCAAGCTAAAGTGTTACCGAGAGAAAAAGGTCTCAAGGAAGTTTCCAGAAAATGAAACGATGACATCTATACACTGATTTTAAGATTTTCTTTTACAAGAAAGTTATAATGAAACCAAAATGTACACTGTTTGAGGTGTTTTAATGTCTTAGTGAAAAAGAACAAACAATGGGACACACACCTCAATGACACTGTTATCTGATACATTTTCAGTCGATTATTTCAAAATTAAAATAATTTTATAAGACATAATATATCTCTAAGTATCAAACATAGTTCAAATAAAGAAAGCCCTTGTTATTCACAGTAGTAAATAGGGTATCAGGATTATTAGCAGCAACATCTACCAGGAATGTAGGGAGTTTCTTTGGCACCAAATGCACTCAACCCCACAAATAGGACAGACAATAAACCTCATGATAAGCTTTACATGTGCAGTTTAATTAAGTAGACTATATCCTGGCCAGATTAGATATTTATAAATTAAAAAAACAAACAAACAGTGGGCTCTGGGGTGAGATGTATGTACCTACTATGCATCCTTTAGACATTCCTCTAAAGTGAGTGTGAAGAGATTTATTTTTAAAAACTTATACCCACAAAGACTAGGAGCTCAAGAAAAGAGACTTCGGAAACCACAGTTATACTAATGGCAAAGGACTTAACAGACCTAAGCAAACAGAATCCTAAGCCTATGGTGAAGAATGCAAGAATCAACCTATCTTGGGCCAGAATTCTCAGTGATTCATAAATCAGCAGTCCTGGCATGCAGGTTATCTATTGCTGCACAGTAAACTACCCCAAAACTTAGTAGTAGAAAATGATAACAATTTTATTATCCTCACAAATTCTGTGAGTGAGGAATTCAGAAAGTGAGCAGTGAGGATGGCTGTTTTCTGTTCCATGATGTCTGGGACCAAAATGGGGATGACTTGAATGGCCGAAAGTCAGAACAGCCAGGGCTAGACAACCTGCCTTCAAGATGGCCTCTTTACTTACAGCCTAATGACTGAGCTGGATTAAACAAAGACAGGTTTGGGTTGGATATTTGACTAGAATGTCTACAGATGGCTTCTTCAGTCGTCTCAAGGAAGTTGGACTTTTTATTACAATGATTCAGGACTACAAAAGTGAATATTTCTAGACAGCAAAAGGAAGCTGCAAAGCCTTTTCTGATCTAGACTTGGAAATCACATGGCCCTCAGATCTCCCATACTCTACTGGTCGGCTCAATGATAAATCCACTCAGATTCAAGGAGAGAGGACATAAGCTTCATCTCTCGGGGGGGGGGGGGGTGCTGCAATATCAGGTACTTCTAAAAGTGGAAATGAGGTGACTGCATTAAAAAAAAATCTGTTTATGAAGCAGGTAATTATCCACTGTTCTCCATACTAGGATGTTGTCCTGCCCTCACTACAAAAAAAGAGTGGAGCTATATTTTCCGGAAAGAGTAAAACAGCTCTTCCCTTGTCTAGAAAACATCAACACAAAGGTATGAGCAAAGATATGAGGGAAAACAGAGGAATAAATAGCTATATATATGCTGGATGCTAGCATTCTCCAGCTCTCCCTTCCCCCTTAACTTCCAAAACGCAGGGTATAGTATATTCTCTCAGCAAGAGACTTGAAGATTCTTTTCTGGGGAATCTAACCAGCCTAAGTTTGACATCAAAATTCCTCAGCTAAAAGGCTCAGCTAAGTCATCCTACAGTAAAGCATACATTGCAAGCTCCATTCAAGACCTTCTCATCAATTGTTGGTATCCCAGTGTTAGATATAAACAGGCAACCAATGATTACTGGATATTTGACGAAATACTTTAACATTAAAAGTAAAGGAAAAAATAGAACATTGGAAAAAAATGAAGACTATGCGTAGGACAAAATAGTAAAAATGATTGTCACTAATATTCTCAGAGTGATGAGAACAGATTTTGCAGCTGTAATATAAAAACAGAATAATAAAGATATCTTCTAAGAACACAAAAGTTTTGGGAGATAAAATTGAAGTAATCACTTTGAAATAGAACAATAGGACAAGGATAGAAAACAGAGAAGAAATATAAGGAAATTAGAGTATCAATCCAGGAAGCTTAATATCCAAATACAGGAGAAAAACAGGAAGGAAACATCAGTAAAATAATTTAAGAAAATTCTCCCAGAAGGAAGTAACTTCTCAGATTTAAACGGCTTGGAAATGTCCACCCGATAGATTTAAAATGGCATGCAACAAAGCCTATTGTCATATAAATCCAGAGTATTCAGGACGAGAAGTTCCTACAAGTTTATACAAGAGATCAGGAATCATAATATCTTTGGACCTCTCACTAGGGACAGTGGAAGCCAGAAGGCAGTGGAAGAATGCTTTCAATATTCTGAGAAAAATTCATTTCCAGACTTGAATTATACGCACAGCCAAACTATCAATCAAATGTGAGAGAACAATAAAGTATTTTGACAGGCAAAACCTCAAAATTTTACCTCCCTTGTATCCTTTCTTAGAACACACGACACAAAGTAGGAGAGTAATCGAAGAAAGCAGTCAGGGTTAGAGGAAGACAAGATCCAAACCCAGGAAGGTGGTGAAGGAAAATTTCAGGATGCTAGATAGAGGCAGGACAGAACGTTCTGGGAGAGAATTCTTGGGGAAGATGCACTTAGGAGAATACCTGATGCATATGGACTTTTGAAAGAATATATAGGCAATTGGCTAAAAGCTTTGAGGTGGATTATTTAAAAAAAAATCATAGAAAACTAAGCTAAAAAGAAATAAGGCAATCACTAATCCCCCTCTGGAGAGGGATAAAAAAATTGTTCTGGAAAATAAATGTCATCATCTCCTATCACATTGCTCAATTGTAATTATAATTAACATAGGATAATGTAAGCTTGGAAAATGATCTATACAAAATGAGAATGTTAGGATATTGTGAATGTGAATGTAGAGTATGGGAAGAATGTTCAGGCTGTGGGGTTGAGGGAGGGAAAGGACAGATTTCTCACCTCCATAGCAGCATATCAATTTGTGGGCTTGCAACCTCTGGAGGTTCCCAGGCGTAATGTGAAAGTGCCATTACATGGAGGAGGGGAGGAAGAGAGTGAAGAAAGACAGATCATTCCAGATCGGTAGGTGGCAGGTTTAATAAGCAAGGAACTTACAGGAGAGGTTTGTCTTAGGCAGCCACGAGACAAATAGATCTTCGCACCTGCCTGCCAAATCTTAAAAGTTTATGTAGAGGCCTTAACTGGATTAGACACATATACTGTCCAGGTGGTCTCAATGCCACATTACTATCTCAAGGCTGTGTCCTTGGGGCAGCTGCTGGGAGCAGAGAAGGCAAGCAGAACACACATTTCAACAGGAAAGGGGATGGGGGGCCCACAAATCCTCAGGTCCTGCTTAAGGGTCAATGGGTGGTCACATCATTTTGATAACCTCCTCCGACACCATCCCTCATGACCAACCCTTACAATCTTACTTACCACCCTCTCCCAACTTGCGCCCTGTGTAGTCAGCAAGGGGTTCACTAACTGGGAGGTGGCTCCAGCGGCAATTATCTGGCTACACTGGAGGCAGATGCCGTAGCAAAAATGCAGGCACATGGAAGAGAAAACAGAGGTTAGGACAATAATTCCCCAAAGCAGTGACAACTTCTTCCACCAAGAGCCCCATGATCTGAACCATTGATTTACCAAGTCCCCTAGGCTGGGAGGCACATAGCTCAAGGCATTCCCTTGTGTCCTCGCAGGATTAATAAAGATGGCACGTTAACAGACTCATCAGGTATGAACACACAACATTCTGCTTGAATAATGGCACCGGTCCCTCCTTTCATGGCATTAATCACGACCAAGGGCCTTTCTATTTTGGAGGACAGTTGTATTGTTTAGAGACATTTCAGGAGAAGAAGGGTGCAGCTTTAGGAACTTGACCTGGTTGTACACACCATGCAAGTTGGCTGGGGCAAACAGCACAGTTAGGTGCAAGGAGAGGCACGGAGGGTGGGATACGTCAGACCAGGGTCCCCACTTTCTCCCTCTTTCAATGATGTGTGCTCCCTTTCAGGTAGAGTCTATTTCGACAGGTCTAGTTTGCTGTAGGACAAGGATCCCAGTAGAGATTGAGCCGTCCCCCTCACCCAGGCATGCAAAGTAGCTCCGCCATCCCCGAAGGGCATCCCCTTGCAAATTCCAGTAGGTAAGTCCTTTCCCAGGCATGATGCATGTTCTCAGCAGCATCGCATGTTGATCCATGGTGAGTCAGGGCAATGACTGTTTCCCGAGACTTCTACCCCTTTACAGTACCAGGTGCCTCAGCGGAGGTCCCCAACCTGGTAGGTGAGGCAACAGGACCTACCACTTGGTCATTCATATGTAGTAAAGCCTGAGATAGTACTTTAGTCACTTTAGCCAAGGTGGTTTTACCTGTTAGTAATTTAATCTGCTGCCTTAATATTTCAGTTTTCCTTTTTACTAACCATACTGTTTGAGGATTATAGGGGAGACAGAACCTCTATTCAATGTCATGTTCTTTTGCCCAGTCTTGTACATCATGACCTTTAAAATGTGACCCCTGATCACTATTCCATGAGGGTATCTGTACATGGTCATTCAGCTTCTCTGATCCCCTAATGGTGGCAGCCTGGTTTGTACATCAATAGGAAACAGCTTGGGTTAAACCAGATGCAGTGTCCACACAAACCAGAACATATTTAGAAACTTCATTTGCAGGGAGGGGACCAACATGATCAATTTACTAATCCCTCACCAGTTGGGAACTCTGGTGAATGGCCCCTGATTCCTTTTGACAGTTGTCCTGCATTTGTGTAGAGTAGACAAGACATGCTGTTAGTGCACTAACCAAATATTTCAAGGGCAATCCAGCATCCTTGGCCATATGTCATCCCACCTGGACGCTCTGATGGCCACTGTTTGCATGCACCTAATCTGCTGCATCTACTGAAGGGTCATTTGCTAGGGCTTATATCCAAGGCAGGGCATCAGCTCCCTGTTTGCCAGAGGGTGTCCGTGCCTTGTGAGCTGGGACGTGGAAGACAGTGAGGACTGTCTCAGACTCTTGCAGGTGGACTCAAATGTCTTTCCACATATCCTGATCCTTGCTGATGACCTCCTCCTACACAACCACACAGTATTTGAACACATTAATGTAAATACCAAAACAATCATCTGTAAAAGATCAAACTGGTTGTGTTCCTGGGAATGGGAAATAGGAGCAAGCATGTAGAGGACCATTATTTTTTGGTTAAAAAAAAAAAAGAAAGGGACACCTGGGTGGCTCAGTCGGTTAAGCGTCTGCCTTCGGCTCAGGTCATGATCCCAGGGTCCTGGGATCGAGTCCCGTGTCGGGCTCCTTGTTCAGTGGGGAGCCTGCTTCTCCCTCTGCCTCTGCCTCTGCCTGCCACTCTGCCTGCCACTCTGCTTGTACTCTCTCTCTGACAAATAAATAAATAAAATCTTTAAAAAAAAAAACCCAAAAAACAGCAATACTTTAAAAAAAAAAAAAAAGAAAGACCTTTTCAATGTTTTCAGAAAACCCTTTGACGTTTAAATGATTCACGTCTATAATTTTGTTTAAAAGTAAGGGCTAAAATTAAAAGTTTTGGATTAAAGGGGAAAAATAATAATATTACCAGAGTGTAAGTCAGTAGGATGTAAATAATAGTATCAAACATTTGTTAAATAACGTATTTGCAATATCCACAACTTTTTAAGCACTGAATATGTATATTCACATACATATATGCACACGCATAGACATTCCATAGCCTATTGGAAACCCCAAAGGGGTTAACAAATTTTTATGTATTCCAACTTTCTTTTAAGTATCTCATATTCTGTGGAATTCTGTTATAAACATATATTCTTTTTTTTAATATATTACCCAAAAAACTATTTTCACTCTGAATAGTAAATGTGAGATTATCCAAGATATGTCTTCATGGGTGAGACTAAAATTAATAATATATCTCTAAGTAGATATCTCTGTAAGTAGATGCATTGTCAGACCTTGATCCTTTTAAAAAAGTCATTCACTTAGTAACAAATGCCAGTAGTTCCAAATGCAAATGCAAACTGTATATTTATTTCATGCCAGCACACTGAAGAAAACTGCTAGGTATGAAATTTTTGCCTGATGTCTCAACTGATTTTAAATTTCCAATATTCTATATAACTGTAATTACCAGGTACTTTTTGGTTAGACTTTTTAACATGCTTAACCATTAACTAATAAAAATCAGAAAAGGAGTGAAAAATATATGAGGAAAAAAATGTGTGTAGGGGCACCTGGTGGCTCAGTCAATTAAGCGTTTGCCTTCAGCTCAGGTCATGATCCCAGGGGCTTGGGATCAAGTCCCACATTGGGGTCCCTACTCAGCAGGGAGTCTGCTTCTCCCTCCTCCTCTCCCCTGCTCATGTTCCCTCTCCCTCTCTCTCTCTCTCTCAAATAAATAAAATCTTTTTAAAAAGTGTGTAAGGGCGCCCAGGTTGCTCAGTGGGTTAAAGCCTCTGCCTTCGGCTCAGGTCATGCATGATCTCAGGGTCCTGGGATTGAGCCCCTGCATCAGGCTTTCTGCTCAGCAGGGAACCTGCTTCCCCATCTCTCTCTGCCTGCCTCTCTGCCTTGTCATCTCTCTCTCTCTCAAATAAATAAATAAAATCTTTAAAATATTTTTTAAAAATAAAAATGTGTAAAATGGTAATTTGATGAGACAAAATAGCTTCCATTTTTAAGACAAAATTTGGTAATAACCCAACAATCACAAGGTAAATATTGAGGATTTGGCTCCTTTATTGGCTCTCATAATTGCTGGAAAATCTTAAATGATACAGAGGATGTCTTTAGTCATTCTTGTCTCAACCTAAGGATTGGTACAGATATAGAGGGGCTGATTCAAAAGAAAGAAGTCTGTTTCTATTAAAGATGACTGTCAGTTACAAGAACATTATTGTCTCTAAAGGCAAAGGCATAAACTCTTACTAACTTGGACATAGGAGGAATATCACATTTCAAAAAATATACTACAGAAATGACCCTGGAAAACTGTCTGACAAGGAGTATTACATTTTAAAAAATATCCAACAGAAATGACTTGAAAAATTGTCTCACATAGAAACAGACCAATACAAGCCACTTATTTAAGTAAAAGCCATTGTCCCAAAGTACTTATAGGAAAACGAGAAAGAATACACAAAAACAGAATCCCAATTAATCTCCAAAGACATAATAGATATAGCTCATAACGGTCATATAGAATCAATTTTCTATAAAATGTTATTGTTTTTTGCTGAAGAAATGTGTTGTCTATTAGATTTACCCTTTACTTCTTATTTAAAGAATACCACCATTTCTATCTTCTCTGTCATAATTACTCTCCTTGTTAACACCTCATAATGAGGAAAAGGCAAATTAGTTGTGTCATTATACCTTGCTGCTAAACAGAAGCAACACAGCCATTAATGACTTTAACATATGTTCATGTTTTCCTGGCCACTGGGAACTTCATTCATCTGTTTCTCCTTGAGGAGGCAAGACATGGCTGTTAATAACATGATTCTGAATTTCTTTCTCTGGGAGTCAATATGCAGACAAAGTTTTCAGGTTCAACATTAGAGGTGAAGTAACCGAGAGATAAGGTGTCCATTAGGGATGAATGGCTGGAGGAGCATCTGTCCCTCACCTTTTCCCCCCCAAGCCATAAGCCTGCCTTCATTACAAAACAGTCCACTAGGTGGCGATATAAATATGCTACACTTCAAAAAGAAGGCGTCTGACTCTAAATACAATGCAAAGGGTTCATAATTTTAATAAAAAACATCACATTGATCAATACACTAAGTATTTTAACAATGACTGGAGATAATGAATTTTATTCATAGATCTGACAGTGCAGTGATTACCAGATAATTAGCTTAATAATTTAAACTCCTCCCACCTCTCCCTCCCCAAAATAAAAGATGTGCTTTTAAAATTAGGTGATCTGTTTAGCTAATTGTTTCAGTTCTCAATTTTTTCTTGTCAATTCAGTCTAGTCTTGGTCAAGTTACTTAACCTCTTCATATCTCATTTTTTGTCTAGTGATCTAATGTGAGGAAGCACTAATAAAAATGATTATAAAACACTTTGCAAATTTTAGTGCCAAAGACAACTACATTGCTTTGAAGTCACCAGAAGTGTGACAAGTGTTCAGACAAGTACATAATTAAACTGTCCAAACTGCATTAGCCATTGATGGCATTTAACTAGGGCTGACTGTTGCTATCAAACTATGAATGGAAATTACAGTGGCCTCTGCAGGTCCCCAGACTCTTCCAGACTTGGTGAACTGGGAATGACATTGGAGTCTGAAAGTTCATGTGTATCTTTAATGACAAGAACGAAAATAACATCAGATTGAAATCCCTTCAATTTCTCCATTGTTTTTCACGAAAAAAACGGTACCTCTGCTAATTATCTTTAAGGGAGATGTTGACTGGCATTAGACGTAAAGACAAATCTATAGCACAACAGTTCAAAACGGAAGGTTTTCTGTAACCGTAACATCCCGGTTTTCTCTGCCCCATGATTGAGGTCACATTAATATTTGTGCCTGAGTCTCACTGAAACCAAGCTCCTACCTGCTCATACAAGAATGTTATTATTCCACAAGTGTTTCTGAGAATCCTCAAGACGTGACTTAAATGTATCCTAAACTGAGCCTGGGTCTCACTCACTATCCCTGATAGCTGAGCCAGATTCTAGAAGCCCGTACCTCACCACAAAGGGGCCACTTAAGCAGAGCTGCTTTGTTTCCCCTCACCTGCTGACCCCCGTCAAGAAAAGTAGGTATCACTTCAATAATTAATAACAAAGAGAATTTAATGTAAAGGAATAGTTACTTAGGAGACATAAGGATTGACAGTCCAACAGGGAACCATGAACAACCCTAAGATTAACAACAGCAAGAAGTTAGAATATACCTGAACAGGAGGCACAAGGAAGAAGGGATATGACCAGAGGCTAAGAGGTGATAGCTACAACCACAAGAGGGTCTGTCAGGAGCTGGATTCATGGAAGAGGACAGCCACTGCTCAAGAATCTTCCAGAGGCAGAGTGGCGGTAGAGAAATAACCATGCTTCTTTCTCTCCCTCTAACCCCCGTCCTAGTTCTTTCCATTGTCTTAACCTAGCAGAAAGCAAGCTGACTTAGAAGCTGGCAAGGGTGCCGCCACACAGAGCAGAGAAGATCAGGGGCAAAACACAGACTGGAAAGCAAATTGGTGCAAGATGTTTACGAGAAGATTGGCTGCTGTGACTGGGTTGACACTAGTGGCTGTTCGTTCAGCTGTTGGCTCAGACACCTCTGCTGGCTGGCAGCTGCTTTGTGTCACCCACTCTGCTCAGTGGTGAGAGTCTCATGCCCTACTTCTGGAGCAGGAATTGCTAAACCTTTTCTGGAAAGAGCCTTGTAGTAACTATTCTGGATTTAGCAACTATTTGATTCTGCTTTGTAGCACGAAAACATCCATAGGCAGTATGTAAACAAATGAGCAAGACTGTGTTACAATGAAACTTAATTTATAAAAACAGGTGTGTCCAGAATTTAGCTAAGCTACTCCATGGTATTGCTGCCTCGGCATCCATTTTGTCTGGCCAAGTGGTCTGTGGGGGCCTTAAGCTGACACTCACCCTTCATGAAACTTCATGCCCTAGATAAGAGCCCACAGAATTATATGGAAAAAGCAAAAAGTTCCTGATATGACTCCCCAGATAGCTCTTGTGAGCAACAGTCCCTCACAGCCCCCTCCCAACATATAAACTCCTTTCATAAGACCCTGTGGGGCTTACCAAAATCCTGCTCTTTTTGGTTTGAATTGATCAATCTAGTCATAGCAGAAAGTCCAAAGCCCTCTACCCACAGACCCTGATAAAGGCATGCGTCCCAGGTTCTTTCTCTTCACTCTGCCTTGACCTCCCCATGTGACCCTCCAGGTTTGCCTATACTTCTTCTATGACTTATGAGTAATAAACTTCTTTATTTCAATTTCTCTTGTAGTCTTTTGTTGAAGGAGGCTCACCATCCCTCATCCCCTTTCTACTTAACAATATTAATTAGCAAAGTCATAACCACTGGCATTGAGCAGTATGGTAGAGTCACACTGACAGTTGACCTGGGGAAATGCCTTGTAGCTGCAAATAGCTGACTACCTGGCTCTCCCAGGTGGCCCAGTTCTATCCGGAAGTGCTCTCCCGCCTGCTGGCACTCCTCTGTGCTACTCTGTGCTGCCCTCTATTACCTATGCACAGTGCTGCCACGGCCTCCTATCCCCAAGTGCAGCTGCTAAGGGAGCCACCAGAGTCCTCCAGAACCCCGGAGCACTGCTCACTGGAGCTGGCATGAGCTGCTGCAGCCATGTCTTCTACCTGCTAACACCCCATGGGACGTGAAATTTCCCAGCGAATTAGATTCGCTGGTGTATTTCCTGACTCTGAGCACAGACCCTGGTGCTGACCATTAGCCAAACTGGCTAAGATTGTACAAGGTCCCATTGTGTTAGTGAACGTCCTGGAACATGCAAATGGCAACTCCTGCCCAAGGGTGGGCTACCAAATAAAGGTGCAGGACAGTGCCCTGGGAGGAGAGGAAGACTGCCTTTGCCTGACTGGTGCGTTTGCATGTGGTACCAGGACTGTGAGTCCTAACCTGCCTGCTAAGGGCACCCTTGCCACAGAAGCTCTGGCTCTGGCCAAAGGCAAGGCCAGTGTGGGCCTATAGTCTCTCTGTTGCTGCACACCTTGCCGCTGTCACACTGCATCCCATACTCTTGGAGGTGTTATGGGTACCACTCTTGCATGCAGTAGCACGACATCTAATGGCCTGATTTAAACAGGCATGAACACCTCCTGCTAGTGCCACCTCAAATACCCAAGGATGTTATCAAGCTCTTCACTAAATGTAGACCACCCACAGACGTGGCCTAGGAGCTGCCTATCCCTGCAGAGCACCAACTACCAAAGCCCTATGGGGGTCTAGGGGCCATCCCAAAAGATCAGACCACCATTGCACAAGCGGAGGCCAACCCCAATCCCAGTGAGGCCTGTTGAACTTCCTGGAGAAAGAAGCAGCCATCTATGAGTCCAGCCACCAGGGACGTCCACCTCAGATAAAGTCAAGTCAGTGGGGGAATAGATAATAGAAAATTAAAAACTCAAACTCAAAAAGTATCTCAACATTCATAACATTTTTTTTTAAAGATTTTATTCATTTATTTGACACAGAGAGAGAGATCACAAGTAGGCAGAGACGCAGGCAGAGAGAGAGGAGGAAGCAGGCTCCCTGCTGAGCAGAGAGCCCAATGCGGGGCCGATCCTATGACCCTGAAATCATGACCTGAGCCAAAGGCAGGGGGCTTTAACCCACTGAGCCACCCAGGCACCCCATTCATAACATTTTTAAAAAGCTTTATATAGCAAGAGAGAAAAGAAGGGGTCAACTGGTTATCGAGAGTGTTTAATACTTACTGAGCCACTACTACTCACTGCCACAGAAATGAGACAATTAACCAACATTTCCAAAGACTCCCAAATCCATAACCTTAAAAAAAATAAATAAATAATGAAAAACTGTGATCTGGCTGCTGCTATCAGCAGACTTGGGCCAAGCTCCACCATACCTTTAAGAAACCGTCAATAATGTCCTGCTCCAAAGCAACTATGCTCCACCGTTGGTCAGGATTAGACTGCTTGCCCCTGAAGGAGGCCCTCACAACCCAGTCAACTGGAAGTGCAGTAAAGCCCACTATATAATTCCACCCTGAGCCAAACAGAGTCAGAATTTAACAAGCCAGACATGCCCGGATCTTTATGCATCTCCACTGGGAAGGCCACCCTCCCTTGCGTTGGCCTCTGCCATCCTTACACACACCAATACCTGAGAAGACATCTCGTCCAGCCCCCCAAATATGGCACCCTGAGGGGAAGCATCAAAAACCGCCCATAGGGGCTCAGAAGCACCAGGTGTTCTATGCTTTATTTTCAAGATAGTTTTGTAAATCATCGTGTACATATCATGATCCTAGTTTGTCAAACCGTCCTGATTCTAGAGGACTCATTCTGGAGACAGAGAAGCAAGGTTTTGTTTTTGTTTTTTTGAGATTTTATTTATTTATTTGACAGAGAGAGATCACAAGTAGGCAGAGAGGCAGGCAGAGAGAGAGGGGGAAGCAGGCTCCCCGCTGAGCAGAGAGCCCGATGCGGGGCTCGATCCCAGGACCCCGAGATCATGACCTGAGCCAAAGGCAGAGGATTAACCCGCTGAGCCACCCAGGTGCCCCGAGAAGCAAGGTTTTGGATGAAGCAGCAGCTGGGGTACAGTGGAGGGGATTTAGTTGAATTCAGTTATTTGCAGCTGATGTTGGTGGACCGTGCTGCTCCTTTTAGCAGAATCAGGGAAGTTTCAGCTTAGGTACTCTAGGAAGAATCCTGTAACCAATCAGATTCAATCCAAGGTGTTGGAGAAGCAATAAAAAGTTGGGAGAAAAAAAAAAAGAAAAGAAAAATGGATCTAGATATCCATAAAAGGGCTTATTACACTTATGACAAATTTGTTACAGATACATCATGGGTTTTTTGTTTGTTTCTGTTTTTTTTAATAGATTCTATCAGGAAAGACAAACCAACCCTTCATGAGAGGTATTTTGTCCCTTTGGACATTCTACAGAAAACACAATAGAACGTTCTAATCTCTTAGCAGAGATTTAAGTTGCAACTATGTATAACCTTGTAAATACAATCACATTAGAGTGTATATGCCAGTCTCGTCCGGGGCTGGTCATTGTGACTCGGCTCCCCTATTAGGCATCTGCTGACAAAGCCGATTATCTGGAAAAGGTGCTGACCTGTGGGTGTGGTCGGCTGTCTTCAGTCGGGTGCTTTCTTCCCACACTGAGCAAGATCACGTTTCCGCTTGAAGAGGTCAGGTTAAAATCCGAATGTGTAACAATCGGGATTCAGTAAGGCCAGAGAGCAAATCTGATGGCAGATGTTTGCATGGCTGAACGACTGATAAACATAGGAATCTAGGCACTAAGGGCAGGAGGTGGGGAGGGAGAATATAAGAATACAAACAGGACAGGAGTTGGAAAGGTAGGATTTATAAGAGCTCAATTCATGTGTTATATTGATGAAATGAACTTGCGAAACTGTGAATGAGGCTGTAAATGCATGTCAGGATTTGGGAGAATTTTGTTAGCCACTAGAGTTACACTCTTCTATATTTTGGTATTATTAGGTTTTTTTCAGAGTAATACACACTTTAAATTTTTCCCCAACCACATCAGGGCAGTATTCTGAACAGTAGTTGCTCCTATTTCAGGAGTTATAGTTTTTCCTTTTATTTTTATTTTAGTGAAGTCAGTGGTTTCTACAGAGTACCCTGAAGCTATTCTGAAAGACCCATCTTCGGTGGTATACTTTTGAACAATTTAGTGTTAGACATGGGTCAAAGATGGGAAAAAATGGGGCCATATTTGAATGTAAAACAGATACGGATAGCAAAAAAAAGGAATATTGACTGTGTTCTTTTGTTTTCCTTCAAGAAATGGCAGCTATATAGCTTTCGCAGCTAGGACTTGCTTTCTAAATATGGCATATATGACCTTTTACCTAGTGTCATGCCACACAATCTTTGATTCTGAGGTTGGAAGGGGATAGTCCCTCTAGTCCTACTTTTATCACCCAAGCAGGAATGGGCTCATCATAATCCCTGAGAGAAGCACAAAACTTCTGCCTCAAATGCCTGAAGAGATAAGGACCTCACAATCTCACAAGATCACTCTATACTTCCCTGTCTAGAAAGCTAGAAAGTTCCATTTTATATTGATCTGAAATCTGTGTACTCATAGCTAATGTGCATCTTTCTCAATTATGTTTATGGAATGCCCCAGAATAATTCATCTTTTCCCCCAAAGCCCTTCAAATATGAAGGCAGTACTGCTGTACAGGAGGGACAGACTAAATTGCTATTTCAGAAACTCTTAGAAATACATAATCTGGGGAAATATTCCAAAACTATGTCTTAACCAAACTCAGTCTTTATAAAGAAGCACATGTTAGATTCCAATCAGATCTACTATTTAAATAGAAGCCAACTTATTTATTTATACATAATTTAAATGTTGCTGTATCATTTTTTTTCATTATGCATTTTTCTTAAATCAGTGCACAGCTCCCTTACACAGCTCCTTCGTCTGAGGTGAGGCAATGTTACTCTGCAGTTAATGTCACTGGGAGGATGTGCTGGAGAGAGAAAAGAACAGGAAATGATAGATCTAACTCTGTATTTTATTGACTCTAACATGTCATTGGTTACAAGGTACACCTTTATTTTATGAACCACTGTGGATCGATGAATTAGGGTGTTTATTCGTTTGAGATACAATGAAGTTAAGTGATATCTGAATCAGACTGTGGCCTCTCTTCCTATTCTTTTTTTTTTTTTTAAGATTTTATTTATTTATGTTGAGAGAGTGGGAGCGCATGGGCAAGCAGGGGGAGGGGCAGAGAGTGAGAGAGAATCTCAAGCTGACTCCACGCTGAGCTCAGAGCCCAACGGGTTTGGATCTCAGGACCCTCAGCTGAAATCAAGAGTCAGATGCTTAACCAACTGAGCCACCCAAGTGCCCCTCTTCCTATTCTGTTCTGAGGATAGGGATTGCCGAGGGCAGGAGCAGGACCACACGAGTGACTATTTCTCTCTGTATTTCTGTTACTCATGCCAAATACTCAAATAATGAGAGTGACTAGGGATGTAGAATGATGGACAACATAAATATATTCCATATTTAATATCTATATTTATATCTATATATCTCATCGTTTGAAGGTAACTAACAGCCTCATAAGGTCTCTGTGGATGACAGCAATTTTCCTATTTCTTTATCTTAGGACTCTCTGGACTCCTGGCACATAAACACCAAGTGTAGATGTCATTTATTAAACTTTATCAATTGCACGTCACTTTGTATGAAGCTTATTTCTTCTTATTATTATTTTTGATGTTATGAGAAACAATAATGGCAGGATGAAAAACAGACTGAGAGCTGTGGGATAGGGTAGGGCTCGGAGACGGGAAGAAGTGGCACAAGACAGAGAACTGAAGACATCATTGCCATCACTGTGCTTCATCGCGTGCTCATCAACGTCTTCCTCAAAATACCAAATTAAAAGAACAGGTCAACAATACCACACACGGGAAGTCGTACCGAAAACTAGAACAAAAAAAAGGCTGTGTGAAGTGGAAGGATTTGCCACAGATAGTAGGAGAGGCGAATGTTTTTAAATGGTCAGAGGCTACGGACATTGGATACATACAACCTAGCAATAAATATTATCATGTTTAAAAAATGAGATGAGGGTTAGTTTAACATGCATCCCGTTGACGCTGAAGTTCAGGAGAGGGAATTTCACTTCAGCAAATTTCTTAGAGAGAATGAAGATGGAATTTATACCATAAACAACAACAAAAACAAAGAGCTGAAGCTGAGAGAGCTCTAAGCCGCAATGGTCCACTAACCCTTGGCTGTAGTAAATAAACCAGATCCTCTGAAAACTTTCTTAATTCTTTAGAAGACAAGAATGTTCTACTACACTTGTTTCTAAAATTTAACATAGTTTGGGGGTCTAACTATCATCTGGCAGTTAGACCCTAATGTCAATTATTGGCAGAGGGTGGTAGCTACACTTGCAGCTATTATCAACCTGACACTGAAGCCTATGTGTGATATATGATTTTTTTCTTTCCCTAAATATTCAGAGGAATCAGAGTGCTATTAATCAATTCTCTCTCATCTTTTTATTAGCTGGACAAGAAAATCATTTTATTGAATTACAGTGACACGCATGGCAAAAATTATTTTTCTGGGTTACTGGGAGGGAGATGTAATATGAAGAACAGAGAAAAGCTATGGTATAGATAAGACATCCTTTCTAGAATATAACCCCACCTGGATTATAGTATATTGATTACAAACTGTTCTATTCTTCTTCCCTGTACCCATGTCCTTTGCAATATCTTTGCAGCCTCTCCCATCAAGAGGAGTATTTCTTTGCCTCTGAAACAGAGATGACCTTTTAACTTGATTTGGCCAAAAAAAAAGTGATGGAAGTGATGGTGCTCCAGTTCTAAGCATAGACCTCAAAACACCTTGCTTCTCCCTCTCTGTCTCTACTGATGTGGGAAACAAAGGCAGAAGGAAATGTAGATGAAATTAAATGTCCTTATAACTTGCAGCCATTGGCAAGTACTTGAGGCAGGCAGAGAGTATAACCTTCCTTCAGGAACCTCCCAACTGTCTTAATGTTAATTCCTTGCTAAAGGGAAAAACAACCTTGGTTTGACATTAGCAAGACTTCCGGTATCCTGTGAGTGAGTCTTCTTTAGCATATGAAAATCCTTTTGGAATTTCCCTTATCTTTACTTCCCCCAACCCCAAAGTATATAACCAGTTACTCCTCATAATCCCGGGGCAGCAATGGGCAACAAGGGCAGCAGGGAGCAGCAGGCAGCAGCCCCTTTTTCTGCCCTCGGATCCCACTCCCCTGCTTTAATAAAACCACCGTTTCACACCAAAGACGTCTCAGGAATTCATTCTCGGTCATCCACTCTGGACCTCACCCCACCAAACCTCACCGATACTCAAAAACTATATCATCTACCGGTCTCTATCAAACACAGACCTCAACCAGTCCAATAAACCCCAGCTAGTCTGGCGGAGGATGAGAAACCTTGTGGAACAGAACCCAGAGAGCTGAGATCATTCTAGACGAGCTAGCCCTGAGCCAGCACACCAGCTGACCCACATGCATAATAAATTTGGCCAGTCAGGATCTGTTGGGTCTGGTCTAAATCAGCAGGACTTCCTAGACAATCTGTAGACCCAAGAGCTAAAATAAGAGTTTATTACCATATGTCACTGAGGGTTTATGGTTGTTTGCTATGCAGCATTATTGTGGCAAAAGATAACTTACCTAGGGGTGTTTCTAAATTCAAGCTTTTCTTCCTTTCTCAACTCCAGTGAATCAATAGACACTGACAAGTGTCAGTAGATGGAAGCATTTATTTCTTTCCTCCAGTCTAGTTCAAAAGTTGTAGAAGTTCCCAAGGGAAATACGTTATTACTTATATATTTTTTCACTTTTCTTGCTACTAGTTGTCCAGCTTCTTTTTCTCTGTTTATCTGAGGGAAAAAGAAAAAAAAAAAAACCTGTTAAAAAGCCAATCTCTGGAAGGGTGTCTGGGTGGCTCGGTTGGTTAAGCACCTTCCTTTGGGTCAGGTGTTGATCCCAGTGTCCTGGGGTGGAGTCCCACATCAGGCTGCCTGCTCAGTGGGAGCCTGCTTCTCCCTCTCCTTAGCCCCTCCCCCTACTCCTGCTTTCTCTCTCTCTCTCAAATAAATGGGTAAAAAAAAATATATATATAATATATGTTTTATATTTATATACATCTATATATATTAAGTATAAAATATATATTTATATTTATTGTATATTATATGTATAATTGTATATATAAAGAAGACAATCTCTGGAATCCCAAGCTTCTTTTTTATCTACCCACCAAGTTCCCAGGGCGTACATGCCAACCCCTTATAGTCAAACTTCTGTAATCAGTTTAAGATCCTTCACTCACCTCATTCACCTGAAGGAAGAAATGACTGAAAAGGCCTAAAGCCTTGTAGAGAGAGTCGAATTTTGAGCTCAAAGCCTAACATTGTTTTTTCTTAAATGGTCATCTTAGGTCATTTGCATCGGAATCATCCTGGAGAGCTAACTGAAATGCATACTCTGGGTCTCACCCAGACTTAGCACAACAGTAACAGAATGAGCAGAAGTGGAAAAAGTTGCATTTCAGTGCAATTTTGTTTGTTTGTTGTTTAATGTTATTTTTCACTGCTGAAATTATTCTAAAGAGTCAGATCAGCAGTCAGCTACTTCATTTTAACAAAAGGGAAGTTTTGTTTGCAGTCAGGGATCCATCAAGAAAAAATAAATTATTTTATACATTCCAATTATACAGGTTTATATTTGGATATAAAATTAGAGAAAAATAAAGAATTGCTCAAATAATGTAAGGGCTAAGAGAACAGATTTAGCAAAGCTGTCACCAGCAATCCTAACCTGTATCACCTAAGCAACCAGTTCTTACGGAGTTAATCTGAAGTTTACTTCAAATGTTACCTCTGACCCCAGCCCAGGAGTCTGTCCACAACTGTCTGTGGAGATTAATGATTTATCCTTGCTTTTGCTTTCTAGATTTCTTCCAAGTGTCTCTGTTAGCTGACTCTCAATAGAAACCAGATGGATGGGGCGCCTGGGTGGCTCAGTGGTTTAAAGCCTCTGCCTTCGGCTCAGGTCGTGATCTCAGGTCCTGGGATCAAGCCCCACATTGGGTTCTCTGCTCAGCAGGGAGTCTGCTTCCCCCTCTCTCTCTGCCTGCCTCTCGGCCTGCCTCTCTGCCTGCTTGTGATCTCTCTCTGTGTCAAATAAATAAATAAATCTTAAAAAAAAAAAAAGAAAAGAAACCAGATGGAGAGGGGATTCTGGGAAATGTAGTTCCCAATTTCCCCTCTGTGATACGGATGTATGTTATGGGGCTGGTAATATTAGGGGCCAAATTGGTATCAGAGATTGAAAAAAAAAAAAAAGCTCCTCCTTTAGGTAGAAAGCTAGAGTATGAGTAAGATCTAAACATTATTTACATTTAAGTTTTGGGAATTAAACCAGGAAAAAATCGAGGCGGGCATTTCTATCATATTCCAGAGGTATTAACAATTCGGTCTTTAGGGGCTGAGCTAATTTCTATTTTTCATTACATGTTAAGTTTTCCCCTGGAACTTTGGTAAATTCGATGTCTTATTTTTTAATTATGCAAACTGTTAGCGCATATCTTCCTAATTTTTCATGAGACAATATGCAGCAACATTTGACCTTCTCTTACTGATTTCACGGAACATATTTCTAATTGTATTTTTATCATTAGACTTCTCTTATGGAACTGCCAGCACTAACACTGTTGTACTCCTTGAACATGATGGAATTAATACTCTTTGTAAAATCCCTTAAAAATAAAACTATATACAACAATACCTGAGAAATAATAAGCAACAAAACGGACACATGTGACCGCTAATGCCATGGGATGGAGGGCAGATTGCACAGGTTTTTATCCTGGAACCTACCTGTGAAAGTCGGTCAGTTCAAAGTTCATGAGCAATGAACAATCTATATATATCTATATCTACATCTGTATCTATCTATATCTATATATATATGCATTTCCATCTCAAGCAAAAATGAAGGTCAGATGTGTGGCAGAAATGAAAGCAGCTTCTATGTGTCAAGAATTTAATTAAATTCTCGCAACGAGCCAGTGAGGTGAGTATTGTCCTGTCTCCATTCTGTACTTGTTGGAGTTGAGGGTCAGAGATGATAAATAATTAAATCCAAGTCAAAGAGTTTATTAAAGAAAATGCCTGAATTTAAATCTCTAGCCTCTAACTCCAAACAGTGTGCTTTTCCTACTTCATCCCTCTGCCTCCAAAAGTACAATTTTCCAGCATGTAAAGGTCCTTTCTGGTTTGCAGTGAGGCAAATGGAGCACTGTTTTCTGTCTTGCTGTTGTCTTTTCAGCCTCCACCACGGATTCTTGAGATGGAAGGGAGGAAATGCTTCATATACAAGGTCTCTACATTCGTCTCTTGGCCTTTTTCATATTTTCTTGGTTACCAATGGTGACAAATGAAAGTTGCAAATCAAAGTGGATCTTACTTTATTGCGGAGGACCTTTTTTTGTTTCAGTGCTCCCGGTGTCTATTGCTTCTTCCTACCAGCACATCAATTTCTTTCTAGATTTCTTCTTTCTTTCTGTGTGTACTCTTTGTGGAATGTCGAAACCAATGTTTGCCTCCCCCTATGGACACTGAAGTGGCAGGTGCTTCTGGTCCCCATCCTATCACATCTCAGGGTGGACTTGTGGCTGAAAATTGACCAACCAAATGCTCTCCTCTAGAACTTTGAATTTTAATCAAGGGATGAAAGGCACAGGGCTAATTTGGAGATCATGCGAGTCAATGGCAGACTGCTTCTGCTATAAAATTATTTCTGTAGTCCCTGTTTCAATGTTGCTCTAGTTTCTATCAGTTTCCAAAAAACAAATTTCCTTCAAGTTTATGAGTATAAACTGCTACTATACTTACTTTTCTTATTGAGGTAGCCAGATTCAATTTCTACAGTTTGCAATTTAAGAATCCAAACTAATATAGTGATCTTTCTAATTATTAATTAATTTACCTGCCTGAACTCATTCATAAGATGTAAATCATGAAAATTAAAAACAAATGAGAAAACTGGAAAGGAAATTACTTTTATTAGGGAATTATCTTATATTTAATGGGTAATTTGTATAATAATCAGGAATGCTTTCAGTTGTAAATATAAGAAAAAAAGTCCATTGTACTTGAAAATCATGGAAGAAAATGAAAGAAAAAATGGGAATAAAAAAGAGAAGATGGAATTTAGAATAGGTACTACACAACAAAATGGAAGCACACTTTTAGTGAATTTATAGTGTATGTGTTGCATAATTTACATAAAGGGTGCCTCAACTTTGACGAAGAACTTTCCGTAAGTCTAAACAAGAAGAAAACATTGCTAATCGTGTATACTGAATATTCCTAGGATAAAAACTAAGCATTTGCTCAGAAGAAAAATTATTCATCATACTTATTCCAGAGAAAAAAAACCTAGTCTCTTGTTTTCTCATGTAACAACTGTACAAAATGCAGTAAATAGTGTCTGCAAACATAACCTCTGGAGGAAACACTCCCGCATGGTTCACAGATTGTTTTTAACATTCTTCAGTGTAAGTCAATAGCATCATGACAAAGTGAATCCACCGAAAGCAGTTTTATGAGGATCAAAAATGATATGACCCAGATATGCAACTCTCTGTGGGTCTGTTGTTTTATCCATGGGGAGAGCTTACGATATTTAGAGAAATGGGAAGGTGGCTGACATGCAAGAACTCTTTCAAAGCTACTGTTTCCCTAAAGTATTGCTGAGAAATGAATTTAAGGTCACACTCTCCAAAAATTATCTGCTGAGCAGCTATTCTATGTTGGTTTTGGAGCAGATGTTTAATCTAGCCATTGTTAAATTGGAGTGACTGAAGACAGAAGGATAAATAGAAATAAATTGTTTTTCTGCTTGTAGAAAGGGAGAAGCATGCACTGGGAAGAGTCAAGATTATCCTTAAGAAAGTATTACGAGATTTAAAATGGAAGATTAAAGATAGCATTAAAAGTAATGCCCTAGGGACAAAAAATGTAGAAGTAGGAAGTCAGTTAAATAGCTTCCTCTTTGGAATGAATATACAGTTACTTATACAACCCACTGTCTAACCAAGGCAAGAAAGTTTCAAGAAACTTCAAACAAACAAATTAACTAATTTTTAAAAATGAATAAATAACAGTTTCAGAGAAAATTAGAGTACATTTTAGAGTTTATGTGGCTCACCTCTATTAAACTAGAACTATAAAAATCTTCATTAAAATAATTATTTTCTAAAAATATAATTTTTCAAATCTAACCATAAGAAATTATAAGCACAAGAGTTACTAGGAAATTTCTACGGAATGAATGTTTGTGTCTCCTCAAAATTCATGTTGAAGCCTAAACTCCCAAAATGATGGTATTTGGAGGTGAGGGCTTTGGGAGATTATGAGGACTTTGGTAAATCCCCCATGAATAGGATTAATGACCCTATAAGAAGAGATGTCAGAAAGATGATCTTTCTTTCTCTGCTCTCTGCCATGTAAGGATAAAATGAATGTTAGCTGCCTGCACACCAGGAAGTGCGTTCTCACCAGAATATGACCAAACTGGCACTCTGATTTTGGGCTTCATAGCCTCCAGGACCGTGAGAAATAGTTTGTTGTTTAAACCACCCAGTTTATGTATATTTATTATAGCAACCCAAACCGACCAAGACAGAAACTGAATAGAGAAATTTATAAAAATAACTGACTCAAACTCAACCATATCAAGAATTACATTAAAGGTAAATCAATACTCTGTGATAGGCAAAATAACGGTCTTCAAAGATGTCTATGCGTGATCCCTGGAATCTGTGAATATGTTACCTTACTAAGCAAAGGGGATATTGAAGATGTGGTTAAGATTATGGACCTTGAGATGTGGAAATTATTTTGGATTATCTGGGTTGGACCAGTATAATCACATGAGCCTTTAAAAGTAGAGAACCCTTCACAGCTAGAGTCAGAGAAAAAGATGTGATGAAGAAATTAAGGTCGGAGAAATGCTATATTGTTAGCTCTCAGAATGGAGAATAACACTGCAAGAAAACAATGTAGGTACATTCTAGAATCTGGAAAAGGCCAAAAAAAAAAAAAAAAAAAAATTCTCCCCTAGAGCTGGCTAAAAGGAACACAGCCCTGATGACACCTTGATTTTAGCTCAATGAGACCTGTATTGGCTATCTTCCAGAACTATAGGATAATAAATCTATGTTGTTTGAGCTTCTGATTTTGTGATAATTTATTATAGCAACAATGAAAAAACTGATATATTTCTCAAGTATAAGAGATTTTCAGTCTGAATTAATAACAACATGTTATAGAATGAAGATGCTTATATGAATACAAGAATACTTATAGATGAAGTAAAAATACAGAAGGAGATATACCATGTAAAAAATTAACTACAAGAAAGCTGATTTGACTGTATCAATAACAAAGTTTACTTTAGTGTAAGGTAATTTAATTACCAATTACAGAGAGTAACCTTATATAGTGATGAAAGCATCAACTCAAAAGACAAACATAATCTTAAATGTGGATTTAATTGATAACAAAGTTTCAAAATATATAGGGGAAAAATGGTAGAAGTGAAAGGAGCAATAGGTAAATCTATAATCGTAGCTGGGAATTAAAAAAATCTTTCTCAGAAATTAAACAAACAGACAAAAATATCAGGAAGTTATAGAATACTTGGAAAACTCTATTAAATAGGTTGGCCAGATTCACATTTATATCTATATAAGCCAACTACAATATATGAGTTATTTTTAAGTACTCATAAAATATTCACCAAAGGAGCATGCTGGGTCACAAAGCCAATCTCAATAAATTTCAAATAATTGACATTATATGGAGTATGTTCTCTTACTACCAAGAATTAAAGGAGAAATCATGAACAAAAAAGATAATTAGAAAAACACCCATCTGTTTGAAAATTAAGCAATACATGTTTAGATAATTCATTTCCCAAAGATGAAATAACAATGAAAATAGAAAACAGTTTGAATGAAATAACAAAAAAACCCACCCACACATATTGATGTTTTTAGGATACAGCTAGAGCAGTGCTTAGAGGGGAATCTCTTTTATCTTTAAATGCACATATTAGAAAGTAAAAGAAGCCCTTTAAAATCAATTATTTAAGTTTTAATATCAAGAAACTAAGAAGATAACAGCAAAGATATCCAAGTAAACCAGCAGAAATAATGAAAATAAGAACCCAGAAGTAGATAAAATAGGAAAGAGATAAAAAAGCCAATAGTTCTTTCTTCGCAAGGACTGATAAAAAATTATTAAACCCTATCAGAAGCAACAAGATAAAAGTGTGAAAAAACAGAAAAATCAGAAACGATAGACAAAAGCTCACCACTTACAGTCATATAAGGATAACAAGATGATACCATAAATAATGTCAATAAATTTCACAACTAAAAATGTGCAAATTCCTTGGAAAATGGAACCTACTGAAACTGGCACAAGATGAAAAAAATCTGAATAGCTCAACATTTGCTAAATGTTTTTATATATTTCATCGGTAGTTCAAAAATTTCCCTCTCAAAACAAATAAACAAAACTCCAGACCCAGATGAATTTACTGGTGAATTCTACCAAATATTATAGAAAATTAGTTAATTCCACGCTATCACATACTCTTTCAAAACACAAAGAAAGAGAAAATATTTCCCCCCTCTTTTTATATGTACACTAAATTATTAATACCAAGCCCTGCAAGGATATTACATGAAAAGAAAATTACAGGTCCATGTCCCATATGAACATAAATGAAAGAAGTACTAATCAAAAATATCAAAGTACTGACAATTAGAATTTAGTGGTACATTAAAAGCGTGAATTATCATTACCAAGTAGAGTTTATTTCAGAATTACAAGCTTGGTTTAACATCAAAAATATAATTAATGTAATTCACCTTGGTGACACAATAAAGGAAGCAAAGAATTTATTTTCTTAGATATATAGAAAGTATTGGTAAAATTTAACAACTTCTACTAAAAAATTTCCCAGCAAACTAGAAACAGAAGGAAACTTCTTCAATTTGATAAAGAGAATTTACAAAAAGCCTACAGGTAACATCAGACTTAACAATGAAATATTTCCCCTTCGCCTTAGGGGAAAAATGTACATGATAATCATTTTTATTTTACATTGTATTAGAAGTCTTGGTTCATGGAATAATGTAAAAGAAGGAAAGAAACAAAGGAGAGATACAGAGACAGAGAGAATCTGAGAGAGAGAGAAAGAAATCTGAAGTGAAAAATGAGAAGTATAACTGTCATTATACATAAACATTATGATTGTAAATTCAAAAAATACGAAGAAATCTACAATCTATCAGAATTAATAAATGAATTTAGGAAGTTCACAGGATACTTTGTTAATTGTATTTCAATAAACCATCAACAAACATTAAGGTAAATAAAAAAATGTTAAGTAACTTTTATAATTTCATAAAAAACAAAATATCTAGGAATAATATTAGTAAACTATATGCAAGACTTTTCTGAAAACTATAGATAACAGATATAGAAATAGAAAAAATAGATACAGAAAAAATTTCTAAATATTTAAAGATCCAAATAAATAAGAAGATATTCCATGTTTATGGATTGAAAATCTCTGAATTGCTACATGTAAATTCTATCTAAATAGGGTGGGTATAATCGCCAAGTCTAATGCATATAGAAATAGAAAAGCAAATTCCAAGATTTATGTGAAAATGTAAAGAACACAGAGACACCAAGACCAATCCTAAAGCTGTAGGAATGGAAACAGTGTCATATTTGAATAAACATAGACCAACATTTGAAAGAAACAGAAGAGAGAGCACCTAGGTGGCTCAGTTGGTTAAGCGTCTGCCTTCCGTTAGGGTCATGATCCCAGGGTCCTGAGATCAAGTCCTGCATTGGACTCCATGCTCAGCAGAGAGTCTTCTTCTCCCTCTTCCTCTGCCCTTTCCTCTGCTCGTGCTCTCTCTCTCTCAAATAAATAAATAAAATCTTAAAAAAAAAAGAGAAAGAAACAGAAGAGAGTCCAGAAATGGACCCATATATACAACTTCTTGATTTACAACAGAAAGTATCAAAGAAATTCAATGGGAGAGTAAACATTCTAAATTCAATTGGTAATAAGGCAAGAACAAGATGATTTGGGAATAGTAACATTTTTGTCTTAAAAAATATATAACTATCCCCTCCATTCAACCAAGTGTGACCATACCTGTAAACCAAATTGCTTGGAATCAGTGCTAGTTATACAGCTATTGCTTCTTAGTCTCAAGTCCATCTCTCTATACTCTTTTGTGAGATATTAGGATTCAGATTCTCCAAAGCCTATTTACTAGACTGTCCTGACAGCTGTCTTTCTGTTAGGTTCTGCCAGTGAGAGGCCCTCACAGGAAACTGGAAAGCTGAGTAAAGGACAACGTGAAGCTATTCCATTTCCAACTCCTGTCGCTTCCCTCCAAGGGTAGAGGATTGCTACAGCCTCTGGCTTCTTTTGACATGTGATCTGGGTGTTGCCCTCCTCAGAGGTTAACACCTCAGCCCAGCAATCTGGTAGCTCTATCTCTTCCCTTTTGTTCTTCCAACCACAGGACTAGTAGCTGCTTCCTGCAGTTAATAATATTAGAATACCTCAGCATCCTTTTTACATTTGCAGCTTTCAGACACATTTGTATAACCAATTCCTTGTATCAAATCATCTCTTTTACAAATACCTGATGTTTTCTGCTTTCCTAGCTAGGCCTTGAATGATATAGAGCCCGTAACTCACATGAAATGTCTCTCTTGAGGCAACTACATGAAAGTTTAAGATATTCTTTTCAAGTATAAATTATCTAATTGAGTTTTTAAAACCCTCAGACCACCTTACCCTTCTCAGCAACTAACCTTCCCCGTCCAATAATGAGTACTAATGGATTCCAGAGCAGTTAATGCAAGAATAAAAATAAGCAGAAGTGATTGCTTTCTACAGTCTCCAAAATAGTTGACCTGGAGGTAGCCATAGACACCAACTGGACTATGATTTAATCTGTGATGCTGTCATCCAGGATGAAAATGTCAATGTGGACTCCTCAGATTTTTTACATTTGCTACAACCCACCACTAGTTTCTGTTTCTAGGTAAGTTTGGCAACACATTTTCAGTTTAGGTTATTATAATTGTCCCTGTGGCCAACAGCAACTTAATCAATCATTACACAACAGCTCCAGATGGAATCCCAACATACCAGCTGCCAATTCCAGTATTCAGGTCCCCAAAGATGGTTGGCTCTGTAATGAATAAGCTGAAGTTAGTATATGTCCAAGCAGAAAAAATATATTTTGCCAGGAGAAGGTAAGGGTTAAAATAATCACGTTCAGGTTTACTAGAGAAGACAACAACACTTGAACGAAATAAAGTATCTTAAGAGAAAGCCGTTGTGTTGTATCTGCTCAAATTCCTTTCCTTCACAACCAATAAATAAGAGATCTAAGATCAGGCATATAGAAGAGGTGTGTTCTAAATTTCGTATATTTTATAAGGAATAAACATCCAAATCTATCCTAAAAGCCCATCAGAATGTGATCATTATAATCCTCCATCATATTCCATGGCAGAAATCTTATTCATTGAAGAAGCTCACTCCAGGGCATCTACTAAATCAATAAACTATCTGACTACTGTAAATAGTGGTAGTAATACTAGCAATAATGAGAGCTGCATATGAGTAATTATTTTTTACTGGTAAGTCTAAATGCTTTAAATGTATACTCACATTTATTTCTCATTAAAAAACAGAAGTCATTCCTACTTCTATTAGGCAAAGTACCTCTATTTTTTTTTTCTTTTTTTAAGATTTTATTTATTTATTCCAGAGAGAGAGAGAGAGAGAGAGAGAGAGAGAGAAGGGGAAGGAGCAGAAGGAGAGGGACAAGCAGACTCTGTTCTAAGTATAGAGCCCGATATAGGACTCAACCTCAAGACCCTGAGATCATGACCTGAACCAAAACCAGACTGAAACCTGAGCCAAAATTAAGAGTCAGATGCTTAATTGACTGAGCCTCCCAGGTGCCTCTCTATTTACTTTTTGAAGATTTCTGTTTTCTCTGGGTGAGTTCTGGCTTGAAGGAATTCTTAAGTGACTCTGTCCTTACTGAACTAAATGATAGGTACATGACCCAACCTGAGTGAGTTGGACTCCTTCCAGAACTTCGAATCTTCTTTGGAGTGATTTAATAGCCACAGTACCCAGAGAAGATTCTCATATTTACTAGCTACTAAATAAATACTCGTTCCTACTTTTTTCGAACCTCAATCACCAGCCTTTCCCTTGATTTCCTAAGCTACTCGATGTCCATCCAACAAAATCCTTTTCTGCTTAAAATTAAACAATCAGTGGCTGTTGCTTGCAAAAAAATTTTCTAAAGAATTGTCCTTCCTTATATGTGAGAAAATTGATGCTTAGTGTGGTTAAGTAAATTGTTTAAAGTCAAACTATTCGTAAAATACAGAACTGGGATTTTAACCCATGTCCCCCTGATCTTATAAAGCCAGTGCTCTAGATGAAATGTCTTTGTAATAGATGTGAAAGCAAATTGTATCCTATCCAAGATAAGAACAGTTTTTAGAAATCAAAGAGGCTACAGGCTTTGGTCCTGGTCATTCAATCTGTGATGGATCTTACTGGTGGATCACCTAAACAAATGAATGAGATTCTCAAAGCAAGAGCAAAGCTTTAATGTGAATGGATAAAGATAGCCTCATGGCCAGGTTCTTCCCATGGTTGAGAAAGGGGTATAATCAACAAGGCTGCATGATAATGAGGCAGACCCCCATCAAGGGAAGATTATTCCCCTGTGATTTGCTTCAAGAAAGAAACCTAAAAATATTTAAAAATAAGATTTTTGTAGGAGAGAGTAATAACAGTTTAAAAGTGTTTTTTGGAAAACAGCTTTTTTCTTCAAAAAGTTAAACACAGAATTACAATATGTTCCAGCAATTTCATTTTTAAATATATTGGAAAGAATTGAAATCAGATACTTGTAAAGGCACATTCACAGAAGCATTATTCACAATAACCAAAAGGTGGAAATGACCCAAATGTCCATTAATGTATGAACAGATAAACAAGAAATGGTACATACATACAATGGAATATTATTCAGGCACGAAAAGGGATAAATCAGTGGCGCATGCTACAACATGGATAAACCTTAAAAACATGCTAAGTGAAATAAGTCAGACACAAAAGGCCACATTTTATATGATTCCATTTATATGAAATATCTAGAACAGAAAAATCCATAAAGACAGAAAGCAGATTGGTGTGGTTTGTAGAGGATGAGATAAAGGGACAATAGGAGATAAGGATATAGGATAATGGATTAATTAATTAATTAATGGATATAAAGTTCTATTTTGGGGTAATGAAAATGTTTGGAATTAGAAGTGGTGTTGCACAACAATATGAATGTAGTAAATGCCACTGAATTTTACACTTTAAAATGATTATTTCATGTGAATTTCTCCTCAATTTTTAAGGAGCATTTCCTATGTGCTTTAAACACTTTGTATATAATACACATTTAATCTCCAAAACTACTTTATGAGTTAGGTTATTGTTACCATCCCCATTTAAAAGACAGGAAAACTAAGGTGTGGAAAAATTGCTATTTGCTCATGGTCACAAAGCTGGTAAAGCAGTGGATTTAGAATTCAAACTCAAGAACTGAAGCTCTGGCTCCCAAGTATGTATCTTCAACCTTACACTCCTACAGTCTTCAAAAATGGGGAATATTGTGATTATAGTCTTAGACCAGCACTGTCCAATAGAACAGTGATGATGAAAATATTTTTTATCAACATTGTCCAATACAGTAGCCACTAGACACATGTGGCTACTGAGCACTTGAAATGCAGCTAGGATAACTGAATAACTGAATTTTAAATTTCGTTTAAGTTTAAATTATTTAAATTTACGGAATCTTATGTGGCGTTGGGCTACCATACTGAATAATGAAAATCTAGACTCTGATTTGTTTGTTTATGTTATTCTTTAGGATACACAAAAACATACCTAAGAATCTATGATCTTTTTTCTGGGAAATACAAAGAAATAGGAAAAGAATGGAGCAGTCCAATCTCAACCATCTCCTTGTGCTCTGAGAATTTCCAAGTATGAATGGTAGATTATCAATGCCAATCATTGTGAGATACTATGAAACTTCATTTTTTCATAGTATCACATTCTAAAGGTCATGAAGGTCTTGACATTTATAGCACAGATATATTTGGCCCCAAATGAAAAATTTTATTCAGGATAGCCCTAAATATAATTCATAACAAAGTAAGCCAGTGAGTGGTAATACACAATAGCATGGTACCATCATCCCCTTACTGTGAAGCAAATTGGAATGAACTTGGAATATGTATATTAGACATTAGTATAAAAAAGTTACTGTAAATGTAGTTGCAGATTTCCCACTGTGCTTCATCCTACAAATATCTTTTGCAAGTTTCTCTTCCATCTGCTTCGTTACATAAGCTAAGTTTCTTTTTGTTTCAGGGCCCAAATTGTCATGTTTTGCTTTTTCTTCTTCTTACATTTGTTTGTAATGCCTATCTCTTTAATGCAAGCAACCAGGGTGCCAAAGCAAACATTTTTCAACCCAAAGTAGCTCATGCATATACCAGCACACAAGGAATGTAAACATAATATCACACAGACATCACAACTGGAGAGTGCTTTAAGATGTCTCCAACCCAACTCTCTTTCACGTTGTGGGAATGCTGACTTTGCCAGGATCAGAGCCCCTGGGTCTCTCCCACAGCAACTATCACCTTCCCTTCTTGTTATCAAAGCAGCTCCAATTAACATTTTTCCTTTAGGCTTTCCAGGTGAGAGTTGTGTGAAGTCCTCTTTGGGGGGATTCCCAAACTCCGGGGAAAAGAGTTCAAATTTGACCAAGAACTCTGTAAATTTTTCCTGCTCTGGTCCCATGGCCTGAAGCTTAGCAGGCATCTAGCCAAGAGGCTCAGCAAGCATGTTTCCCCTCCAGTCTCAATTCATGGTTTTCTTAAAGCTTCACTGGGCTGGAGGTGAGGTTGGGGTTTGAGGAGGCATAGAAGATGAGGCAGTAGGTGGGGACAAACAGCTCCCTCCTCTCCTCAGTCAATGGGAGAGCAATGGCATAGCCCTGCCTACAAGAAGCAAGGGTTCTCTTGCTCCTCTCTACCCCAAATCCTCTAGACACAAATTGTGGAGCATTCCTCTATCTCATGTCCTGCAGGTCACTCAGAACCTTTCTTTAAGAATGTGAAATTAGGGGCACCTGCGTGGCTCAGTCAGTTAAGGGTCTGTCTTCCACTCAGGTCATGATCCCAGGGTCCTGAGATGGAGCCCAGCATCAGGCTCCCTGCTCAGTGGGGATCCTGCTTCTCCCTCTCCCTCTGCCTGCCACTTCCCCTGCTTTTGCAAGCTCTCTCTTCCTTTCCCTCTCATGTTAAATAAATGAATAAAATCTTTAAAAGAAAAAAAAAAGAATGTGAAATTACTTCTCTTACGGGTTTGCGGCTTCAGATAACGTTCATATTCAAATAAAAACTCTCAATTAAAATCTAGCAAATATATTTTGTACTCATTTGACAAATATTTGTTGAGTGCCTTCTTTGTGCCATTCGTGGTTCTTTGCATAGAGTGTGTCCAAAAGGATACAATCTTCACTCTCCGCTGGTTATCTCTGGGGAATGGTTGTCTGGCTTTTTCTCCCATATAATTTTGTACTGTGAGATTTTCTTCTAACAAAAAACATATATTTTATTTTTTTTAAGTTTATAAATTATTTTCAGAATGAAAGCAAAACATTCTCTATTTCTTTGCCACAGACATGCTTTTAATTTCTTTACCTAATATAAAAATTCAGTTACTGTATTTTAAAAATGTAGGATGCTGGTCATAATTCCCTTTAGGTTTGTGACATTCTAGGACCATTGCTTATACGCTGTAAAGAGAAAAATCACTGCTGCCTCAGTGACCTATTTTATTTAGTAAGTGTAATTGCTCCTTTATAAAGCATTGATTAAACTTTAGAATGTAAAAGGTCAGATGGAGATTTATGCAAGATAAGACCACATCTTACTTGCCAACTCATTCAAAAATGACATTGCTACTTACCTTGTCCTTTTTTTGTGTCCCTAAAAGATCTCTTTGGGCTTTAGAATAACCAATTAGAGATGTATCTTCTAGATGCAATTAGCCTCTCTTGAAAGTCTCACTCACATGTAGGAATTAGTTGTTCATTGCATACCCCAAAATCAATCAATGAGGGATGGATCTTTTACTTAAAATTTGGGAGTTTTGAGAAATGGGAAAGAGAATTCACATCAAATACTACATAGCAAAATTTAATCAAATACTTATGCATCAGTTACATATTGTAGTGTAACAATTTACTCCCAAAACCCGAATTAGCTTAAAAATTAATTTTTTTCCCCCTCATAGTTTCTATCAGCTAAGAATCTGGACATGGCTTAGTTGAGTGGCTCTGTTTCAGGGTCTCTCACAAGGCTGCAGTTAAGACATTGGCTAGGGTTGCAATCCACCTGGAGACTGAACTGGGGAAGGATCTGCTTCGAAGCTCACTCACATGGTTGTTGGCAGGTTCTCACTGACTACTGTCCAGAGGCGTCGGTTTGTGCCATATTGGTCTCTCCGTAGGACTCTTTGCCAACATGGCAGCTGTCTTCTCTAAGACCAACAGATTCAAGAGAAAGAGAGGACAGATCCCTCAAGATGGAAACCACAGTCCTTCCATAATCTAATCCTGAAAGTGACATCTCTTTGCTTTACTTTAGTCTGTCTGATAGAAATGAGTCTCTAAAATAAGCCGACCATCAAGGGAGGTTGTTACACAGGTTGTGAATACTAGGAGGCTTAGATCTTTAGGGGTCATCTCACAGGCTTCCTATGACAACCTATTTGACAGTTCTGTTCTCTGTGCCTGACATCCCCACCCCCTGAAAGTTCCTGTTTTCAGGTTGTCAGAGTATCTCATTCTTTTCTTCTTCCTAGGCAGCCTAAAATTCTCTCTATATTTCATTGCAACATTTCTCCTTGGTTAAAACACCACATATAACAAAAGAAAAACATTAGGTTAGCAGAATGTGGATACTGTTGTTTCTTAAATATGCCCCTGGAGGGGTCTCAGTGGTATAAATGGAATCATGTAAATGTACTATGATATTATACTTAGGATTAATTATTTCATCTGGCTATATTGCAATTAAGACTATACTGCTATAAAATACTTGCAATAGCCTCAATAATTAAATCTTTTTGGATAGAGAAGCTGTGTTCAAATGAATTCTGTGTTATTGTCGGTCATATTTATAGTGAGGTTTCCCTGTAGTGAGTTGTGATTTTCGAAAGAGTTTTCTTTTTTTAAGTTAAATTTTATTCAAGCAAAAATCTGTATTTGTTTGTTTCCAAAGTCTTTTCTTACCCTTCTTCATGTGTCTCAGTACTAGTTCAATTACAATGAAGAGGAACACAAAGCTTTTGACATTTGGGCCAAGAACAATGTTGGTTATTAAACTCAGTCTTACCCTGGAACAAGCTGCCTCCTCAGAAAACATTTTGTTATATTTTCCTTGTCTGCAGAGTCAGTAACAAATAATGCTATATAGCCTTGAGTGCTCAGTGAACAAATGATACAGGGCTTTGAAGAGTTTTCATAGCATAGTGATTTCTTTCCCTTTGCTCTTGATATTGTGATTTTTTTTTTTTCTTTGTACTAGGTTAAATTTAAGTGTTTTCCTAGGCTCGTCCAAAAATTCCAGAGGGAATAAACTCTTACGTAATAACTTTCAGATAGGCTTGTACCTATTTTCAACTTTTCTCTCTAAAATTTGTAAAAAACTTATTTCTTCTGATCTCTGAAAGTGAGAAGAGAAATCATCTGATATCACTCAGTTATGTACAATAACATGACTTGACTATTCCCAAATTTTCTTACCCAGGAAGATGAAATCGAATAACTTTATTGGTTGTTTCAAGGTCTTTTTGAAAATCCATTTATCTGAGCATTAGAAGACTCAGCCAACCCTCATAAGAGGACTCAGAACAATAGCTAGCTCAGCTAGGCTCATCAAATGACTGTTTACTTCTCAAGACTTGATTTAGAACCTTGGGCTCACTGTGTCCACAACTCTATATTATCAAATTTTGTGCAATCCCAAACAGATTTTCACAGTGAAAGACCTACTTTAAACCAATCCCCAAAACCTCTTAAATATTTTGTTTTTGTTCCCTCCCACCTCCAGACACTATTAAGATTCTACCAAAGAAATGATCTTTCTTCATTTGGCAAGCAACAATCTTATTTATAAGCTAGTAACTTTATCTTGCTTTATCAAGAAGCTGTTTTGGTGGTCTTTTCAGGGAATGAAAAGTTGATAGAAGCAACCAAGAAATGCCTATAAAGGGGAAGAATTTCTGGGTTTAACCACTGTTTATTTATCACATGTGAATCCTACTTTCCCCAGGGAGGGATATAACAATATACTCAAGCTGTATCATCTAAAACTGATACAGGAAACATGTCTATGAGAAGTAAGACAAATACTTTAAGTAAACGTTATATAAAGTTGCAGTGATATGTTACATCGCTGAGATGAAATATGAGACATTTTAGAAGTCAGGCAAGCAGAGCTGAGGAATAAGTGGTAAAGTTATGTTATGTACATGGTTCGCTTTAACCAGTTATATGAGAAAGAATAACAGAGCGGATCCAAGAGAGAGCTTCTGTACATATGTAAATTGCATGGTCTGCAACAAAGATATTTGCTTTGCAGATAGTATCCCATCGAATACAATGGTCATGACATCAAGGAGGCTCACCAAAATGTTTGCTGTCATGAGGTTGAAAATCTAAAAATACCAGTTTGGTTAATAGTGATGTATATAAAAATCAGGGAGGATATAATATACTATCCCATCAAGTGCTGCGATTGAACATAAACTTTTCTTCCAGGTATAGATATGTATTTTGATTGTCACAGCATCTCTAACAAGTCTGATGATCAATTATCTGTCTTGTTCAATTAGAAAAGAAAGATATCACCTTTGTCTCTGCTGAAGGTGTCCTTGAACACCAAGTGATAGCTCTTTAAAAGTGGGCTTCCTGTCATTGGATCCCTGCCACTTCAGTAACCCACATCCCATCCACTCAGCACAGCAGCATGTTTTTAATGAACTTCAGTGAACTTCATTGTCCCCACAATAGAAAAACATCTGAAGGTTTTTGTTTTTTTTTCTCAAATAGAAGTTCTCTGTCTTCTTCAGTAAGAAAACAGAGTCATGGCAGACTGAACCTCAGGTAACATGAAAGGTGGCTTCAGGGAGGGAGATAAGCACATTGAATGGTCTCCCTCTTAACATTACGTTAAGAAATAATATGAACATAAAAATAAAATGAATATATCTTCTCTCTTGGTCCCTTTATTTTCTTTTTTATTTTTAAAGATTTTATTTATTTATTGGAAAGATAGAGCATGAGTGGGGTAGAGTGGCAGAGGGAGAAGGAGAAGCAGACTCCCTTCTGAGCAGGGAGTCCAACCTAGGGCTTGATCTCAGGAATCTCGGATCATGACCTGAGCTAAGAGCAGACGCTTAGCTAAGCCACCCAGGCATCCCTATTTTTTGTTTTAATAAAGAAGTTATTGGGATGCCTGGGTGTCTCAGTTGGTTAGGCATCTGACTCTTGATCTCAGTCAGATCTTGGTCTCAGTGTTGTGAGTTCAAACACCACATTGGACTCCATGCTGAGCATGGAGTATACTTAAAAAAAGAAAAAATTACATTTGGGCAAGGCTACCCAGTTCCTTGGACTATATCATTAGTTTGCCATTTTGAGAGATTAAAGAAATTAAAGAACTTTACTTGGTAAGTGGGCTACCAATAGTCTAACAATTATCTCGACATCAATAGTATGAATCAATATACATTTTTTCTTATAGATTTGTGGTAGCCTTCTCATATTCGATGTTTACCATTTTTATTTGCAATAATGTAGATTTTCACTTCCTGATGTTGATTCAGTTCCTAGGAGTGTTTTTCAAGGCTATATTCAATTCACATAAGCATAGGGAAATGCAATAAGCAAGTTAAAATAACTCGTTCACTAAATACATCAAAACAATGCATATGTATTTAAAAAATTCTATTTTTTAATTTGGAAAAGACTTATCTTTTCTGATTTTAAAATCATTTTTAAGTTACTTAGCAATGATGTTCCTAGACATTTTCAAAATTCCATGTTAATGTAAAATTTACTTTCAGCCCCAACATTCTTTTTCTGGTATACACCAAAATCCCCCACTGAGCTTTTTCAGGTATTTTTTTAGAGAATTACTAAAAACCCACTTTTAAATAAAAACAGCAACATAATGATTATTATCTTGTCCAAACAATTTCAACGATCAGTCTTATTGCTGCATAAGTAGTCACTCCAAAACTTAGTGGTTAAAAACAACCATTTATTTTCCATGTGTCTTCATGTTGGGCTGGGCTTAGCTGGGTGGTTCTTGGGCAGAATTCTCTTAGATCACGTACACAGTTGCAGTTAGGAGACAGGGCAACTGAGGGCTGGTATGTCCTGGATATATTCGTTCGTATGTCTAGGACACATGAATGACTCTTTACATGAGGATAGCAGCATCATAAAAGGACAATGTAAAAACTGCAAGGCTTTGAAATCTTGCTCAGAAGTCACATAACTTCACTTTTGTCTCATTGTATTATTCAGTTCAAGTCAATCCAAATTCAAGGGATAGGTAAATATATTCCACAACTACTTGGTAGCCTTTTTTTTTTTAAAGATTTTATTTATTTATTTGACAGAAAGAGAGAGATCACAAGTAGGTAGAGAGGTAAGCAGAGAGAGAGGGGGAAGCAGGCTCTCCGCTGAGCAGAGTGCCGATGTGGGCCTCAATCCCAGGATCCCGAGATCATGACCTGAACCGAAGGCAGAGGCTTTAAGCCACTGAGCCACCCAGGTGCCCCAATTGTGGCCATTTTTATTCTATCACAGTATCAGCAATGTTATATGTAACCTAATATTAGATATTTAGTTGAATATTAATAAATATATTTATAAAAACCACTTGTTCGCCAACAGAAAGAAGATAATTTATTTTTTTAAAGATTTATTTTTATTTTTTTGAGAGAGACAGAGATAGAGAGAGAGAGAGCACAAGGATTGGGGACAGACAGAGAACCAGGCTCTCTGATGAGAAGCGAGCCTGGTGCAGGGTTCGATCCCAGGACCTGGGATCATGACCTGAGTGAAAGCAAATGCTTCACCTACTGAGCCACCTCAAGAAGATAATTTAAATATTGTAATTTTATTGCTGAAAGTTAAAACCTAAACCCAAACAATAGTTATTCATATTTTAATTGGCTTGAAGAATGTTTGATCAGTTCTTAAATATATGTCAGAATTCTGGATCTTCTATTAAACTTGAACTTGAAAACAATAGAGTTTTTTTTTTATTCAAAGTATCTAAATACAGTGATAAAGGACTATTGACATTGGTAACTTATTTTAGAATTTATGAATGGGGTAGTCAAATTGAAATGTGAAAATGTGACGCATGAGTATCTCCTTAAATAAAAAACGGAATATAGGGGTGCTTGGTGGCTCATTCAGTTGAGCATCTGATCCTTGATTTCAGCTCAGATCATGATCTCAGGGTTGTGAGATCAAGCCCTGGTTTGGGCTCTGTGCTGGACGTGGAGCCTGCTTAAAATTCCCTCTTTCTCTCTCTCTCTCTCCCTCTTTCTCTCTCTCTCCCTGCCCCTCTCCCAAAAACAAAAACAAAATAACAAAATAATATGATGATGTTTGTAAACTTGAAAGATTGACCTCAGATTTTCCATTTTTTTGCATTATATTTATCATGGGTAGGGAACTTTAACCAATATATTAAGCAAGTTATAGTGAGTTAATAAATTCCAAGCAGATTTTATGACTATTAAAAGTACATACTCTTCCTTTGAATGTCTGTATGGAGTTATTTTAGCTTTTAAAATTGTCTGGAGGATAATGGTGGTTATCTGAATTTAAATCTCTCCCTATCTGACAAGATAAGGAATCTTGGACCAAAAAGGAATGCAAATAAAACCATACTTGACACTTCACCATTGCTAGGAGCCAGAGAATATCAAGCCCTTCAAATTACTTATAAGTAGAGAATAAACCCCAAATTCCAACAGAGCTATCCCTGAAAGATCTGGCTGGAACTACAAGACTTTGAGTTCAAAGCAGAAGAGATGGGGCATAGATAACCCACACAAAAGAGGAGAGGTAGGTGGAAAACTTAGAAAATACTGAGACAAAATCAGCCCCAGAAAAATGTCAGACTCTAAGTGCTAGATTTTTGAATTCAGAACTAAGACTTGGTAGATAGCCCCAGAAATATATAAATCATTTCAGAGTATTAAAAATGAAGGAAGGGGCACCTGGGTGGCTCAGTTGGTTAAGTGTCTGCCTTTGGCTCAGGTCATGATCCTAGAGTCCTGGGATAGAGCCCCATATTGGGCTCCCTGCTCAGCAGTGAGTCTGCTTCTCCCTCTGCCTCTGTGCTCCCTCTCCCTCTGTGCTCTCTCATGCTCTCTCTCTTGCTCTCTCTCCAGTAAATAAATAAAGTCTTAAAAAAAAATCTTATAATAAAAAAATAAATGAAAATGAAGGAAAATTTCAAAATATAACACATATAGCTAATCTCGATAAAAATAGAACAAAAAGTTACCAATTAATATCCCTTATGAATATTGGTACAAACATTCTAAATAAATTGTTAGCAAACAAACTACAAACCATAGAAAGGAAATAAGCCATGATGTAGTAAGATCTGCTAATGAAAGAATGACTCAATATTAGAAAATCTATTAATGTAAATTCACCATATTAATAGGTCTAAAAAGAAAAATTACATGATTATCTTCATAGATATAGAAAAGGCCTATAGCAAAATTCAACACTCATTTTTAGACACTTTTGAGAAAAGAAGAATGGATAGCTTTTTCCTTAGCATGATAAAGTATGTGGCCCATTCTATGTAATAAGAAACACTAAAAATATTTTCACTCTGGTAAGGGGAAGGTCAAGGATGTTTACTATATCCACTCGTAATAATTTTTTTTAAAGATTTATTTATTTATTTGAAAGAGAGAGGAGGGAGCAGGGGGAAGGGCAGAGGGAGAGAAATTCAAGCAGACTCTGTGCTGAGTGTGGAGCCTAACGGGCTTGATCCCACAACTCTGAGATCATGACCTGAGCCAAAATCAAAAGTTGGATGCTCAACCAACTGAGCCACCCAGGTGCCTCTAGTCATAAACTTTTTATACAGATAATAGCCAATGTGATTGAAAAACATGAAAAAACAAGAGATTTAAGAATTAGAATTGAAGAAATGAAACTTCAGATGACATGATGGTATACGTAAAATGCTAGAGAACCAATGATAAAATTAACTCAAACAGTAAGATATTCAGCAAAATAGCAGAATTTACATACAAAAAATTAACATAAAAATCAATAGCATACAGATGCTCAAATAATAATCACTTAGAACACATAAAGATGACAGAAATGCCATTCAAGATAGCAAAAAATGAACAAAAATAAACTTAACAACAAATATTTAAAATTTACACATAAAAAGCTATAAAATACTCCTAAAAGGCACAAAAAGTTGACTTGAACAAATGGAAAAACCTCCCTTGTGCTTGGTTAGAATATTCCAACATTCTAAAGATGTCTGTTCTCCCGAAATCATTTTATAAATTTAATGCATTCCCAATAAAGATATCAATGAAACTGAACAAGTTTATAATAAAAGTCATATGGAAAAAGAGATATTCAGAAATAGACAAGAAAATTGCAAAAAAAAAAGAATTATTCTAGAGAACCATTTCTACCAGGTGTTAAAATATACCATAAAATCTACACAGCTAAAATTGTGTGTCACCAATAAGCAAAGGAATTTATTTGATATATTTCTAGGAAAACCATCTGTAAGAAAAAATAGGAGAAAATATTTGTGACTTTGGGCAAAGATTTTTAATTAAGATACAAATAGAACCCAAAAAAGAAAAAGTGTAATTAATTCAACTTCTTGAAAATTAAAAACTTCTGATCTTCAAAATGACCTTCTAAGAAAATGAAACAGTAAAAAAAATTTGAGAGAATATATTTGCAAATTATATACCTAGACAAAGCACTTGTATCCAGATTATATCAAGTACTCCTACAACTCAGTAATAAGAAAACACAGCCTAATTAAGAAATGGGGAAGGTGGGGCGCCTGGGTGGCTCAGTGGGTTAAAGCCTCTGCCTTCGGCTCAGGTCATGATCTCAGGGGCCTGGGATCAAGCCCCACATCGGGCTCTCTGCTCCGCGGGGAGCCTGCTTCCCCCTCTCTCTGCCTGCCTCTCTGCCTACTTGTGATCTCTCTCTCTGTCAAATAAATAAATTATTAAAAAAAAAAAAAAAGAAATGAGGAAGGTATTTGATCAGACACTTCACACAGAATGAGATATATGAATGGCCAATAAGCATATGAAAAGATGTTCAGCATCATTAGTCATCAAGAAAATGTAAATTAAAACCACAATAAAATACCAACACACATCAACTAAAATGACCAAAATTTTAAAAACATGTATACTAATAATGCAAAATATTGGCAAAGATAAGGAGCAAATGGAACTTTCATCCATTGATGGGAATATAAAATTTTATGGACACTTTGGAAAACAGCTTGGTAATTCCTTAAAAAGTTAAAATGTGGCAACCATATGACCCAACCATTCTACTCCTAGGTATACATTCAAAATAAATGTCCATACAAAAACTTAAACATGCTGATTATAGAAGCTACAAGCTTTATATATAAATCCTGAAATAAAAACAAACCAAATATCTATCAATAGGTGAAAGGATAGACAAGTTATTTCTTATAGTATAATACTACTCAGCATTAAAAACCAATGAATTACTGATGATAAAACATATGGATGAATCTCAAACCAAAAGGTTATATGAAGGCAGCCAGACATAAAGCATGACATACTGTATGATTCTAGTTTTGAAAAATCCTCAAATAGCCAATATTAATTTATAGAGACAAAAAGCAGATTGGTAGTTTCCAGTAGAGCCATGAGAGGGGGTAGAAATTGACAGGGAAGAAACACAAAGAAACTTTTTGAGGTGATGGAGGGGCACCTGGGTGGCTCAGTATTTCAAGCATCTGCCTTCAGCTCAGGTCAGGATTCCAGGGTCCTGGAATCGAGCCCTACTTCGGCTCCCTGATCAATGGGGAACCTGCTTTTCCCTCTCCCTCTGCCATTCCCCCCTCTCATACTCTCTCTCTCTCTCAAATAAATAAATAAAACTTAAAAAAAAAAAAAAGAAACTTTTTGAGGTGATGGAAATGTCTTATACTTCAATTCTGGCGTGATTACACATCATATATGCACATGTGTGTGTATATATATACATATATAAATGTCATAACTAATCAAACAGTATTCTAACATAAGTGTTCATGTTATTATATGCAAATTCTACCTTAATAAAATAAGAAGACAAAACAATAACATCACCAGTGAGGCACGTATACTAATTGCTTCTCAGAAATGATGTCCTGGAAAGAGCACGCTATCACTTACATAGTACTACAATTCAGGATGCATAATCTGGATCTAAACATGAGGAAAGGGGCACCCGGGTGGTTCAGTGGGTTGGAGCCTCTGCCTTCGGCTCAGGTCCTGATCTCAGGGTCCTGGGATCCAGCCCCATGTCGGGCTCTCTGCTCAGCGGGGAGCCTGCTTCCCTCTTTCTCTGCCTGCTTGTGATCTCTCTCTCTCTGTCAAATAAATAAATAAAATCTTTTTAAAAAATAAAATAAAAAAATAAACATGAGGAAATTTCCCACAGTCCCGAATTGAGAGTCTACAAAATAACCTGTATTGCTCAAAAATACAATAGCAAAAAGACAAAGGAAGACTGAGAATCTGTTCCATACTAAAGGAGACTAAGGAGAAATGCAACAGAAATCTGGAGTCTCTGTGCGCTATAGGTGTATGTGAGACAATAGACAATGGAATATGATGGTAGTTTAAGGTGTTATGCCACTGTAAAATTTTCAAATTTGATAACTGCACTGTGCTTATATAAGAGAATACCCTTTTCTTAGGAAATATACACTGAAGTGTTAAGGGTTCTGATGTATAGAAAAACTGTCCAATGGTTAGAAGTGGTTAGAAAAAATATATGTACATAGGTTCAGATATGTATATATACACACAGAAAAGATGAAAAGCAATGTGGCAAATGTTCAAAACTTGGGACTCTATATAAGAGTACATAGTCTTTCTCAGTAACACTCTTATAAACTTTCTGTAAATTAGAAATTATTCCAAAATGGAATAACATTGGAAGTTAACATTTTTAAAATGGAAGTTTGAATAGGATTTCATTTAAACACATTATTTTCCTAAAATGACTCTGATATTCAGTCAAGATCTTCAAGTCAACGTATTGATTTTCTCTAAGTTTTAGAGGAAAACTGTTCCTTCAATTTTCAGCTAAGATATTTTCTTAAAAATAAATGGAATTTTGCTTTATACATTAAATTGTCTTTTCAGTTTTTAATATAGAAATGAAAATAAAGTGACAATTCATTATCAATTATATAGTGAATACCAAATATGCCTTTAAAAAAAAAAAGCCTACCATAAAAACAGCAGCCATAACCTCTGCCATTTACCCTAGTATCAAGCCTCTCCCTGAAGTGAGAGAGTATTTTTTGCAACATACTTAACCACTTCCAGTTATTACATAACTACTTAGCAAACTGTTGCTTCATTTTTTTGAATGATGATAATTTGATTTTAATCCTTGAAATCCTGTAAGGTTATATATTTCATTCTCTATGTAAGTTAATACCATTCCTGAATCTAAATTGTACATGAAAACCAATGATCCCCATATGAGCAAACTATGTGAAAGGCCATATACCATAGATAAGAAACTATGTTTCTTAAAGATTCTTTTTTGTGACCTTTTGAAAAATGTCCGTATGTAGACAAGATAACTACATAATTTTGTTTTGTTTTGTTTTGTTTTTTAACTACGTAATTTTGAAAAAAAATACATACAATGAACAGTTTCGATAAGCCCATTTGTCTCCATTCACTCATATCTATTGGGTATGAATGTTCTTATTTCATCAATTTCATTATTATGACAATGTAATCTTTTTCTTTTAGTACGAGTTTTGACCTTTGTCTTTAAGATAGTCCTTCAAAGTGAAGCTAGTAGAACAAATACACCCATTATGTTTTAGATACATGTTTTTGCATTCCCTGAAAACTAAGTTTAGTCAAATGGAATAATGTTAGCTGCCCAGAATTTGACTTCAACCATAAGGTTTATGAGATAAAATGAGCACCATCCAGAATTTGCAAGATACTTACAGGGAGTCCTAAATTTCACATTCCAGTATTATGGAATGACATACATTCCAAGGCAGCCCTGCTACAAATTAACCTAATGTAATATAAATTAAACCCTTGAAGGTATTTCTATGCTCAAAGAAATTAAAGAAAGGGAGATTTTTGGAAACTTTTACTCTGCTAGCAACAACAAAAAGTGAGCAGGCAGTAGAGAATTGTAAGCACACTTCAAATGCACAGTGTCATGGAGACACATACCAATAACAGCAGCAGGTTATGGTCCTGGCCTTAACATTAGTCAGTTAAGCGAGGAAAATGAAAGTGAGCTGATGTGGTCTTCGATAAGGGAGGCTTTTGGATGGTGGAAACAAACATAGATCCTCTCTAGAACTAAAAAATATAAAATTGTAACAAGAATTCTCAATTGATAATTTAAACAAACTATTAGAAATTACTAAAGAGAGAAAGGGAATTGAAAGATAAATATCAGGATGATCCAAAGATATTTTTACAAATATTAAGAGTTAGGTCATCCAGGAGGTAGAACTATTTGCAATATTTACATATGGTAAAGTGCTGATACCATAATATATAATTATTTAAAATCAATTAAAGTGTCAACAGTCCAATTTTTAAATGTACGAAGATTGGACAGGCACTTCAAAAAGATAACCTAAAGGACAATAAGCATATGGAAAAAATCATCAGAGAAAGATCAGTTAAACCCACAATAAATATCACTGCTCATCCACTAGAAAAGCTCAAATTAATAAGGCTGAATATACAAAGTTTTGGTGAGACTGTAGGTCAATCAGAAGTCTTACATTTCCTGTGGAATTGTAGAAATTATTGGTAGAAACAATTTAGAAAGTGCTTTCATCCAAAATATTACTTACATGTAAGCTGTAACACAGCAATTCCACTCCTGCACATATATCCAAAATAAATAAGTGTATTTGTTAACCAAAAAAAAATGTACATGAATGTTTATAGTAGATTTAGTTGTAGTTATCCAAAACTGGAAACTACCTGAAATAGCTCAACAACAGAAAGTAAAAATTATGGTATATTTACACAACAAATTACTACATGGCAATGAATGGAGATAAATTACTATTAAATTAGTAGAAATTACTATTATTTCTATTATAAATATACTATTACTATTATTATTTCTATTATAAATATACTATTACTATTATATTAAATATAAATTACTATTATTTCTATTATATTAATATTTCTATTATATATAATATATACAATAGAAATATTAATATAATAGAAATATTATATATTTCTATTATATTATAGATATAATCTAATAGATTATATCTATTAACAGTAATTTCTATTATAGAAATTACTATTAAATTAGATAAATTACTATTACACTGAAATAGTAATAAATTACTATTACACTGAAATAATTCCATAGACATAATGTTTAGTGAAAGAAATCAAGGACAAAAGTGTACCTACTATATATACAAATTTCAAAAATAATCAAAATTATAGTGTTAGAAGACAGAATAGGATTTACCCTTGGAAGACTCAAAGAACACATGAGCAAGTTTTCTGGGATAGGAGAAAGGCTCTATGTTTTGATCTGGTCTGTAAAAAAAATATTTTAAAAATTTAGAGAGATATTCAACTGAGATTTCAAAAAGGAGCAAAGGTGAAATAAACGCATTTCAGATAAACAAAGAGAACTTATAGACACTAGACCTTCACTTAATGAATTCTGAAGAATATACTTCATGAAAAAGAAGAATGACCCCAAAGAAATATTTAATATTTAAGAAGAATATTGAGCAAATAAACTTGTAGACATGTATACAAATGCAAGCAAGCAGTGTGTGTATAACTCTTTTTTATTATAATAAAGTTTAAATCAAAGGGTTAGAAAGTCAAAGAAGAGTCAGAAGGATGTAAAGGTATGGGTCCTCAAGCAAGGAAGTTCAAGCCTCAGGTTTTAGTTCTGCTTTTTACTCCTTGATCTGGTGCTCTTGGCAAAATCCCTTTAAACATCACGCTTACACTTTTAAAATAAAAAGATTTATAACTCTCTTGCCCATTTTACAGAAGTGGTTATGAGAATCAAAGGCACTAATGAATACAGGGGTTTTTAAAAATTATAAAATATAATGATTAAGATACCATGACTGTTATTATTAAATCATAAAATGAGATAACTAGAAACACTTTTTAAAAATTGCTCACCTTTTTCCATGTGAGATGAGAACTAGAGGAAGCTCAAGTGACATGTCCTACATTATATGCCCAGTTAATGACAGTGTTCGTGCCAAAATAAAACTGGTGCCCTGACTCCTTGTGAGTGTATTATTTTCTTAATTTGTTGACATTGAAAGATTTAAAGCGCTAACAGGAATGGCTCCTGGAAATCAAGTAGAAGGAGAATAGCTAGCTCCCTCCTTCTATTTTTCCAAGGCTCTGCTTCCCTGCTTTTCTGAAGGTAATATTGACATGTTGAGAATATGATACAAAGGTCTTACCAGGGCATCTCACCTTATTTTCCCTTAGGCTTATTACCTTTATAAAATTGAACTGATTATCATAAGAATTCAGCTGAAATCTAGTACCTACATACACACACACACACACACACACACACACACACACGCACAAATAGCTCTTTGACCTTAGCTAAAGCAAATAACACTTGAGTTCGTTAAGGCTATAACTGTAACATTGCTGTCCTCTTTACTACTGACATTTTTCCCTTCGTTAAGCCTTTATCAGAGCCCACAGGGTTTTTTCTAGGTGTGGTGCAAGGAAAGAAATTTTCTATTTCAGGTCAAGGAGCCAAGTGATTGGAAAGAATCTACAGTAGTATTTTTTTAAAACCTTTAGTGTCTTATAAAGCTTTGGACCCTTCCTGCTGAAAAATGAACACACACACACAAACACACACACACAGTGTGCACACTCACTCATGCAAATTTTGCATAGAATTGCAGGAAGCTTAAAGGCCAAAAGTTAAGAATGCTTGGTGTAAAGGAAGTGAATAGAAATGGAAGAGAAAAAAGCAGCCCTTAACATATGGCTATTACTCTAGGAAACATGATTAGGTTTTTGTGTCAGCAAACACATAACTCCAGATGGGAGTTATACTCCCTCAAATAAAGTAAACGTTTTCAATATGCCATTCCCAGAAATAACAACTAGTGATCTCAAATCTTAAATATTCCTCTTAAACATCACTTCCACCCCCAAAGCAGAGTTCAATTTTAAAGTTAGAATTACATTATTCTCTACCAACCTTCCTTTTCCTTCTTCTCTATTTTATTTATCTATCTATTATTATCTATCTGTCATCTATCATCTATTTATCTATTATTATTTATTTTTAACTGATTTTAATGCATTTTTTAAGAAAACTGCTAAAGGTTCAGTGGCGCAAATAAAGCCAATAAAACTGTTTACCTAGCAGTCCTCAGAATAATTCAAAAGTCTTTATGTTACTACTAAGAAGAAAATTACAAATGGCCGAAAGTTTGTGAATTTGTATAATCTGAAGCTATATAAAAGGGAGAAAATTGTTAGCAACCCTCTGTAATCACTCCAGCACTCCATGTCTAGGGGTTAGACTAGGGAGTGTTTATTATGAGAAGAATCCAATGTTCTCTCTTTTTCCCTCAGATTACAAAGTCTTGCAGGATTTAGTCTCAGATTCGCAGTGGAAGCGCTTCAGTATTTTTTGCTTCCTTTGCTGCTGTGACCAGATGGAAGCATCACCTTCTTTTCCAGAAAGTCTATGAACAGGCAGAGTAAAGGTGACAGCTCACACAGAGTAGTGCCAGATGCTCTTGTTTATTCCAGAGTGTTAAGGGATATTCATTGGCAGAAGTTCAATGGCTTTTTGGAGAGTTTGCCAAAGAGTCACATTTTGGGGGGTGAAAATTTGCTTTTGTGTGCAGCCTGCATAAAGAAAACATCCTTTGCCCACCAGTCTTGGCTTTGTTTTTCTTGGTTTACATTGTTTCCCCAAAATACAGAAAGGTTTAAAAAAAAAAAACCAAGCCTGTGTATTTCGTGAGAATGCAACATTCTTGTCTACTTGCTCTCTCTCTCTCTTTTTTTTTTTTTTTTGGTCTACTTGCTCTTTTTAAGGAAATTAGAAATTGATACTCAGAGCTGCAAATGTTCCCCTTTTATCTTTCTTTTTATTTTCTAAAGCTGAGTCATAATTATATTGAATTGAACTAAAAGTTATTTTAAAACTGAATGATAAATGCTAAACATGTTTATTTTACTATAAAGTCAGGCTACGTTAATACTGGGAAGAATATCTATCCTAGTCTTATTTAATTAGCAATTTTATTATCGTACAATGGAGGAGGCACATCATCAGTGCTTAAGAGCATGGGCCTTGGATTTCAGATTTTGAAACTTACTAGCCATATCACCTGGGCAGAGTTACTTGATTTCTCTGTTTCAGTTTCCTCATATGTAAGATCATCACAATAGTAGTACCCATGTCCTAGCATCTGAGTGAGGTCCACATGAGGTTTTTTTTTTTTCATGAAATACATTTAGAAAAGTAGCTGGCACATAATAAGTATTCATAATAAGTATTCAGTAAGCATTAGCCACTACCGCAACCATTGTCATTCTCATTATTATTATACAATCTTTTAATTTTGGTTCATTACATTATAAAATGTGTATTCTTCCCTCCTGGGCAACATTTGTTTCAGGGAAAATGTGTCAAAAGTATTCTGACCAGTAGAAATGGCCTGAACCTCAAGAGATTGTCTATCCAAACTTACCCAGCCTTCACAAATAAACCACAAAAGAAAATGTTTATTTTGTTTGAGAGCTTTCCCAGGAAACCAAAACTACCATTTCCTTCAGGATTTAAAAAAAAAAATTAATCACCCTTATAAGCAACAAAAATCATGTCTCACCTTTTATATATGTATATATACATATATATAATGTATTGTATATTACATATTATATGAATACATATGTCTTACAGCACCATTTATTAATAAATAAAAATAAATATTTTACAAAGAAAAGTTAACAATTATTTTAAAAAGAAGGATGACTGGCTGGCTCAGTCAGTAGGGCATATGATTTTTGATCTCGAGGTTCTCAGTTCAAACCCCATATTGGGTGTAGAAATTACTTTAAAAAAAAGGATTTTAAAAAGTTGAAAAAATATTTTAAAAAGAAAACAATAAGCTTATGAATTTTATTAAATTAGAAGCTTATTTCCTTGTATGGATATTCTTTTACTTTGGGGGGGAAATAGCTTTAGATATATACATATACGGTTATACATAAAATAAGATACTTCATCAGATAAATTATAACAGAAGTATCTTTTTTTTTTAATGAATTCCCAACGTTTGGATTTCAAATCCCAGGTGCCTGATTAAATTATAAAAGATTTATTTTCAAAGTTAAATTTATTTTAATGTTGATTTAATTTAATCAATTACAGAGTTATTGCTAATCTTTGAATTTGCTTCAGTTTGGGTACTTTGTCAAAGTGAATCAGTTTTTGTAGTTCTAGAATACTTTGTTATTTTAAGAGCACAGATTGATTAAAAATGGTAAAGTACAGCTGTTAAAAATGTAGTACACTTGGCTGCAAATTACAATCTGAAAGTATGTGATGCCAACTTTAATTGTTTATATATAAATAACTTCTTTTGACTCTCATTAACTCTGTTCCAAGAAAATAATAAATACTTCTTGAAAGGAGAAACTCAAAAGAGGAAGGATTTGGAATGGAATCTACAGATCTCAGTCCCGGTGACCGCAATTATCGATGACAGGGCTCCTGCCTAACTGCCTAATGTGTAAGTCACGCCCACATTTGTTTTCAGCTCTAGCCATATGGCAATTCTTCCTGAATGATTTGGCTTCTTTCTTTTCTTTCTCTATCATTAGAATATTATGGCTTTATTCCCTTCCATTCTTGCCAGCTGGAAAGCAGAAAGAATATTATTTTGCCTCCCTTATTCTTGATCCCTTTTTGAATATTCTCCGTTGCCTTAAACACAAACTTCATCCAGCTTGTAGCTACAATTTAAAGGATTCAGTTTGTGAAAACTGTTCTGTTGGATGAGTTTAAGGACTTACATTCCTCTAATACACTTTATTTTTAAATTACCTTTTAACATGGGAGTTTTGGAGTGGAAACTTGAATTCCTTGGGATACAAATCCTTGCGAATAATGTGTATAGGTTGGGGAAAAGTCTTGAAAATTGTCAGTCTTTTTAAACGGCAGCCTCCTGATTATAAATCACTTTGGGTTGGCTCTTCATGGTCAAAAGGATATTCCTACTATGGATAACAAGTACATGACTTGGTTTCTTTCTAGAAGCATGTATAGCAATGTCAATAATGGGACAAAGTAAAGATTACCTCTGGGTTTGGAAAAATAATTGTTAACTCTGCGTTTTGGAAATATGAAAGTTTATTTCCTGCAAGTATTAACTTGAGTCTGGCAGCGATAGGCTAATGCCTTCTATTGCCAGGTTTGTCAGGGGCATAGGTCTCTGCTTGTTCATTGCAAGCAAACCAGCCTCACTAGAGCACATGCACCCCAAGAGAGCACCTGGTGAGTACTCTACTATGATGACAGAATACCCACTTTCAAGTCAAAAGTCTGTGAAATATTGATCCCCGACAGAAATTGTTTAACAAGCAATTGTAACCTTAAAACCAGAAAATGACGCATCATTACTAAAATATGGGACACAAAAATAAAATAAAACAAAAACATAATCTTGTACTCTAAGGGGGCTTAAGAAGCATCTGGGAAGGAGCGCCTGGGTGGCTCAGTCAAATATTCGGCTCCTGATTCCTGATTTTGGCTCAGGTCATGATGTCAGCATCCTAGGATCGAGGCTCATGTTGGGCTCCATTCTCAGTGCAGAGTCTGTTTGTGTCCTCCCCCTCTACTCCTTCCTCCCCCCACCCTCTCCCCCCCCACACTCTCTCTCCTCAAATAAATAAACCAATCTTTTTTTTTTTAAAGAAGCATCTCCCAGATTTAGAGTGATTCACATTTCACTGACCTTGGGTCACCTGGATGTTATTGATAGTTATATCAATATATTATACAGCATTGTACTTTTTTTAGTGCACACCCTCCCTCAGTTGCATATAGTCTCTTTTCAAGTTTCTGAAGTACGTTCTTTGAAAATAATAGTTAACTAAAATGATGACATGGGTTCAGGTTTTTAAATTCTTTTGTGTGGGATAAAGAGAATATTGGTTTAAGAAAAAGGAATTCATAAGAAATTTGCTTGGCAAAAAAAAAAAATTCCTTGGTTGTCATAAAATGGCAGTAATATCATAAAATAGTAATTAACCAAGGGTTCAAAAAGTAATCCTTTTCCTGGTAATTGAGTGTTTGCCATCGATCTTTCCTTAATCAATCGGTGTCCAGGGAATTGTAGTGGTCCTCAACTGGCTAGGCTAGGAACCTGAGGCAAATGAAATTCTGGTAGGGGAAGGGCAGTTCCTCAGATAAATGTTGTGGTAGGGTTACCAGAAGACGAAATGCGTTTCGACCTTTGCAAAGAACATGCTAAATAAAATCAGAATGTATTTGAAAGATGCTTCTGACTCCTTATCCTGTTTGCCACTTTTCCTTCTTCTTTTTACTTTTTTAGGTATGGGTATACGTCAGCATTTTGTTCTTATATCTTTATCTTCTTATCTCTCTCTGATATCATAGTGGCACTCTTGACTCGATCATATGGATATGGAAGACTTATAAATGTCTTCTGAGCTCTACTTTGTGTGTCAGCTAGCTTTTATTGTACAACAAACTACTTCTCAGTAGGTTATGCTAAGCAGGTCCTCTGGTCTCAGCTAAGGTCACGCATGCATCTCAGTCAGCTGCCACACTGCTTGAATAGACTGTATTACAATACCTAACACATTTGGTAAGGAACCAAAATTTATTGTGGCTCTCACTAATTAGATATGTTTTCCAAATGAGAAATGCAACTTCTTTTTCTTTGGCTGAGTCCAACTCTCTTTAGTGAAGAAAAAGCTTTATATACTTTTCTATAGTATCACCTAATCTATATATACTTAGCACAACACTACAAATGATGGATCTCCATTGCTACAAGTATCCTAACAAATTGTGCAATCTATGGCTATATTGGGATATCATGGACCATATTTCATATTTATATGTATCTCCTTGGAGCCTAACACAAAGCGTAGTGCATAGCACCAGTCAATAAATGCTTACTGTGGCTGCTGCCTCCGTTGCTGCTATTGGCCTTAAAGACCACATGTTAATCATATCAGTATTTCTTTAACTGTGTGTTGTATCCCCTGGGGAGCTCTGAGAGTGTCTAAGTGTGCCCAGGAGACCAATGCTTTAGATGCCTAAGTATCTGTTTGCAAATAAAAATTTCTCTCTTTTTGTTCCTTATTTTTACAGTTCTTCACTATTATCTAGTCTCATATTTTATCATGTCTCAGATGCTTTTTCCATCAGCCAACTTAATAGATATAGATGCAGATATAGATATAGCTATGGACATAGATATAGATATAAATGACTGACATGACAGAGGAATGCTGAACTCAAGAGCTTTGAAAAAATTCCAGGGGATTCAAATCCTGGACTTATTCTCTACTCCTGCAAGAATGATCCTGCTTAATAAATGCGTAGGCTAAATGTGGAAGACTATAAGTTACCATAGGAACTACCATAGCACTTGTTATAATCAAAAGATACTGTTAGGTAGTTATTCCTTATCTCCTTTCTCTACAAAAAAAAAAAAAAAAAATCACAAAAACAAAAATGTTCCTAAGACATGAAAACTGCAGCCTTAAACATTTATGTGTATATACTGGGGGACGGAATGAAGTCATTGAATTAAAAAAAATACTATAATACAGACATTACTGCCCTATGGTTACTGGTGCTTTCAGGATGTTTCTCCTGTCATACTCTCTTGTACCTGTACCTTTTCTTCCAGTAGTCTTGATTGTTAGCTGTAAGTAGAGTTTTATCCAATAGTCCACAGGTGTGCATTGGTGTTCTTTACATTTCCATGTAAAGGGTGCCACTTGGATTCCCTGGCATTTTATTGGATCCTGTTGTAACATTTTTCCCTAAGTTGACCAAACATTACAAAATCAATGTCTCTATTTCAGAAAAAAAAGTAATTGCCTGTGACTGAGGAACTGTGTTGCTCATAGAAGTTATAGTCCTTAAGAGCTGACCTGTTTATTATTGTAGGCTTTCGTAAGCCTTACAATTCTTGGCATATATATATATATAGGTATATATTAGGTAGTACATATATGAGATATTTAATTCTCTTGTTGAATGAACAAATGAGTCAATGAATGAATAAACTTTTACCAACTATGTTTTCCTAGGGAATTTAAGTCTATGACAACCTCCCCCCCCAACCATGAACTGATAATAGTAATACCTAACGGAGTAGTTTTCCACTGAAGGAATCAACAAGTGAAATGACAGTAAATGTTAACCATAAAAACATTTGAGGAACATCAAGAAGACTGGAACAAAAGGGAGTTAGGAAGATAAACAGCTTCCAGGTTAAGTAGTATCTGTATGCTATAAGATTGACCCATGAGCTATTGGGATTTTCTGAGAAGTGATATAATCTGATCCATGTCATTTTATGATATTTCTAAAGGGAATTCTGACAGTGGGCTGAAAAACGAAAGGGAGACCGAGTGGAATATAGGGGTAAGTTAGGAGTGAGAGCAAAACATTATTCAAAAAAGAGATGCTGATGGCTTAAAATAGGGTGGTAGCAGTGGAGGTGGTTTAAAGTCGAATTGGGAATTTTTTAAAAATCAAGGGAACTAGGCTTGACTAATGGGTCGAATGTTGGTTGTGAGATAAAGAAATGAGCCAAGGGTGATCAACCTGGAGTTTTTTTTTAAAGAAATGGAGAAGACTGGAGAGGAACAGTCTTGAGGGAAAAAAAAAGTTCAACAGTTCAGTTTTGAACATGTTAAACTTGAGACTTCTATGAGTAATGTTTAAGATTGGAATTCTAGAGTTTAACTGCTCTACTGCTTATCAGCTGGACAAGTGGCCTAACATTTTTGTGTCTTATTTAGATCTACTAAATATAATTATAATAATAGGTCTTGCCTTCTAAGGTTGTTGTAAGGATTAAATTAGTTAATCCATATAAAAAATCTAAGACTGATTTCCAATACATTGTAAGGATTTATTATTATTATAATCCAAATAGAGGTGCAGACAGTGGTTATGAGTATGGAATTCCGGAGGAAGTCAAAATAAGATGTAGGATTTAAAGCCACAGGACCAGATAAGACTATATAAATTGTGAGTGCATGTAAAAGAAAAAAGTCAAAGAGCTCTGATATATCATTCCAAGAACTTGAGATATTCCAAGATATTCCAAGATTTTGAGGTTGGGAAGGGGAAAAAGAATCAGCAAATGAGACTCAAAAAGATCTGCCGGTGCAGTTGGAGAAAAAACAGGAGTGTCTGATGTCCTAGAAGGGAAGGAAAGTATTGCTAAAAGGAAGGTGTGGTGATTTTTGTTGATGGAGATTAATAAGTGAACATTGGCTTGAGCAAGACAGATGTGGTTGGCAGCTTTGTCGTTCAATTTTCAGTGGAGTCATTGAAATTAAGTGACTCAATGGGAGAATGAAAAAAGAAAATAGAGTTAATTAGAATAAATTTTTTTGAGAATGTTTGCCTTTTATAGAGCAGATACGCTTGGTGGGGAGCTGGACGTGGATGGTGATTGAGGGTGAGTTTTTATTCAGATGGGAGACATATCACCACGTTTGTGGGTTGATAGGAATGATCCCACTACAGACATTAAGGGAATTTTCCCAGTCTTTATTTTCCTACTGCAACAAATTTGAAATGGAATGAATACACATTTGGATAAAGGTAGCATTGTCTACTTGCCTCCAAATAGAGAAGTCGCAATTATCCATAAAGAGTAAAACTAAGATTTTGATTATACCAATTTCCATAGTCTATTTGTGTGAACAAGGAGGAGGGTCTTTGTTTTTAAAATCAGGAATGTAAAAAAAAATAAATAAATAAAATCAGGAATGTAAGAGCAATACCCTATGGAGGTACTTTATAGTGTTACTGAGCTATTTTTGTCTTTTAAGAAAGACAAATTGATCTTTCATTACTAAGAAATAATAATTTTATTTTTTTCCAGGATAAAATAATGTCACAAAGTACCGTTAAGTTTTTAGCATATAGTAATAAGCAAGAAATGGGTCCATTTATCTCAGGTTCTGTTCTCAAATCCTCCAGTCTAGCCAGATCCCATCTCTCACTGCAACTTCACACATCTTGCTTTCTCCTGACCAAGTTCTATATTCTTTATAAACGCCAATACATTTCTAGGACTTTGCAACTCAAGATTGTGTGTTTACACAACACCCCAACTCCTTTCCCCCTTTTTTTGCATAAAAGTAGTTCCAGTGTATTTTTCAATGACTCCCTGATAATGAATCTCTTCCAGAATTGTTTCCTAGATTAGCACAGTCTGTTCTGACCACATGTCTACTTCATATTTTCTAGTCACTTACAGTGATGCATTTGATCATTTACATTTGTTGGTGGGCTTTCCCTAAGAGCTTTATGTTGCTTTCTTATAAATAAATGAATGAATGATACTTAATGCTGATGAGTGAAGAATTCCGTGTTAAGGTATTATGGTCAATTTATAGATACAAAATATCTGATGGGCAGCCATGATCTAAATTTTCCCCCATAAACAGTCTTGGAAAGTGGGCTTTTCATCACAAGGAGGTTTAAAGGAGAGATTAAAAATGGTTCTAACCATCATTGTACTGAGAAAAAAACAAAACAAAACAAAACAAAACAAAACAAAAACCAACCGAAACTCTCAAGAATAATTACAGCTCCCAAAGAGAAGCACCCTCTCCATGGTTGCAACCACACTCATTCATTTGTTCAACATTTATTGACCATATAGAATATTAACGCTGTGGGTGATGACCCAATATGAAATTGTGAATCGAGATTCAATCATGACTATCAGAGAATTAATCGTGAGAAAGAAACACATTATGTCTTGTTGCAGCCACAACTGTTAAGACTTATAATAATGATGTAAAGGATTCAGTGGGAAGAGAAAAATGGGATTTACATTATAATAATCATAATGAGGCACCAAAGCTTCCTTGAGAAAATGACACCTTAATTTTGAAAAATTAGAAGTAAACTACAAAACAATATAAATCCAAAAAGGGAAATAACTCAAGTAATTAATTCTATATTCTATATCAGAATTTACACACACACACACACACACACACACACACAGAGTGATAGTGAGAGAGGTTTGTGTGTGTGTATGTGTGTGTTGAGAGCTGGAGAGGAAAAGAGTAGAGGAAGCTAGAGAGGATTTTTGGGAGGAATCTTAAGTATGTGTGCTGAGTGCTGAGTGTGTCCTGAGTGCTCTGGGGAAGATGTCAAAGGATTTTAAAGAGAGAGTGGTAGGATCAGGTTTGCATGTCTGAATGCAGCAGTGGAGGCTGGTTTTGAGAGGCTGGGCATACATCAGGCACACTCTGGGACTCCTGCAAGTCAGCCATGTAGGGGTGATAGCCTATGTTAGGGCAGTGGGAAAGAACCACGCATTGTCTACAAAACATGAAAGTTTTATGACTCTTGGTCCTTAGGAGAGTAAAACATGTTTCCTTCTTAAGAAAAAAAGCAAATGAGATCTTCCTTCTTTTATAGACTATATTAATTTCTTATTTCTGCTGTTACAAACTACCACAAACTTAGTAGAAGAATAACACAAATTTATTTTACAGTTCTGGATGCCAGATGTCTTAAATGGATCCTACAGGCTAAAATCAAGATACCCATGGAGTTATGATCTTTCTGGAGGTTCTAGGGGACAGTCTTGCCTTTTCCAGTTTCTAGAAGCCATGTGCATACCTTAACTCATGGTCTCTTCCACTGTCATCATCATATCTCCTCTCTTGGATTTTGATTCGCTCGCTTCACTCTTATAAGGACTGTTTGATTGTATCGGTCCCACTCAGATAATCCAGGATAATCTCCCCATCTCGAATTCCTTAACTGCATCCAAAAAGTCCCTGTTGCCATGTAAAGTAACATTCATAGATCACAAGGATAAGATGTGGAAATCTTTAGAGGGTCATAATTTTGACTAGCACACTGAATATTTGTGAATTTTTGCAACCTCTACCAACTGTAAAACAGAACTAAATTCAGTGCCTTTGTCCATACATACCAGACTGAGAACCTGCTAGAGTCTTATTCTGTCCTTCTTTAGCACCATGATGTGCTCATTCATTGGTTTAGCATAAATAGATACGAGAAAGAAGCTATTTTTGTTACTGAGAAACTTTTAACCTCTTTTGCCGACTTCCAAGGTAACTATGTGTTGTTGTGTCAGAATATGCTTTACATGAGCAGCTTTCAGTTACGTATGTTAGTGAAACACTGGAGTCAAAACATGTTGGTCATTGAACAGGGTTTGCTTAAAATACCTCCTAAATGAAATTTACTATGCAGATTACTTCCAAGTAAAATCCATGCCAATAAATTACAGTAAATAACAGAAAATTACTCCTTTTTTTCCCATCTATTTAAAAATCTTTACATTAAAAGAAAACCCAAAAATTATTATTATTGTCTCATCTTCTCAATAATGAAGTGGAGAATATTCATACTCTTTGTATTACCTTCACTTTGCACATAATATAATAGAAGAATTGAAAAACTAAGATTTGCCCCTTGCAGAATCAACACCAACATCATGCTGCGTTAACTCACTAATGTTCTGCTCTAAAACTTGTGAATCTTTTTTTCCCCTTTTTTATTTAACCCTCTCCCCCATAGAAAAAAAAAAACTTAACTGTTCTATTTGATTATGCTACTTTCATTCCTGACATATAATCAGAAAAGATTACTTGGACTTTCTTAACCATGAAAGCAAACAAACACTACCAGAAGTCCCCAAAGGCTTTCTCAGTCCTGCTGAAGAAAAAGAACAGATTTAGGTCTTAGCCTTTCAAAGTCATTTCTTTTCCTGAGTTCGTGTTTATCTGAAATGAATATGGTTTGGACATGTTGACTATGATAAATATGGAATATTTTATTGACAATGTTACCAGGCAGGTATACTTAATGATTTAAGTTTTATAGAGTCCCCTCTGGGTCTTTCTATTTATTGAATAAAGAACTCAAACATTTAGGTGCTCTTTCTTTCTCTTTATATATATAGACCCTCTTTCAGTCTTGGGAGCAAGAGAGATTTATCATTTTCACACTTGTTGAATAAGAATATCCGATTTATTTGTTGCATTTATTCTCTTGGTAAGCTGTGCCTTTAGTATGCTTAGGTGAGCTGATTTGTAAGATATGCAATATGTTTTCCTTATACTGCTGCCCAGTGCTACAGTAAATTAGAACCTAAAATCGGAGAACATACATCTGTCATTGGCTTTAAGAAGGGTTTAAAGAATCGTTTCCTGGCAAATCATAATTGCTGATGACTGCTTATTTCATGCAAATTTTCACACATGTGGGACTATTAATGTGGCACTGCCCTCAATGAAATCATACAGCTGCTACTGACAGGGCAAAATTGCCAACAATGTGATGCATCTTAATGGTCTGTGTGGCCAAATCAGTGAATGAAACAATCCCATAGCACCAATTCAATTTCATATAGGAGAGGTTGATAAAAACAAAGCCACAGAATCTTATTAATTTTTATTTAGGATTAATTATGAATGCTTTTAATCGGATAACTCCAATTTTAAGTGTGTTCCACAAAGGCTTTAGAACGCTTATCTCAGGGAGTCTGATTTAATTAACAACCTTTCTTATTTCTTTAGTTTTGTGATATTAAGATGAAACAAAAAATGATTTCTCTGTTCTATTGTACTTTCTGAAACATTTACCTATAATGACAGTAGTCACACCTAAACTTGCTTATGACTCTATCTCTGTTGTAATGTCGATGTCTTAACACTAGAACAAAAAAAAATTGTGCATATAAGTATGTGTGTTTTAAATATATACTAAACTCTGTCTCAGTAAGGGTGCAGAATTAGTTGACTCCTACGATAAAGACCAAATAACTGCTATATATGATAGAAATGAATTTCTCTCTCTGTAATTGTTCAAACTTGAGCAATGTGGGGAGGTTTTGTAGCTGCAGTTTTGGGGATCTAGTTTCTTTTCTTTCTTGTTCTACCATCCTTAATATGTAACTTCCACTTTGTAGTTTAAATGACTCCTCTAGCAATATTAGCAGGAGAGAGAGAGGAACAGTGGAGGACATAAAATTTCATTTTAAAACTGACCAGGGGATGCCAGGGTGGCTCAGTCAGTTGAGCAATCGACTGTTGATTTCAGCTCAGGTCATGATCTCCAGGTCATGAAATTGAGCCCCATGTCAGACTCTGTGCTCAGCAGGGAGTCTCCTTGGGATTCTCTCTCCCCCTGCTCCTCCCCCCACTCATGCGATCTCTCTCTCTCTCTCTCAAATAAATAAATAACTCTTTAAAACTGACCAGGAAGTTGCTCATATCATTTCCTTTCCTCCCCCATTGATAAGAACTAAATTGTATGACCACACCTAGCTGCAAGACAGACTAGGAATTAAAGTCTTTAGTATAAGCCCTTCTAAAATTAGAATTTCTATTACTAAAGAAAGAAAAACAGAATGAATATTGATACCCAATTATCAGCCTCTGTCATATACTCTAACATTAATTTAGACTGCTTTGACAATTACTGTGTGGAGGAAATCCAAAGACCAAGTATAATGCCTATGAAAATTTTATCATTGCAAAGTAGAGCTGTCTAAGGAAATTCTTCCTTTCATATTTCCTTCCTTCCTTTCCCTCCCTCTTCTTCCAACTTGTCTCCTCCAACTTTGTCCCATTTTGTTATTTTGTGAGCTTCTGTATGTCAAGTATTGCCTTATGCACTGAAGTTCAAAGTCATTTTCTCTCTCACGTAGTCATATGGAGGAAAACAATAAAATACCACAATATGTTAATTTAATATGTTATTTTAACAATATACTATAGAGATAGGGAACTAAGTCTTCCTAGGTGGATCAAGAAAACATCACCAACAGGTGCCACTTGAATTTGATCTTCGAAATGGAATGTGAGTTGGTTGCTACGTGATACTTGGCCCAGTATCTTTTCTTCGTTTGGTTGAGCTTTCATTCTTCATAAAACTTTATTGACAGCTATCAGGACGTGTAATTGTTAAAACACAAATATTTCACCTAACAGAAATACGTATCAGTCAGGGGAGCAATAGAAAGATGTGTTCTTAGTAATTGACCCTGAGAAATTGATCCTACATTTACTCATTCTGTTCAAAACATTGAGGAATATGCTGGAGCTATTACTAGGTCCTTGTCCCTGGGACAAAAGGCAAAGGGAGTCTCAAAATTGGTCAGGACGGATCAGGAGAGTATTAGAAAAAAAAGACCAGACAGAATGTCTGAAGAAGTCTTCACTAGGTCTAGATGTGTCATGGGTGCTCTGCCAGGACTTAAAAGCAAAAGATGCTTTTCCTTCCAGGAAAGAGAGCATAACTCTTTTTCTCTTTTCCTTCCTTCCTTTCTTTCTTCCTTTCTTTTTTCCCACCTTTCTTTTTTCCCACCTTTCTTTTTTCTTTTCTTCCCTTTCTTTCTTTCTTTCTTTCTTTCTTTCTTTCTTTCTTTCTTTCTTTCTTTCTTTCTTTCTTTTTTTCTTTCTATTGACTGATTGATTGATTGATTTGAGAGAGTGAGGGGAGGGGCAGAGGGAGAGAGAGAATCTTAAGCAGACTTCTCGCTGTATGTGGAGCCCGATGTGGGACTCAGTCCCACGGTCCTGAGATCATGACCTGAGCAGAAATCAAGAGTTGGACGGTTAACCAAGTGAACCACCCAAGCGCCCCAAGTAAGACTCTTTCCTTGTAGTCAATTTTCAAAACTTTAAATGCTTATCTACTGCAAAATGAACAAAACAAAACAGAAGCAGACTCAGATACAGGAAACAAACTGTTGGTTGGGGGGTGGGTGATAGAGGGCAGGCAAAATAGGGGAATGTGATTAAGAGGTACAAGCTTCCAGTTACAAAATAAATAAGTCACAGGGATGTACAGGGAATACAGTCAATAATATTGTAATAACTTTATATGGTGACAGATGGTAAGTAAACTTATCATGGGGATCATTTCATAATATATAAAAATATAAAAATATCAAATATATAAAAATATCAAATATAAAATATATAAAAATATAAAAATATCAAATCCCTATGATGTACACCCAAAACTACTAGGGTATTTTATGTCAATTATATCTCAATTAAGAAAAAAAGTACTTGTGTCATTTTCTTCTATCTCTTGCTTAATCAATCACCATCGCTCTGCTGAAACTTACTCACATGGAAGTTTCATATTACAACAATCAGCAAACTATAGAATTTATAGATGAAAAGTTACCCTTTATTATGTTTATTTATATAATACTCTGAATTTAAACACATGAATGGTCTAGTCAATTTGTTAGAGAAATATTTTGCCTAGAAAAAAGGAGCTATATGTGTTTATAATTATAATTGTAATTATTAGTTTAAAATGTTCGTGGCTAACATAATTAAACATTGAGTAAGACCATCTTTAATAATCCAACAATTGAATAATATATGCAAAATGCAGCATAGTGATTGATTTAGAGTAGAAGTGGCAAGGAAGAGGATGTGATTAGGGAGGAGGTGTTTTGTTTTGTTTGTTTTTAAAGATTTATTTATTTATTTGACAGAGAGAGAGATCACAATTAGGCAGAGAGGCAGGCAGAGAGAGAGGGGGAAGCAGGCTCCCTGCTGAGCAGAGAGTCCAATGCAGGGCTCAATCCCAGGACCCTGAGATCATGACCTGAGCCGAAGGCAGAGGCTTTAACCCACTGAGCCACCCAGGCGCCCCAGGAGGAGGGGTTTTTATTATCACAAAGTTTTATTTCTCAAGCTGGATTGAGGATTGGTACATGGATTTTATAATAATATTCTTTATACTATTTTGAATATCTGAAAGGTTTCCCAATAATTAAAAAAAAATTCTTATACTCTCCCCCTCCCTCTTTCCTTATTTCATTTTCTAGATGTTTTAGGAGTTAAAAAGAAAATAGCATGGAGATAGTAAGTCACTTTTTAAAGAAAAAGATTATTTGTGAGAGAGAGAAAGAAAGTAGAGGGGAGAGGCAGAGGGAGAGAATCTTTAAGCAGACTCCCACTGAGCAGGGACCTTGAGGCAGGAGGGCTAAATCCCACAATCCCTAAATCATGCCCTGAGCTGAAACTAAGTTTGGTAGCTTAACCGACTGAGCCATCCAGGGCCCCTGATAGTAAATCACTTCTTAAAAAATTGTTCCAGTCATTCATTTTATGCTTTAATTGGATTCATTTGTTTCTTCATTTTTCAGCTACTTTTGAACCCATTTGATCAATTCTGATGTAAATATATTATTTTTTGTTGTTGCTCTTGTTAACCATCAAGACAATTATTTTGATATACTTTATAAATTAAAAGATATATTGTGGAATTTTACTGATAATGTAGACAAAAGTGTACATTTTTACTCTCTAAAGGTCATTTTTGGATGAAAGTAGTGATTTGAGATTTAAGGGCCTGAATTTTCTAAATAACTGCAATAACTTTATTTTACATTGCCATTATAGATCAAAACACTGATATCACTAGTTCAAAAAGAGCATATAGTTTCTATTTTCATTGCACTGTTTTCATCTGTTCATCAGCTCTCCTCAGCTGAGAAGCCATATAATAGGTTATGGTTTCTTACAACAAAGAGATTACTTCAGTTCAGTTTGTTCTGTGGGCTAAGATAAATGGGTCATGTTTTGAATATTTATGAAAAAACTGTACGGATAGTGATATTTTAAGTCTATATTCTTGTATTAAATTGTGATTTGTAAATCTTGTTATTAATATCAAAAAAAAAAAAAGCCCTGTGATTTCTATCTATATTTATTTCTTAGGTGCAACCCCACTGGCTCTTTTACATTTTTTGTACCCTCATAGTATGTACCTTTCTAAGTTAGGGCTTTTGGGGAAAGGAGGGTCAGAACTTGTCACAGAGCCATAAGACGTCAGATTTCAGCCATTTCTCTGAGCTTATCTTGGTGCAAGGCAAGTTTGCATAGTGCACGTTTGCATAGTAACCTTTGCAAAACCAAACAAAGAAGGTGACAGGAGGGTCATTTCCTAAGCCCAGCTAATGAACTGATTATCCCCCAAAGCCTGGTACTCTGAATAACAATGAAGAGTGGAAAGTTCACTTCAAATCCTTAGGGGCAAAATAAATCCCTGAAGTAGATTTTTAATAAACTGATTGTATATTACAATGAGTATCTTAATTGTTTGTTACTGAACCTCCCAGTGCCAAGAGATCAAACTGTTTGCCACAGAAAGGTATTGTCAAGCCTTCAGATATACTTTAACTTTTAATTCTTTGCCTCTGAACTATTGCTCTTTAAAGAGTCCTTTCTTAATGGAAGAGGAGAAGGTGTGATGAAGATTTTTCCAGAACACTTCTCGTAAAGAAAGTTTGCAGATACTTTCACTTAAGTTTATTTGTTTTCTAGGGCAAATTGGTGTGTAAATGAATTAAGAATATTTTTATTATTATTCTCTATGTATATGCTATTTCTATGTATAATTTCTGCACAAGCATATGGCATAATATTTCTGAGAGGTATCATTATAGCTGGTTACCATGGAAATTATTTTGACAAAATTCCAGTAGATATATCTTCCTCATCAGAGCAAATTCAAAGGAGAAATGATTTACACTTGGGACTTTTAGATTCCACTGACACACTCAGGTTTTAAAATCATCTATGCTTCCATGTTTGTTAGGGGTAAGGTCTAAACCAGAGATAGTGTGTGATTAAGAGGACACAATTTTACATTCTTGGTGACTTGACATTGATGTTAACTGATTGACTGATGTTGAATAATGTTAATATTAATCGATTATTTTCAATTTATATTCTTTTTTTAAATTTTTATTTATTTATTTGACAGAGAGAGAGATCACAAGTAGGCAGAGAGGCAGGCAGAGAGAGGGGGAAGCAGGCTCCCCACTGAGCAGAGAGCCCGATGCGGAGCTTGATCCCAGGACCCTGAGATCGTGACCTGAGCTGAGGGCAGAGGCTTTAACCCACTGAGCCACCCAGGTGCCCCTCAATTTATATTCTTGACAAGTTTTTTACCTTAATTCTTGATTTGGCTAGTTCATTTAAGTATGTCTGACCTAGTTAAAAAATTATTTATGAGTGTTTCACATAGTCGATGCCTATGTTCCAAAATCTTATTCTGTGAGCTAACTAATTAACAAGCTAACTAAATAAATAAAAGATGAAAGGATTCGTGGCTCCCAAGTATTACATCTGTTTAGAATTAAAGAGGAGGAGAGTAAAGGAAAGGAACATAATCTTGCTGCATTGACAAAGTAGATTAACCTTCCTTTTAAAAATTCTGTTGGTACATAATCCCATATTTCCCTGAATTCCTCTCTGACAGCACTCTGTGGAACCTACTTTACGTCCTTAATCAGCCTGCACCTTACATTCTAATGTACAATGAAATTCTTTCTGTGGTCCTCATCTTTTTTTCCAATTTCCATTATCTGGGTATTCTTTTTTTTTTTTTTAATATTTTATTTATTTTTATGCCAGATGGAGAGAGAGAGCACAAGCAGGGAGAACGGCAGGCAGAGGGAGAAGGAGACTCCCCACTGAGCAGGGAGCCCAATGCAGGACTCAATCCCAGGACACTGGGATCATGACCTGAGCTGAAGGTAGATGCTTAAGCAACTGAGCCACACAGGCACCCCTGGGGAATGGATTTTAAACTGTGGATGTAATTAGTTTTCATGGGTATGACTTTATTCAGAATTTCTAATTCCTTTTGAGTAATAAATTATTTTTTCTAAGAAATTATGCAATTTATTTTTCAAATTTATTGGCATAATGTTCTTTGATATTTTTACTTTTGTTTTTATCTCTCCTTCATTGAATAAAACTTTGTTAAAGTCTTTTCTTAATTATGTTTTTGTCAGATAATTGTTATATACCACTTCAGACGCTCTTGGCTTGAAATATCCCTGGTGTCTTGGGCTACTTTTTCCAGCTGCTACAGTGACCAGCTCTACATGGGAGTTTGACCAACTTCAACCTTACAGCGCGTTGGTGTTTGCACTTCTTGACTCTTGCTCAAAGGTTGTCTTTTATGCTGAGCTGTGGAGACTTGATAAGACCACATTTGGTACTTAAGAATATACAGCTGAGAAAGGAAGATGAAAGGGCTAAGCCAAAACCCAAGAGCTATAGAAATCAGTAGATGAAGTTTATAAGACTTCTGAGGAATGGTCTATGGAATCAGTGAATTACTCTGCCCTGTGGCCAACTGAATCTCACCCATGTCTCCTCTTTGGCTGCTTCAGTCCCCTTGCCCCTCACTCTTATATTCAGGGATCACATTCCCTAATAAAATGTAGAACAAGTACTCCATGTCTCAGGGCCTGCTTTCAGGGTAAGACCAAACAGTTTTTACAAAGAACCAACTTCTGGCTTTGTTAAGCCTCTCTGTTATACTATTATTTTGTAAATAATACATGTAGTATTTTTTTTTGTATTTATTTTTTTCTTCTTTCAACTTTCTTGAGTTTTATTCTTTTTTCATTCTAACTTTTAAAGCTGAATAATTTGTTAATTTCAGTCTTTCTTTCTAACATAGGTGTTTGTTGTTGTGAATTTTCCTTCTTGTTATACACCACTCATTTATATTTCAAGAATTTTGGTATTTTGTACTTCATTGTTAAATTTGAAGTATTTTCTGATTTTCATTTTGAATACTTCTTTGTGTTATTAAAAAGTGTGTTTTGTTATTTCCAGATTCATGCTGGGTTTTATTTTTAATTGTTTATTGTTTTCCAATTTACATATCATGTCTATTGTATTTAATTTATCTTTAAGATACCAAGCTTTGCAATTTGTTGAAGTTGTTTTATGGCATAGCATGTGACAGTTTTCAAATATATTCCACATGTGCTTGTGAAGATATCAATTTTCTAATTGTTGGCTGCAGGATATCACGTATGTCCTTCAGATTAATGTTGTATTGCTCAAATTTTCCATAACCTTATTAAGTTTATGTCCACCTCATCTCTCCGTTACTGAGAAAAAGATATTAAAATCTTCCATTATAATGGTCAATTTATATTATTTATGTACACATGGACATACATATATATGAGACTATGCTATTAGCTATAACTATATTTATAATTATATATCATTCTAGTCTGGACTTTTATCCTATTTTTTATTCCTAATTTTTTTTTGCCTTAAAGTTTCCTTTGACATTAATATAACAACTTTTTCACTTTAAAACATTTGCTTGGCAGACCTTTTTCTATTCTTTTATTTTCAAATTTTCTGTGCCTCATGTTTTTATTTTTTTCTCTTATAAACATCATTTAGCTGAAATTTAAAGAAAAATGATGAGGTCATATTTTTCTTTTAACTTGTGGATTTAGAGTGAACTATGACCTTTAGGCCAAGTGAGGCATGCTGTTTATTTTTGTAAATAGAGTTATATTGGAATAGAATCACACCCACTCATTTATATTTTGCCAATTGCTGTGACAATAACATAATTGTATCATCATGACAGAAACCATATGGTCATCAGAGCCTGAAATATTTACTATCTGTCCCTTGACACAAAAAGTTAGCTGACCTATGGACTAGTGAATTCATATTTATAGTAATTGCTAATATTTTTGGAATTCGTGCTTTTTATTTGACTTGCCCATAATACAATTTTTCCTACTTTCTTTTGTAATTAAAAACATTATTCTATTTTTTCTGTTCTAATAAATTGGAAGTTATTACTTCTATTTCTGGTGTTTATTTGTTATACTTAACTATTGGTCACACAAAAGCATAGCATTAGTCCATAGCTCAATTTTCCTTCAGATCAATAAAAGGATTTCAAAATACTGAACTCTAATTACCTTCTTTACATTTTATATATACCTGTTTCAAAATTGTAGTCCAATTTGTATTTTTCACAAAAAATAGACGACATGTTCGCTTGTTCTATTTATTTATACTTATCTATACTGCTTTGCTACTCATCCTTCTTTGTCTCATGCCTTCATTCTAGATTCATTTTATTTCTTTTTGATGTACACCCTTGATCATGTCTTTTACTACTGATGAGAATGCAGTATTTTTAATATTTTTCTTTTTAAATTTTTGACTACTTTGTTCATTTATATTTAGAAGCGAATACTATTTTATTCTGATAACCATTTTATATTATGCTTTTGAAAATACTTCTCCACTATGTTAAGGTTTTCATTAGTGTCCTTCGCAAAACTGATACTTGATAATGATCTTTCTCTTGATGGTAACTTTCTCTTTTCTTTGGCTGAATTTAAGATTATATCTTTGTCTGTCGTGTTCTGCGATTCCACTAAAATATGTCTATGGGTAATTTGTTTTTAGTTTTATGTTTCTGTGTTTCATAAATATGGGAACTTTATGGCTTTTGCCTTTTTAGAAAAAATATTCCCAACATTAAATACTCAAATATTATATTTCTTCCACTATACTCTCTTTTTTGAAACTTCAATTATATGTATGTGAGACCTTTGCATTCGGGTGCTATTGACCCTTAGACTGGTACAGAGAATAAAATGTGTCAGGAGGGTACTAGTTTCAGGTAATGTATGACTCTTAGCAGGTGAAATCATTTACGATTTGGGAAGCAAAATGGCATATGGTAAATGAAAGAGAACAAGTGTTGTCTGGCTAAAGTGTGAACAAGTTGAGGGCCCTGGACTCCCTCAACTCCACCAGCTGAGAATAACAAATAGAAAGGAGAAGTCACTCCTTTTCTTTCTGAGATGCTGCCAAACTTATGTAATACTTTGAAGACTGAAAACATCGGTGTCTGCAGTAATACATTCTTAAATAAAACCAACGTTGTTGGAAGTGATGATGGTGGTTCTGAGTTAGGTCACTGGTAAAACCTTGTGTTGATTTGTGAATACGAATAAGATATCCCTTCCTGAGGCACCTGGGTGGCTCAGTGGGTTAAAGCTTCTGCCTTCGGCTCAGGTCGTGATCTCAGGTTCCTGGGATGGAGCCCCGCATTGGGCTATCTGCTCAGCAGGGAGCCTGCTTCCCCCTCTCTCTCTGCCTGCCTCTCTGCCTACTTGCGATCTCTCCCTCTGTTAAAAAAAAAAAAAAAAAGATATCCCTTCCTATAACCTTGACAAATCTATAGCAGACAGTGAAGGAGGGGCTAAGAAGGAAGGCTGTTTTGGATCTGGCAATGATATACTCATTCTTTACATCTGCAAGAGGAGCCTGAGATTCACTGGGCTGTCTGTTAAAGAATACGGGCATTCTCACTATTTTTCGTTATCCAAGAAAAGACCAAGTGCTGTTAAAGGAACAGAATGCTAGACAAGATGTATGTCAAACACCAAATTCTTGCTATTAGGGCCATGTAGAATTTGCTTAAAACTAGATTCTCATGTTAGTTGAAAATAAAAATAAAGCCAAACTTTATCTAAGATAAACCAAGGTAATACACAAAGTAATGAACATATTAAAGACCAATTTTGCTCACAATTTTTTGAAGAGATATTTCTATAGCGCTAATGTTTAATTTTTATTGGTACCCTAAGTCAATCCAAAATGACACCTCACTTATTCCACATGTGCCACATGCCATAGGGCACTATGTTACAAATAAAGTTCTGTAAAACTAACAATTACGTGCAGTTCCCTGTTTAATTATTATACCTATAAATATTATTAATATAATATTATCTTAGAAAGAAAATACAGGGTTTGAAGACTAGAATATTATATTTTTAATTTTTAAAATATAAAAAGATAAAATTGTATATAAGAGCATAAAGTAATTTACTCACTCCAGTATAACATTGAGAATTTGGCATTACTGATATTTTGGGCTGGAAAATTCCTTTTCGTTGGTGTGCTGGTTACTCTCCATGTTCTAGGATGATTTGCTGCATCTCTGACCTCTACTTCCTAGACACAAGAGGCATTGATTCTCCTTTTATGATAAAATTGTCTCCAGATATTGTGAAATGTTCCCTTGGGGAAAACTGCCCTGGTTGAGAATAACTGCATTAGTTTTACTAGGCTTCTCCTACCTACCAACCTCCTACCAACCTACCAACCAGGAAAACACCTTAATTGATTCTTTGAGTGAATGTCTAGAGTTTCTGCATGTAAGCAGCTTCTTTTTTTCCCATGAAAGTATATTGTTCTTATTTTTTTAAACATATTTTTATTTAAATTTAATTAATTAACATATAATGTATTTTTGGTTGTTTTTGTCACTTAAAGATTGCAAAGACATTATAAAAATTAGGGAGATGTCATAACTTTTAATCTTTTAATGAACATTAAAATTACTTCCAATTTTTTGTTATAAGATTTAACATAAATAATTTTATATATACATTGTGTTATATGCATACATGTAATAGCAAGATAAATTCGCAGAAGCGATGTTTCATTTCCAAGGAAATAGAAACAATCATCAGAAATTATTATTAACAGTTATAGCCAATAAGTTAAGCAACCTAGAAGAAATGGATGCATTCCTGGAAACCTATAAACTTCCAAAATTGAAACAGAAAGAAATAGACAACCTGTATAGACTAATATATAGTAACGAGATTAAAGCAGTGATCAAAAACCTCCCAAAAAACAAGAGACCAGGACAAAATAGATTCCCTGGGGAATTCTACCAAACATTCAAAGAAGAAATAATACCTATTCTCCTGAAGCTATTTCAAAAAATAGAAACAGAAAGAAAACTTCCAGACTCTTTTTATGAACCCAGCATTACCCTGATCCCCAAACCAGGCAAAGACCCCATCAAAAAGGAGAATTTCAGACCAATATCCCTGATGAATATGGATGCCAAGATTCTCAACAAGATCTTAGCTAACAGTACATTAAAAAGATTATCCACCATGACCAGGTGGGATTTATCCCTGGGATGCAAGGGTGGTTCAACATTCGCAAATCAATCAATGTGATAGAACAAATCAATAAGAGAAGAGAGAAGAACCACACGGTCCTCTCAATTGATGCAGAAAAAGCATTTGACAAAATACAGCATCCGTTCCTGAAAGGGTATTTATATTTTAAATTTTGGTGGATATTGCCAAATTCCCCCGTAAATGTATCAATTTACACTCTTATCAACAATGTAGTTTCACAGAAAATAATGTTTTAAGGTTGGTAGAGGTGGTGGTGGTGTTTTTGTCCTTACTGCTTTTCCTGTTTTGCTTTGATTTCTGGGGAGGAAAAAGGCGAAGGCATTGAATTATACTGCTGCCATACTCATACTGTAGTTCCTTTTATAAATTTTTTCTTGGAAACCAACTGTAGTAAAAGTTCCTGAAACTTTAGTGAAGTAATTTGGGAGATAAAATTATCTTTACAGAGACTGAAGAGAGTGATAAAGTCCAAAATGACAAGGTCACCCGTCTCTGGAGATCCTGATAAAATAGTCTTACACTCTATTTATCCGGTGAGAAAAGACGATAATCCAACTGGTCCTGACTCTTATTCACTACAAGGACAGTTCAAGCCAGGAATTTCAGAATGATAAACCTATTAAGCATTTCATAGGCTTTCCTAGGATAGCAGAAACTTTTGTAAAGAAGGAAAAAGCATGCTTAATTATGGTTTCATTATAAATATAGACATTGATAGGTGAAATTTGTGATAACTTTCACCTTTGGAAAATATCTAATAAGTAATGACAGTATTAATCTCCCATGGTAATTAAGATTAACTTTCATTTTTTCCTTGCTGTTTTTGAGTGCTGTTTTATAAATGATCCCAAGTGATCAGCATCTTCCTACCTTCTGTGAGAATTCACTAATTATAAAAATTTCATAGAAATGCTTTTGCCCATATGCATTGTATGTAAGAAAAAGACCATCACACAGGGGCATCAGTTTGAAACACAATTTCTCCTTCCTTCTCATCATGAATTTTTTCTATTTCCCTATTTCTTCCCTATTTCTATAACCTGCCCAAATTTTTAACAAAGAAAAGTTATTGGAAGAACTAACCAAAGACTTAATTTTGTTCAGAAATCATGAGCTCATCAAGTTTACTTACATGATGCTTATTAATATCTAGTGCTTTCCCTATTAGAATAAAAGCTATTCACTTTGTATTACAATTAAAATATGATTAGTATGGATGATCTGGAAGGTGTATAATACCGCAGTTACTGGAACTCACAGAACCAGTCTTCATTTTCATGTCGGTAAAATTTGAATGCAATTATTTATTTTGCTCTTTCAGATATCTTTCCCCAGCCAAGACAATATTAAAATCATCATGTATATGAGAAACTCTAAAACTATGAACATGACTGAGTACCTTTTATGTCTATAAATCTGAAACTACTTAAAAGGTCTAAAATTTATGGGTACTTTAGGTATTATAAATTTTTATCAACTGTGACCTTTAAAACTAAAGTTTTATTCATGTTATGTGCATTTTTACACAGCTTACCTGACTAAAACCAACTTTCTATATGAACCCTGATTGCCAGAGAACAACTCATTTGATAATCATATGTCCCAGAAGCCATCACTTTGAGCTCAGTTCAAGACCACCTTGGGTTGATTAATGATAATTAATTATTGGATTTCCATGGAAGAGGGAAAAGAAAAGATACAGCAACCTAAGAAGGTCTTCTTCTATATGTTCTTGATGATTATTCCTTTTAGGAAGACTTTCCAATCCAATCCCCTTTGGGAAAATATTATTGGAATGCTTTCTTCCTCCAGTAAAGAAGGAGCAAAGTTAAGTTAAATTGGTGAATTTAAAAGTTGACTTTTATTAAATAAACAAAATGATTTTTTGTGTATTTTGCTTTATGCATGCTGGTATATTTTGGCTAGGTTCTATAGATTCTTGGTGGTTCATTTCTCTGACCAGATTATATTTAGACTTAATGTTAGTTTTTGATCTGGTGTCCAGAAGAGGAAGAAGATCTTGATGGGGCTCATTTTGCCTAGTAAAGTAGATTCCTTTACATTATCTTCAAGTAATGCAAAAGAAACACAAGTTTTTAATCGGGAAGAGAACACTTCCTTGGTCCAGGTGTTCAGGAAATACTGAGAATTCAAAATTTTTGAGGGCATAAACCCAGATGCCCCCATCTCAAGTCTCTGGATCCCACTCTTTCACAATCAGGGTGCTCTTTCAAGATATAATCCTAGCATATCCAACTTGCTGGTGTTGAGAATTTTACTGTCTCTGGAGCTCTGCTATTCTTTATGCCTGTCCTAGGCCTGATCCTGAGTTTTTTTCTGTCTTCTAGATGTCATATATGATAATCTATTTATATCTATCACATTTAGCCTTTCTCAATTTTTTTAATTATTTGAAAAAGTTTGATTAATCAACCTCAACCTTCCATTGTCTTTATCCAGCATATCCATTGCTGAGTAAGGAATATTTAATTTCATAGTTTTCATATTATTACTTCCCTTAGATCTCTTGAATGTCTGAGATATTACACTTTCCAGTACATTTTCTTTCACTGCTGTATTATACCAGTTAATCACAAGGGGAAGGTGTAAGAATTGAACTGCTACCTTGTGCAAGGGCATAATCTGTGCTCCACCTACCACCAGTAATAGGGTCCTCTTGTCAACCAGCCAGCAGGTGATTCAACTTCAAAGTCCTTCTTAGTGTCTTCATTTTAGGATTACTCTTGGTACCAACTATCATAAGTTAGGTTTCCTGGGAAACAGAGTCTGAGATGGAGATTTGCACATAAGTCATTTATTGAAGAGTGCTTTTAGGAATAACACTTGTAAAGAAGTGAGGGAGGCAGGATTATGCAGAAAAATAAATTGAAACCTTAGTGTCAAGAGAACCCACTGATCACACTGGGAACTCTGAAGCTGAGCTCTTTCTCTCTTATCTCCCTCTCTCTCTACCTCTCCTTCACTCCCTTTCACACATACACTCAAATAGATTTACATTCTTAAACTCATTGTCTTGTATAGAGAAAAAAGCAGATTTGAGAGTTAGATTAATCTGTATTAGATATCTGCCTTTGGGGGCATCTGGGTGGCTCAGTGGGTTAAAGTCTCTGCCTTAGGCTCGGTTCATGATCTCAGGGTGCTGGGATTGGGCCCCACAGAGAAGCAGGGAGCCTGCTTCCCCCTCTCCCTCTGTTTGCCTCTCGGCCTACTTGTGATCTCTCTCTCTCTGTCAAATAAATAAATAAAATCTTAAAAAAAAATCTATCTTTGTCCAGGTCTACTTTTTTCTTTTGAAAACTGAAGTGACAATGTATCTCTTGTGAGATAATTGCCAGAAATTGATGACATAATGTAAAACATTTGCCTAGACTGTGATCCAGTATATAATGATTGTTCTTAAAAGTATTAGTTTTTTTCCCTACCTTTTCCTCATTTTGCTTCTGTTTTTCATATCTATGGATTATTTCATGTTTGCAGTTATTTCTATGCTAGTTTTAGTTAAAGAATATATATTTGACTATCAAATTATATAACTTTTATTTGCAATATCAATAGCAATTTGAATTGGGTTTTCTGAAGAATATCAGTCAACAGCTAAACCTGGAGAATGCATAATTATAATAACACTTACATATGATTTGATGAAAAGGCAATGAGGTATGCACTTTGAGTAACAGAGGAGCAAATGATCACACCTCAAATGTACTGACATTACTATACAGAATGTCTATCGTTTTGTGTCTAGGAAACATGCCTCACTAATACTAATTTCCGAACATTTTTTCCTATGGCAAATCTATGTTTACAATTTCAAGGGACTGTCTCACATTCTCCTTCTTCCCCTCTACTGACTCTGCAACAGCAGACATGTAATCCAGACACAACCAATCATATAATTCTTTCCAAAGAGATTGGTTGAAGGATGGTCCACAGCAAGACTTTCCCTAAGATTTATGATGTTAAACAAGAAAATATCTTTCATTCTTTGACTCACAAAGCGACAGAAATGTAGGCTTGGGGCTGTCAACTACCATTTTTCCTGCCATGTAGAAAAAGCCTTCCTTGGAAGGAAACTTACATAAAGAGGAAAGCATTCATTCTGGAGATGGAAAAAGACCCAAAAAAACAACATTCAAAATCTTGGATCCAGCTGGTTCCTAATTCAAATCCATCTTTGGACTTTTCAATTGCATGAGCTAAATCTTCCTTCTTTTTAAAAATTATTAAAAGTTAGGTTCTATTACTTTCAACTAAAAGGGGCACAATAAAACACATATAAAATCATTATTTCAATATTACTGAACATTGACTATATTGGAGAATTGCATTTCTCATCATAAATACTCCATACTATATCCTCATTATCTAGAATTATGCCTATCAAAGCATAGGCATTCACTAAGCATTAGCGGAATTAATTATGTCATTCACAAGCATGAAATTAGATTTCATGATGTGTAATACAATAAGGATGAGGGAGGAGAAAGATATGTGTGTGCATATATGTATGCATATATGGTATGTATATATACCTATGTGTGTGGTGTGTCTGTACATATATTCACTGGGGACAAAGGCACAATGAAACATAACAATTTTTCTTTAAAATTTTCTGACCACTTTCTACTTTTTTTTAAATTAACATATAATGTATTATTTGCTTCAGGGGTACAGGAAACTTTCTACTTCTTGGAGCAATTTAAATTTTAAACAAAAAAATGTTTCAAATATAATTGCTTAACTTTATTTCTGGCTCTACTAATGTTTTTGACACATAATAGTATCTTGAATCCTCATTTTATGAGGAATAGTTTCCACAGTTTTTTTAAAAAGATCTCTTTATTTACTTTAGAGAGAGAGAGAGCATGTGCACATGCAGGGGATGGGTGCAGGAAGATGGACAGAAGCAGACTCCACCCTGAGATCATGATGTAAGCTGAAATCAAAGTCCAAGGTCCAACTGACTGAACCACCCAGGCACCCCCAGTTCCCACACTTTATCAAGAATAGTTGTTTCTGATATTTTTGCCTGAATTATGTAATTAAGGTTAAATTAAAATTATTTCTATGCTTTCATTAAGTGCCAATTTTTAATTCAGAAAAGTTGAAATAACTTAAAAATTTAAAGCCATATAATACTTTGAAGGATGCCCATTTGCCATGGGGAATAAATAAGAAGCATGTTAGCTAGCACCTCTAAAGATATTATCAAGACACTTGAAGAATGAAAATGGAAGTTATCTGTAGAATATCTCACTAGAGAAAACATTTAATTTTCTTTTAACAGGTATTATGTTCTATCTTTATAAACTAGAGATTTTATCCACTTAAAAATGTTTTATTAGGCAATTAATATAATTATATAAGTATAATTATATTTCATAAATTATTTCAGAAATATCTTAATGCTTTTAAAGGTTAAATAAATGTTTTAAGAAAAAATCATATATGAATCCCATTTGAAAAACTATTTAGTGTACTCACTCCAAAACAACATATGCTTTTAAATAACTTTATATTAGGAAATGCAATTGATGACTCTCTAGCTCATTCAGAAAACTTTTAGGAAAACTGACAGTATTTGACGAGAGACAAATTTTGTCACACACAAACCTTGATCACTAACGAGCTATAAACTTGGTCGGGGAACCCACGCAAAATGGACAGGGTTTGGTCATTCCTTTTCTCCTTTATTATCTGGTGTCCCCAAAAGACTTTAACTTTCAAACAATAAAGAATGATTGCTATAATAGCATCTCAAATTTTCAGATCCATCTTAGACCCTCTTATTAATTCTTTTATGGCTTTAAGTAGAAATATAAATATTTTCTGAGCTTCAGATTGTATTCTACTTAAGTAGGAATTATGAACAGTTTTGAATGTGTTAGGGTAACCCACCTTGAGGTAATACTATCCAAATGTTATAGTAATGACTCAAAACTTAGTTTTAAGTTACTGTAAGAATTTGTGCTTATATTTTATTGAAAACAAAGTAACAATATGATCATTTGATAATATTGAAAGTGGAGCTTATGTATATATTAAATGTATTAATATAGTTCATTTGTTTCATTTGTACTCAACATAGGTGAGACCAGGAAAAGAATATCCATCAAAGAAATAAAGAATTGACATGATTAGGTGATTTAAGAATTGGATACTTGTTATTTCAACATCAGCAAGAGAAGATAAGGAGTTAAGAATCAGTTTTTGTTTTGTTTTGTTTTTCTGGCTACTCCTATTTATGTAATTATTCCTACTAATTAACTCATACTGATAACCCAATCCAAAATCCTAGAAAGAAAAAAAAAAGTGTTTCCCAAAGTGGAAAATTTATCTTATTTTCACCTATGTTAGAGTTCAATGTGTGATTTTTTTTTCAGAAATCTAGAAGAAAAACATAAACTATTAGTATTTTACCCAAGAATTTTGCCTTCCTCTACCCAAATGAAACATTTGAATCAATATTTATCTCAATATATGATTCCACATTTCACTCAATAATTTATTATTACCTTTCTGCCAAAAAATAGTGATGTAGTAATTATATTCTACTTTTTTTCCCGTAGAAACAATTGTTTCTAGTTGTTAATTATATCAAAATATCATTTTTGAATGCCTGTAGCACTAAATAATAACAGAATAAATTTAATAAAAACTCATCTGTGTTACTCAGTTCCTATGTTATTTGGAGGATAACTAAAGCCATTATGCCTTTAGAAATAATATATTTAGCTAAACAAGCCTTCATTTAATTCCAGAATTGGACCAGTGAGTTTTAATATAGAATGTCGCCATGTAACTCCTTTAGGAAATTTCTGGTCATTGTCTTTAGATGTGATTACTAGGAAGTTAATAACAAATTTTGCATCCTGAATAATGTAGACTAACTTTAAATTTCTGTTTGGGGTTGAAATATGTTAGCTATGAATTATTTATAGTAGACATAGGGAAGCAGCTTGAAAATTATACTTTGATTACCTCTGTGGTACATTATTTTGTTTTTATATTTACAATAACCATATGTCTGGAGGTATGCAAGGATGACTTAAACCTCAAATAAGCCCACTGTCCCATTCTGATTATTCTGGAAATATTTATATCTCTTAGTTTAGGTCTTTATATAACTTTCTTCAAATCTCTATGCAGTGTATCTAAACCTGTCTTCCATGCTCAACTAAAAGTTGCAATGGACAGCAGGTATTTGTTCTAAAAAAATTATTTTGATATGTACTTCATTCTTTGTTTTTGTTTCGTTATGGTTGAACCTTCTAGTTCTTTGATTCCTCTTTTGTCTAACACCACTAGCCTAGTTTACTCACTAGTTACCTTGTAGGCTTTGGAGTCTGAGTTTGTGTTTTGACTTCTGATCTTATTACTCAAGTCCTATACTATGAATTTTCTGGTAATGATGCTCTCATTTGAAGTGACGCCAGGATCCAGGTACTGATCTTATAAGTAACTCTTATCCAGTTCTGGAAAAATCTACCTTGAGCATTTGTAATTGAAAAATCAGAACTAGAAAGAATTGCAATAAAACATACTGTAAAAGCATGAAAACTATACAAGATCATAGCCTGAAATAATATTGTGATTATCCATGAATATTTATTCATGTTCACTTTGATATTAAGAAACAATGAGACTGGGGCACCTGGGTGGCTCATGGGTTAAAGACTCTCCCTTCAGCTCAGGTCATGATCTCAGGGTCCTGGGATCAAGCCCTATATCAGGCTCTCTGCTCAGCAGGAAGCCTGCTTC
>CM052883.1:150862700-150968139 GCA_028534135.1 Potos flavus
TTAAGCGTCTGCCTTCTGCTCAGGTCATGATCCCAGGACCTGGGATGGAGCCCCGCATTGGGCTCCCTGCTCAGTGGGGAGTCTGCTTCTCCCTCTCCCATTCCCCCTGCTTGTGTTCCCTCTCTCACTGTCTCTCTCTCTGTCAAATAAATAAATAAAATCTTAAAAAAAAAAAAGAAACAATGAAACTTGGGTTGACCCATCAGGAGTGTAGTTTTTTTTTTAAAAAAGAATTACAATAAAAGAACAGCATTTTGGACCAGGACTAAAACAGAAACATTAAGATAGAAATGGATTATCAATGCTACATTTAAATACTAAGAAGGAAAAATCGATACTTAACTCCAGAACCATAATCTAGTTGCATATATATATTTTAAAATATACTGGCACAAAAATATTTTATGATATTTTAATAAATTATATATAATAATCATTATATTATGTAAGTTTAGTTTTTCAACTAAATTTTAGTTTTGTTTAAAAAGTCACTGGCATAAAGGTCTTATTTTGGTATTATAATGAATAGGTTCTAGAATAGGAATTTATAACCAACATTTGCCTTGGTTATTCCCTTTTCTTCATTGGGAAACAATTTAAGTGTATCTCTTAAATAAAGATCATCTAATGTGATGGGATAACCTGAGAGCATGTGCAAACTTCAAGGGAGAGTTAAATCTTTAAAGTTCCCACTTTTGGAGAATAATGAATTGGTATAACCTTCCTCGGATAAGGTGGTATCTACAATAAAGATTCAACACATTTCCAGGGCTAATACTAAGGTCCTACACTCCCTATAACTGCTTGGCTGACAGCTATTCTGATTGAAAATACCTCTGTCATGCAGGCTATTAATATTTTTGGATATCACACCTATGTTTCAAAAAAATCCACTTCTTAATGTATCTTCTAAATAAATTTTATATATACATATATCACATACATAATACATAGTGACAATATTAAACATTTTAAATATATGTATATATTTAAGAAGACATGTAAAAGGATATTCATTGTAGTAATTTCTTTATTTTTTAGTTTTTATTTAAATTTCAGTTAACATACAGTGTAATATTAGTTTCAAGTGTACAATATAGGGATTCCTTATAATATCAGAAATTGCAATTAAGGACCCTTTACAAACATCTGTAGGCTTAAGAAGAAGAAATTTTGATGGGAGCAATTATGTTGCATAAATTTTGATTGGAAACTGGAACATTCAGCTACCCACTGCTGCTTCCAGGAGCTACTGTAAATGGAGGCTGGCTGATGGTCCACTGCTTCAGGTAAGGCTCTTAGTAGTATTTCCACAATCTATCATTCAGCCTTTAGGTATTCAGCCTGAGAACTCTGTGATATCAACCCTTCCACAAGTGATTATGCTCTGAGGAATTGATTCAGTGGCTAATCCCACAAAGAAGGAGATAGATAAACCAGAATGGCAATTTATACATTCACAATGACTCAGCTATCTGGCAGGATAAACAGCACCTGTCATGTCCTTGGATTCTCCCTCCTGATGAGTAAATCAACACAAGGCAACCAAATTATAGGCTAGAAGACTGATCTATGTGCCTTGGACTAAAACAAGAGTCACATAGTTTAAGGATATTTAACATATGACTCATAACTACATAACTTGATTTTTTTTTTGCTTGAAAGATTTTTTTGCCCAAATAACTGACACTAGTCCTTAAAATTTGCCACATGTTCCCTTTTCAGAACCTTAGAAACATACGCATATTCTACTATTTGGGTCTCTTTAAAAATGAAAATAATTACAAAATCATATAGATAACTTTCCTTCTTTTTTTATGGCTCAGAGTTACCTTGAATAAGTTTTGATATATTTAAAAATATCCTTGTGTGTGTGTGTGTGTGTGTGTGTGTGTGTGTGTGTGTACACCTGGTCTCAGGATAAATCTTTGTCAACCTGTCTGTGCTTGGGAACAATTTATATGCCCATTTAAGATTCATTCAACAAACTCATATTGCCTGCCATATTAGGCATTGGGAGAGACAAAAATAACCAGTCCTGGCTTTCAAAAATTGAAGACTCAGGAAAAAGAAGGGTAAGAACACGAACATTTCTAATTTCCAGTCGTTAATTGCTCTAGCGATTAAAACATAATCAGTAGAATCACAAGAGAAAAAAACAAAACCATCTGAGATTTAGAAAAGAATTTTTAGAAAATGAAGAATTTGAGCTGCCCTGAAGAGGAAGTAGGCATTTGCAAGTTGACTGTCAAAAGGAATGTGCTTCGAGTAGATGGTAAGATAATGTGCAAAAGAAGAGCCTCCCAATTTATAAGACTCAGGCTTTCCTGATGAAATTTGGAAATACTCCATTCTCAGTAACACTCCAATTCTAAACCTCTTAAGTGAACCTGTTTGTTGGAATGAGGACTGCCATCTTTCATACTTAATCATTTTGACGTCTGGGGATGATTTTTTCAGCTTTGTAACATAATTTTGAAGGTTTACTTTATTTGGAGTTTTAGTCTATAGTGGAATCACTATAAACAGAGCAGCTCATATCTGACTCTTACTGGCTAATTGGGAAGTTTGATACAATTTGAATTCCTACTTTATTGCTCTATCAAAGCAAATTCTGTATCGTTGGTAACACTGGCCTTCAGGCTATGAGAGCTATAATAACCCATCATTGATTTATTTGGTGTTGAGTATGCATATTTTAAATTTTAATAAAAATGCCACATTTCTACTGTTTCAAAATCCTTCATAACTTGGGTCAGGGTATTACTAATTTTATGTTTTCTAACACTTTAATGTTTAGCCATGCTCAGCTTCCCCCTTCTGTTCTCCACCCGCCAATTTTTACAGCAAAGCATACATTATATCATTGGCCTTTTTCTCAAAGTGATATGCAACTTTTAGAAAATGTATAAAATCTTATGATGAAAAGACATTTTACACCTGAATCCATGTCATTCCACTATGTTCTAAACTTTACTAATATTAGAAGTTGATGAAAATAAGAATTACACTCAGTTAGCAGGAAGAGCCTTTTCTAAACCAAATGTTTTGTTCAGGTCAAAAAGTGGGAAACAGTGTTAAAGGGTCAGGTCAGCATTCTTTGAGAAGTGCTTGTGACCAATATTTTGTAAAAAATGTTTTAAGAAGCTTTATGTCACACCGAAGAGTTTGGCTTAATAACTGTGTTTGTACTATCATTTATTCTACTTTTTATCTTCCACCACCAAAAAAAAATTCTTACCTGAAAGATCTTTAACAATGCCAAGAATTTGGGGTAACTAAGTGGTCAATTAACTGTCTAGACCATGGTAATACTATAACATACATTCCCTTACCCCTTTTGAGCCCCACCAAATGTCATGCTCATTTAGTAGCTTAATACTGATTGAATCACACTTTTTACCCAACTCCTGTTCTATATACTTTCATTCCTTTTTGCCAAACTTCTCTCTGTGTTTGTTCTTCCTTTACCTCAGAGGCCCGGATGAAATTTCATGTCCTTGATGCAACCTTGGGCAATCATTGAAATAAATTTTTCTCTCCTGTATTCTATTATACAATTTTGTTAATCTTTTACTAAAACACATGTCAGAGTCTGGTTTTTAGTGCAATTAGTTGATTTTTTAAAAATCTCTCAGTAAATATGAATTCTGGAAGAGTTTACTCCTTCTCACATTTCCCTTTGTTTAAAGTCTTGCACCTAGTAAACAGTAAATAAGTACTTGAGAGGCAGCAAAATGGGATGGATAAAAACTCTGGTTTGGAATCCAGCCAGACCTAAATTTCATTCTTGATCCTACTCTTTACCAACAATTAAATATTGGCCAGTTTCTTAACCTCCTCATTTAGGGAGAAAATAATTAATGGGAAAATTAATAGTTATCTCACAGACATGTTTTAATGATTAACTGATTAATGACTGTTACAATGTTTGTTGATTACTGCAGGACTTGACACATAGATAGTTCTCTACAAATATTGACTATTGATCTTCACTTTAATTGATATTTGGTGATTTAAATTGCAAAAGAAATGTAGCCAGTACAAATCATACTTTACAAAGACTTCAAACATTGGTGATTTCTGAATAAAAACAATGTTCCTGTAAAATTGTGTTTTTCTGTAATAATGAAGGTACATTCCAAGAAAATATTTGTGTGTATCCTTTTACAACTATTATTAGTACCAAAAGGCTGAGGGGAAATATATTTACATGCCACTTTAAGAAACTTGGGGCTACCAATGGAAATCATCAAAAATCTTATCCACATAAAGACCCGGGACCTATAGTGTGTTATTCCGGGTGAAATACTACTCTATTACCTACACCTGGCCATGAGAATTAAACTTTCTGAAGGAAAAAGGGATAAAAACAATGTACTAGTCCTTGAATGGTAACCAGGGTTGGGAGATAACCTGCTTAAGGGTATGGTCAGAGAGCTGCAAGTTTAATCTAGCATTTATCTTAACATTAAGGATAAGCATTTATTTTTCCAAACAGCCAACTATAATGATAAAGTTATGAAGTTAGGTAGTTTCAGTCCAGTGTTTCTTAGATGATTTCAAAATGTCCTTCTGCGGAATTTGGGCACTCTATCAGGAAAAGACATGCAGTGATCCGCTAATTATTTCTGACGCTGACAATAGTGTTTTCTTGAACACTATTAGAGATAATGTGTGTGACTAAAGGAAAGGTGTGATTTTCCTGTAACAAGTTGACTTTTAAAAAAGAAAGTACGAAAACTTGTTTAGGTCCTAAAATGAATGAAAACAGCACATACAAGCTTCTAGTCATGCTCTCAAAATCAAAATATGGTTTTGTTCTCAAAATTTCAAGAGAACTTGTTTTAAATCTCAACACATAATTTGCAAACGTCGTACATCTTAATAGGTGGTATATTCATTTGGAGTTCAGGCTTTTGTGGTTATTTGTTGATTGTTGATTTGTATTGGCTTTTTTTCTTTTCTCTTCAATTCTTTGTGTTAAAACTATTCAAAGTTTTGTTTTTTTTTAACTTCTTTTAAAGAGAGAGTGAGAGAGCTGGGGAGGAGGGGAGAGAGAGGGAGAGAGAGAATCCTAAACAGGATCTATACCTAGCTTGGAGTCTAAGGTGGGGATTGATCTCAAAACCCTGTGATCATGACCTGAACCAAAATCAAGACTTGGAGGTTTAACTGGCTAAGTCACCCAGGTGCCCCAAAGTTAGTTTTCAATGATCTGAATTGAAACACAACCAAATAATAAATCCACAAACTATGATAATATTCTTCTCAATTTTAACTATTGCTTAAGTAAAATATGAACACTGTGAATACAAGAGCTCTAACAAGAAATAATTATTATTTTTTAGCCATAAGCAAAATGAGACTTACTGTTCAAAATTTGCTTCAAAATACAAATGTGGTAAATGATAGAGATGGGATTGACTTCTATCTATGTATTGCAAGGTCTGAAATCTTGATTACACCAGATACTATAAAAAAGCATTATAAAAATTGTTTTCTGAGCTAACAACACATGAATTGCTCTGCTAAGTTTTCAAATGACAATACATGGGAAAAAAATGAAAACAAAAACAAGAAAAGGTCAAGCACATGAGCTCCACAGTCTTTCCCAACAGAGCAATCCATTTGTAAAAATTATTAGTGGGGATCTGGATTTGAAACAAGGCTGTTTTGAGTTATGGTCAAATGTTCTTCCCCTAAGCCATACCTGTAGTCGCAGTTCTGGTTTTTTTCTTTCTTTCTTTCTTTCTTTCTTTCTTTCTTTCTTTCTTTCTTTCTTTCTTTCCTTTCTTTTTCTTTCTTTCTCTCTTCCTTTCTTCCTTTCTCTTTCTTTCTTTCTTTCTTTCTTTCTTTCTTTCTTTCTTTCTTTCTTTCTTTCTTTCTTCTTTCTTCTTCCTTTCTTAATTTTTAACCTTATGAATCAACATGCTAGAAATAAATCCATGGGCTAAAAATAAGTGTGGATTTATATTTACATTAACAATGTCATTGCATATAATTTACCTTCATTTAATAACAGTGTCTGATAACTTCAAGATGTTTCATGAAATCATGATAGAACCTATTGATTTTTAAAATTCAAATTTGCCTAAAGAAATCAGTTGAAGGCAAATACAATTATAAAAGGAAAATGAAATTTTCCAGGCCCTCAATAATGATATAGCGTTGAATTTCATACAGCACCCAAAAGTTCAGAAAAACTGTTGCTCATTCTATGGAGGTATTTTGTGTAGAAATATATTAATTCTAGACCAATGGAAGGGGCCTCAAGCCAGGGAATACAGGTAGCTACTAGAAGCTGAAAAGTCAAGGAAATGCATTTTCCCCTCAGAGCCTCCAGAAGGAATCAGCACTACTGACACCTTGACTTTAGCCCAGAGAAATTGATATTGTTATTACAACCTCCAGAATCCTCAGAGAACAAATTTGCATTCTTCAAGCCATTAAATCATGGTAATTTATTACAACCCCAAAAGGAAACTAATATAGTCTGATAAAACCATGCATTGATAAAGATCTACATTTTTATTCTAAGGGAAGCAAAGTGAATCAATATTACCACTGTATAACTATTTTGTAAATTCAACCTCTATTTACAGCATAAGATCCAGGGATTCCAATTCTAAGTACTTACCCAGAGAAATCCTTAAACAAGTGAAGAAATATATATGTATGAAAAGCTTCAAAATTTATTGTTCAAGTAGTAAATAATGATGAACACATGAAATAGCCATAAATAGGAGAATGGATAAATAAATAATTGATGCATTCAAATAATCCAACGATGAATAGAATTAGAAAGGAATGACAGCAGCTACTCACACCAAATTGGCTATGTCTTAGAAATATGTTAAGCGGAAAAAGCATCCCTCAGATAAATAATGTCACCACTTTTTATAAATTTCAAAGGCAAGACAAAAGCAAGATAATTTTTTTAATCTAATATGGTGGTTTAATATGATGGTTCTCCAAGGAAAAGCAAGAGAATATGAGCAAGCAGGAGCTCTGAGACAGCTTTGAATCTGACAGTGTGATTACTCTTAAAGAGGACAGGGAATTCACAGATGTGATGGCTTTATTGAGGTACGAGCTTGGCTAGGCTACAGTCAATCCCCAGTTAGTCAAAAACTAATCTAGGTGTTTCTCTGGAGGCATTTTGCAGATATAGTTAAATCCCATAATCAGGTGACTTTAAGTAAGGGAAATTATTTTGGATAATCCGAGTGGACCCAAATGAATCTATGGGAAAGCCTTAAAACCAGGGTTGAGGTTTCCTGAGGAAGAATATATTCTACCTGTTCCTGTGGAATTCTATTCTGCTCATTATTTTCCCTTTCCAACAGCCTCTCCTCTCCACTCCCCTCTTTATATATGCTATATTATTTTCTTATTCTATGATTTATATATAAAGATCATAATCATTTTTGGAGCAGAGTCAAAGGTCAATCAAAAATGAATCACGATTCAAAATGAAGGGCTTTGTATCATTTTGTAACAATTATTGATAAAGAGTGAAAGAATTATGTTCTCTAAGTGAATTAGGATAATCTCATGATTCTGAAAGAATATTTAAACTCATTTTGTTTTAGATCCATAAAGCATTACACAATATGCCTTGCATATAAGCTCTCATTCAAAAAAAATGGGTTTGATTTTAAAGCATTTATAATTCACAGGTGCCTGGCCAGTCCAATCTTACTACCCATTTAAATAAAACAGGACAATAACACAAATATCTCAACTGCAAACACACACATGCACAGAATAGAATTTTAAAAGTGGATTTTGTCTCACATCATTACATTGCACTTATATTTGCTGGGAGCTGCTGTGTAGCCTCAGCATTTACCCTTCACCTGATTTCTGCCACCTGCTTTCAGGAATGGCAAACTGATGCTGGAAAATACCAGTTTGAAAGCACTCAAGGAGTCAGAATGGATCAATCTACTGTAGTAGCTTCCAGAGGAGGAAGTGGAGGAAAAAAAGCCTGAGTTGTAAAAATTGCGCAAATGAGACCAACCTTTTTGTAAGATGAGGAAAGCTAGATGGATTAATGATTTGAACTTTTGGCAACATTATCTTCTGCAGCAGGTGAGAAGAAAGGAGAATAGGAGCACGAGTAGAAGGAAGATTAGGTAGAGAAAGTATCTGTGTGGTGACATTAGCATCGTCTCTTTCACTGGATGTATGACCTTGGACAAGTTAATCTTCTGAGAATTGGCCTCCTGCTCTCCAAAATAGAATCTCCATTATAGGCAGTGGTGGCTTGAGATCTTCTACATCAGAGGGGTTTGCATGACAACCTAATGGCAAGTGGAGAAGGGAATGGAAGGTTCCCTTAAAGTTCCAAAATAAGCACAGTTTTTACTTAGAGTCTACTTTATGTTGTTTAAGGGGAAAGGCTATATGACTCCTAATAGCACTGCAGTGGTGAATAATGAGATAATGCAAATAGCAGTGCTGTCATATCATTAACACTTTGTAAATTGTAGCAGTAATTATTAATATTAATTATTAACAAGTCCATCAGTGGACTTTTCTCCTTTCTTTATTTCTATATTGAGAATTGTTAATTTTCATGATATCTGTGAGATGTTCATAACATAAAACAGATGACTTTATTTAATTCTAATTTTACTTAAATTTATATTATGTAATATGCCTAAATAATGAGACAACTTAATATTTCTATTTATAAAGATTTCACTAATACATTTATAAATGTTTAACTTTTAGTATTTTTCTGAGTGGAAAGCAAAAATCATATTGAGTTACCTTTAAGGCAAAAAAAAAGTGCTGAACTAACTTAAAATAAAGTTAATAGTGCTTTTAAAAACAATTATAAATCACTTCCACAGTCTCCATTAGACACTTATCTAAACACTAAATTAGTCAATATTGCATGCAAAAAAAGTCTATATATTTATTCTAGGCACATGGCCATATTTTGCTGCTTTTCATCTTCAATATTCCCATATGACTATAAATGATCATTTTGTTAATTTAAAGTGTTGCTATTTCTAACATTTCTCATACATTCAATAAAACAATGAGACAAGCTGGGCCAGAAACACATTACCTCTGGAAAATCATTTCAATACCATCCAAGCTCATCAGTGATGTAGTAACTAAGGTGGTTATTGAAGTTATCACTTACAACACAACAAATAGACAAAAACATTCCAAACTGAAAATGGACTCAATGTATCGAGAGGTAATTATCATCATCATCATATGAATAATAATAATATAATAAATCATACTTCACATGGAAAGGAATATATGTTTTCCATGATTTATACAGGCTGACTGAATTTAGGTAAAGCCATTAACTTGGAAGATTAAAAGCATCATGGGTAGTGAACTATGAAATGTGGTTCTCATGAAGGCAATAGCATTGAAAAACTTTATCATAGTGAAACTGGCTCCCTTTAGAAATGTGCTGTAAATTTTTAAATGAACAAACCATGTTAATTGTAGAGTAAGATTACCACCATGTTTTTCTGGAGGTGTTGTAGTTTAGCACGAATTAAAACAAACAGGTTAAAATTATTTATTTTTCTATTCTCTCTATTCTTATATACTGAATTCAAGCTCTTGAATTTTAAGTTCGTTATATGGGAATTGATCAAATGCATTCACTGTTCCCTAAAAATATCATTATATTTGCTTAAAACTTAATTTCTCACCTTATTAACTTTCATCCCTATTTTAGATTTCCAGTATATTCAGTTTCCTCTCTAGCCTTCTTCCTCATGCAATTCATCCTCTTGCTATACAACTAATAAGGCTAATACAACTAAGACTTATATAGCATACTTCTGGGTCAGGCATAACTCTAAACATATCACAAAGACTAGTTTACTTAATGCTCACAATAATCCCAAGGGGTAGTTTACTATTATCCCTATTTCATAAATAAAGAAAACAGAAATTAAAACAGATTATATTATTTGTCAAAGATCGCAAGCTGGTCTATGGGTAAGTGGCAGATCTAGGATTTTTATTTACTTTTATTTTTAAAAATGTCAATATGAATTCAGTGTAGTTTAACTATCCAATGTTCATTTATCAACATCTCATGTCCACTCCTGGTTTTTATGCAATCTTATTTTATTTCCCTTCGCAAATGAATCATTTTGAAGAAAATCTAAGACATATCATTTATTATAAATATTTCTGTATGTGTCTCTGAAATATAAGGACTATTTCTTAAGCATAACACGATTGCCATTTTTGAAGCTACAAATTCGCAATTATTCCTCAAAATCCAGTCACTGTTTAGATTTCCATGGTTGTACTGTTCTATTGGATTATTTGAATCAGGATCTAAACAAGGTGCAAATAGTCCATGTGATTATTTTAATTTATAATTTAAATCTTAAACTTCTTTTAATTTATAGATTCTCTTCCTTTCTGATTTCCACTGGCTCTTTATTTAATATAAAAAGCAGAATTTGTTCTGTGAAGTTTTATAAATTCTGGATTTTGCTGATTGCATCCTTGTGATGTCATTTAATATGTTCCTCTGTCTCCTGTATTCCCTATAAACTGCTAGTTACATCTAGGGATTTAACATGATTGTGTGTGTGTGTGTGTGTGTGTGTTTATATTGTTTGGTTTGGTTTAAAAACATATGCTCTTAATATTCACAGCTTGATGGCTCCACCTCTGAGAAGCCTTCCATTATACCACAGGCTATCACAGAACCTTAGTCCTCCATTCCCCAGGATAGGATACTTACTTTGTATGTAATTTTTGGTAACATTTATCATATCTGGAGAGTTTGAATTTATTTATTAGTGTATCTTATCAGTAATATTTTGATACAAAGTCATGTGTTTTCACATGTGTCTAGCCACTATCTGATGTGTAAGGAGAGAGTATAATAAATATTTGTTGGGGGGTAATGTGTAAAGGATTGACAGAAGTGGAGATGCTTAAAAACCACATAACTTCTAGGCAAGGAGGGATTAGGGCTATAAGTCGAGCATTACCATTTTAAAATATCAGCTACAGAAAAACTCAGGACTCCAATTCTGAGTCCCCAGCAAATTATCATGAATTTTTGACGTTAAAAGAAAAGAATAAAGTAAAAACTGTCAGATTTCTTTTATTGTAAATAATAGAAAACAACTGTAGATAATTTAAGAAATAGGAAATACAAATACAGAGCCCCAAGAAGGAACATCAGGGTGGGGATAGCACTCTTGGAAATGGGAAGATACAGAGCTGAGACACAGGAGCACTAAGAGTATTTCTAGTGGAACAAACTCTAGTATTCTACATTCTTTGCCACATTGCTCAAGATTCAATTTCCAGGAGGGAATCATCAAATCATAAAAACTTGGTCTCATTTCCAATCTTGGACTAGAGGAGGGAAAGGTCCCTGACCTATAGTCTCACTGGATTGTATCCCATAGAAAAGAGACAATTACTCCAAAGCAAAAGTGCTGCTCTTAAGAAGGAAAAATGTATTTTCAAACTCCTCTGCAAAATTCCCAGAACTACCAGTATTTCCAAAATATTTCTGGAGTACCTATACTGAGAATACAGTCAAGAACTAGACAAATATGAAATTTGCCCTGATGGAGTTAATAAAAGGTACAGGTGTGATAATTGTTCCCAAAAGTCAAGTAGACAATGCTATAAAAACATACAACAGGAGTAACTAATTCAAGTTGGGTATTCAGAGAAGGCCTTCCTGAAGAATATACATATAACCTAAGTCCTGAAAGGTGAGTAAGGATTGCCTAAAGAATGAGGTAGGGGGGTGGGGTAAAGTGTATCTCAGGGTGAAGTAACAAAGTGTGCCCGGGCAAGATAATGAGGCTCCATTACTCAACAGAGACAAGCTCAATATAAATATAGTGAAGAAAGAGCTTAGCTGAAAGATGCAGCCAAAGACCTAGAGAAGAGCCAGGCCAGGAAGAATCCTATGAGGATTTTGGATTTTATTAAATGACAAGGGAGAATTATCATAGGGCTTTAAATAGTGATGTGGCTTTTGAATTTTACAACAATCTCTCTGGTGGCAATATGAAGAATGGCTTGGATGGAGCACAGGTCAAAATAAGAAGACAAATTCTACCAGCGGTCATGGGAATTGAGAGAAATGGATTGATATGAAAAATACGAAAAAGTGGAAGTAACAGAAGAGATTAAAAGGACGGTGATAGGTGAGGGGAGGAAAAAAGAAAACAAGAAGTCTTCCCATTTCTGGCTTGAGGAGTTTGGTAGAAGGCAGGTCCTTTTGTTGAGACAGGGTGCACTGAAGTAACAGCAGGCGTTCTGTAGAAGACAGAACATCCCGTCCTGATTTGGTTAGCCTGAGGTGCTTGTGAACCAAGTAGGGTTGCCAACTAAGGATTTGAAATATAAATCAGAGCCCAGGAGAGATGTTTATGCTATAAATACAGAGTTAGGGGCTATCGGTGGATAGAGGTAATTGAAGATACAGTGTGGATGTACACGAGGGGAAATGTACAAAGGGACAAGAAAGGAAGAACTTTGGAAAGAGACCCGAAGAACAGCCATTTAAATTTGATGACAGGTTTAAGAGGTGACAAGAGACTGAGGAAGGCAGACAAAAAAAAAATTAGTAGCATGTGGTATGATGAATATTAAGGAGAGAGAAGGTTAAAGATAGAGGAAGTGTCAGCAGTACTGAAGGCTTCTTGGAAATAAAATAAAGATTAAAAATTACCTGCTAGATGAGGAGCCTGGGTAGCTCAGATGGTAGAGCATCTGACTTCGGCTGAGGTCATGATCTCAGGGTCCTGCTTAGGTGGGTCTCCTTCTCTGTCTCCCTCTGCCCCTCCCCACCACCTGTGCTGTGCTTGCATGCTCTCTTTCTCTCAAATAAATAAATAAAATCTTTAAAAAAATTATCTGCTAGATTTAATTACATAGAAGTAATTGATAGTCTATGTGAGGAAAGTTCAGTTGATTGCTGGGGATGGAAGCCAAATGGGAGAAAGTCAGGGTGTTAGATGTCAGGAAATATAGATAATACATATAAAAAACTTGTTTTAGGTGGTTGGACTGTGAAAAGGATGCAAGAAAAGTAGATGATGATGAGGGAGAAAAATGGGTATTTGGGACTTCAGAAGGTATTATTGGTTGTTTATCATATGTAACTTAGTCCCTTTCAATGGGCAAGATACCGAAACTGAATTATTTTTTAGATACAATGAGTCGTCTTATTTATATCAGCAATCTTCAACTGTTGCAACCCAGAAGAGCTACCCAAAACTGGGATTGCAGATACAATCTTTTGCACACAATTCTTCAGGCAGCTATTATAAATAGTAATAGATTTGGCCCTTGTGATGATACCTAAGGCTGAATCTGGACTCAGCAAGAAAGAGCGCCATGATTGATTGGGCATGTCTGCCATGTGCTCAGAACTAGGGACAGATCCTGCCAAATACTTGCTGACAGCAGCCTAGAATCTTCACTTGGCAGCATAACCTTCTTAAAGGACTGATTAGTTGATAGTCAAGTCAAAATAATTTTGATATAAATTCTCTCTATGCCTCAAATCCCATTTGTGCTCAATACGGTATTTTACATATTTATAATACATGACCTTTTTTAATTATTTTTTTAATCTAATGGTATTGCCTCTTCATGTTTTGATAGTATATATGAGCAGTGTTGTCTGGATTTGTAATTATGTTTTTAAAAAATCTGTACATTTGCACAGTGGTTGAAATATTTACATGCAATAGTTTTGTTAACATTAACTTTTAAATATTAGCAATAAATGTATACTACTTAAATAAATATGCTACTTCTCTGAAAAACAGCTGATTGCAACACATTGCAATTTTGTTCCAATGTTGTCACTAAGAGAAATGCATCTTTGCAATTCAGCTGAGATTCAGCCTGTGAACACAGACCTTGCCTGAACTGCAGATTACATCCACCTCATTGTCAGTACAGAAAAGGGGTCTAAATATGTGAGCTTTATTTCCTCACAGGTGAAGAATTATGGCAGCAAAAGAAAGGCATTGGAGGAATAAGCAAAGCATCAATTTTAAGACAAAGCGTTCAACCTGAGTATTAAATCTGAAAGCATTGGGGCAGAAAAGAAAGAAAAGATGTAGGAAGAGACCCCAGACTATCAATTATTTGGGTTGGAATTTTCCTTTGCCTTGAAATGGCAGATGTACCCCAGGGGTCATGTTCAATCACCCCGAGAACACTACAGCTGGACTTCATTGGCAAGATGACTAATAGACAATTAGAGCACAATAGAGGCCATTTATTTTCTGACCATGTCTTGAATTTGCCAGTCAGTTGAATCTTTAAAGGAATAAACTCACTGTTTAGTTAGTCTTTTTGGTAGTTATACCTTCTCAGTAACATTAAAGTGTTAGATTATGAAGAACAGCCTATGAAGGAAAGTGAATTTTTTAAAAGACATATATTTTTTAAATGTATTAGAGCAAAAACAACTTCTCTCAATTAATTAATTAGTTCAAATACTATTAGGATATTATCATAAATGGATGCTACTCTTCATATAATTTCAGGTGATGTTACAGTTTTTAAGAACATCTCTTCATAGTTTGGTTTTGTTTTTAATAAAAGGTGAATATTGAAAAAGATGAGGCTATAATTTAAATGAGTGTATTGTACAACAAAGCTCTAGGAAAAATGACTTATCACATGGATGAAGACACCAAAAAAAAAAAAAAAAAAAAAAAACCAAGGTTTTATTGAAATTTGAAGAAACCAATTATTTAAGTGGGATAGTGTTATTGTATGAATATAGGCCTAAGTAAAACAGATTTTATTCATAATCTGCTGTTGGTATTTTTGTAATTGGCTTCAAAGGCACAATCATAATGATAAACCAGTACCTCAAGTCCTATGAGCTGAGTGACTTAATAGAAACCTATAAATAAGTAGGATTCATAAAGGCTTCTGTGTGCACAAATGGGGTTATTGGATTTGAGATCAATGAACTTTCTTTGACCACATCCACAAGTCATTTGTAACCACTGGGAAACTTATTTTACTAAGGATGATCAATATTTCCTGGAAATGTAAGAGGCACCAATGTTGATACAAAAAAAAGGAAGTAACATTGTGAAAATAGAGTTCTTAAGAGAATTCCAGTGGCCAACTACCTAGAGCACCAAAATTGTGTAACTCAGAATTTTCTAAAAAAGTATGTAAGAATTATCTCTCTATAGTCGTCTAGTACATCATACTATCAAAAACATTTTACCCAAGAGGAAAGGTTGGAGTGTGTTCTTCTAAGTAAATGTCTGTGTATAACAAACTACTTTTCCTGATAGCAGGAGAAATGACTAAAATTATCAGTGTAAAGATTCTATCATAGCAGATATAATTTATTTCATTTTTCAAATAAAAGGAATTTTACTTTAAAAATAATTTAAAATTTCATATCTATGTATTTTAACAATATTTTACATTTTGTTTTAACAATAATTATATTAATAACCATTATTTAATAAGTAATAATAAAATGTTTTATTTTAAATAATTTATGGAGACAATTTGATTTATCAGAGTCACCAGAAAAGTGACTACTAATCCTTTTACTTTTGTGTTCCTGATTCATTTATCCAAGTTTCATAATCTTTATGTGCTTTGTGTTTCAGAGGCAAATCATATGATAAAAATAACATTGTTCCTTCTCAACAAATTATAGAACCATTAGTGTGTGATATGGCATAGTCACTAATCAATTACAGTGTAAATCAGTCCAATGATTTTTATAATTAACAAGTTCTGTTTACATTCCATCCTCCTAAAATGTTTAGAAATGGAATGATTTTTTCCATGCACTAAAAAATTATTTTGAAAATATTAGCAGAAATGTCTTTGAATTAAAAAAATAATGGATCAAAATAAAAAATAAAATGATAGCGATTGAGTCACAAGTGTCTTTTGAATTTTGGAGTAACTCATGACTGATTGTACCCATCAAAGGTAATTGACTATTCTTAAATACTCTGGCACTGCTTACAATGGTCCCCGCAAAAGAAACAGGTAACAGTATAACTGCTATTTATTGTGAATTCAAAATGAAGCAAACATTAAAGTCTCAAAATACTGATATTCTTGAGTTTATCACTCAGGATTACTTTTTGTGAAAGAAACAATAATGTTAAACATAAAAAAAAAATAATAATAACCTGTCAAAATACAATCCTCCAAATAAATTTGAATCCATATCCTAACCCAGGTGCTAAAAAATCCATGCTTTCTTCTCTGTGTCATACGTGATATCTCCCTTGTTTTTCTCATTTTGAACACCACTGCCATATTGCCAACTACCCTCAGTCGACACCAGCAAAGATGCTGTCTGTCCTCTGTTCAAAATTCTAGCCCAAAGGCTCAGGCTCATAATTTCCATTGTAATGTTAATATGGGAGAAAAAGTCAAGGAAATTCGAGAAGCAAAACAGAGCCCAATTTTATAAAAATGGAGACCAATTCTAGAACTACTTTTTTTTAATTTTATAAGACCCTTTTCATTTAATTCTTAATTCAGGAATTACCCCATCTGATATCTTAGGCATTTCCACTCTAAAGGAGAAGTTGCCTTTAGAGAAGTAGAGAAGTTACACAGTGATCAGATTAGAGATGATGGACAACTTCTCCCGATTTCAAGACCTGCTACATTTTAAGACATTGTTTATTTCATCACCTATCAATAACCATTTAACTACAATTAGATTATACACTTGGACTTCCATGTGTACCTGAGAGGTCAATGGCAAAAACAAAACAAAACAAAACAAAACAACTAAAAGCTGCAGGAGTAGGGAGAGTCAGCAAGAAAAAAAGCAAAAAATGAATGGAATATTTTTCTATTTTTAGTTTCAGATGAGCATGTACATTTATTCCTAGTTTCTTGAAGATTTTTTTTAGCCTTTTCTTTAAAAAAGATTTTATTTATTTATTTGAGAGAAAGAGAGAGAGGGGGCAAGAAAGAGTTTGAGGAAGGGTTGGGGTTGGGGAACAGAGGGAGAGGGAGAAGCAGGCTCCCCACTGAGCAGCGAGCCCAAACATGAGGCTCAATCCCAGGACCCTGAGATCATGACCTCAGCTAAAGACAGACACTTATCTACTGAGCTATCCAGTCTAACAAAATCTAACAAAATCCTGTTAGATTAAGGTCCCACCATATGATTTTATTTAACCTCTATGACCTCCTTATAGGACCTATCCCCAAATGTAGTCATGTTGGAAGTTAGAGTTTCAATGTATGAATTCAGGAGAAACATAATTCACTCCATAACATTCCCTTACCTGGTTTTAAGAATTGGAATAAAATGTCCTTTTCTTTCTTTCTTTCTTTCTTTCTTTCTTTCTTTCTTTCTTTCTTTCTTTCTTTCTTTCTTTCTTTCTTTCTTTCTTTCTTTTCTTTCTTTCTTTCTTTCTTTCTTTCTTTCTTTCTTTTTTCCAATAGGGATAATTCCTAGGGTAGGATCTGATATATTCTGAGTATTTCCCAAATAAAAGAACTTGACAATAAACACACAAACTTGATAGATGATCACAAGTTATGTTTGTGTTTCCCCCACATGACTGAAATAAATATTGAGCAATTCTGGCCTTTCTGGCCCTCAAGTTGGGAATAAGCATCTGAATTCAGAAATGGGTATTTCTGGAGGGAAGTAGAATAGACTTGATATTTGATAAAAAGGGACATCCAGAGAGGATTAGACCTCAATTCTGTGGTCAATTAATCTTTTTTTTTTTTTTAAGATTTTATTTATTTATTTGACAGAGAGAGATCACAAGTAGGTAGAGGGGCAGGCAGAGGGAGAGCAGGAAGCAGGCTCCCTGCTGAGCAGAGAGCCCAATGTGGGGCTCGATTCCAGGACCCTGAGATCATGACCTGAGCCGAAGGCAGAGGCTTTAACCCACTGAGCCACCCAGGGACCCCTATGGTCAATAATCTTTGACAAAGCGGGAAAGAATATCCAATGGAAAAAACAGTCTCTTCAAAAAATGGTACTGGGAAAATTGGACAACCACATGCGGAAAAATGAAACTGGGCCATTTTCTTACACTATACACAAAAATAGACTCAAAATGAATGAAAGATCTACATGTGAGACAGGAATCCATCAAAATCCTAGAGAAGAACACAGACGGCCATGTCTGTGACCTTGGCTGCAGCAACTTCTTGCTAGACATGTCTCCAAAGGCAAGGGAAACAAAGGCAGAAATGAACTATTGAGACTTCATCAAAATAAAAAGCTTTTGTCCATCCAAAGAAACAGTCAACAAAACAAAAAGACAACTGACAGAGTGGGAGAACATATTTGCAAATGTCTTATCAAATAAAGGGCAAGTATCCAAAATCTATAAAGAACTTATCAAACTCAACATCAAAGAACAAATAATCCAATTAAGAAATAGGCAGAAGACATGAACAGACATTTCTCCAAAGAAGAGATACAAATGGCCAACAGACACATGAAAAAGTGCTCGACATCACTTGGCATCAGGGAAAAGCAAATCAAAACCACAATGAGATACCACCTCACACCAGTCAGAATGGCTAAAATTAATAAGGCAGCAAACAACAGATGTTGGTGAGGATGCGAAGAAAGGGGAACCCTCCTACACTGTAGGTAGGTATACAAGCTGGAGCAGTCACTCTGGAAAACACTATGGAGGTTCCTCAAAAAGTTAAAAATAGAGCTACCTTATGGCCCAGCAATTGCACTACTAAGTATCTACCCCAAAGATATAAATATAGTAATCTGAAGAGGCACCTGCACCCCAATGTTTATAGCAGCAATGTCCACAATAGCCAAACTCCGGAAAGACCCCAGGTGTCCATCAACAGATGAATGGATAAAGAAGTGGTGGTATATAGATATACGGTGGAATATTACTTGGCCATCAAGAAATGAAATCTTGCATTTGCAGCAACGTGGATAGAACTGGAGGGTATTATGAAAACCAAAATAAGTCAATCAGAGAAAGACAATTATCATATGATCACATTCATATGTGGAATTTATGAAACAAAACAGAAAAAATAGGGGAAGGGAGGGAAAAATAAAACAAGATGGAATCAGAGAGGGAGACAAACCATAAGAGACTCAATCATAGAAAACAAATTGAGGGTTGCTGGAGGGGAGGCAGGTGGGAGGATGGGGTTACTCGGTGATGTACATTAAGGAGGAAACATGATGAAATGAGCACTGGGTATTATAAGATTGATGAATCACTGAACTCTACCTCTGAAACTAATAATATGCTATATGTTAATTGAATTTAAATAAAAAATATTTGTAAAAAATGAAAAAAATATTTTCAATGAAGAAAAAAGTAAGTTTGGTGAAATCAGATCTTTGTGTCTTAGAAATTCATCTTGATAATCCAGGGACACCTTTTAAAAGCTAATTTATTCTTTTATGGTTGTTTCTAAATTACTTATTCCGCCATACTTTAGTTTAAGGCTTAACTTTTTGGAGTCATTGACACATTTGCAAGCCCTTTCTTCCCTAGAAAAATGTAAATGTACATATGCAAAAGACATTTTATTTCCAAGGGCATTTAGAACCTTAGGTTCAGAATCTTGGTTTATACCCTTATTTAACCATGTCACCCCTTGGAATGGGAAAATTTATCAAGTAGTGCTATTTGTTTGTTTGTTTTTGTCTTCCATAAGATAATTTAACAATAGAAAGGACAACCATGCATTTTTTGCACTAGGATGATAAACCAGTAAGACTATTAAGGTTGTGCCTCATACAAAAGCACCTGGCAGTGAGAGTAGAGATAGGGTGAAGGTTGACATCACCCTGTAGCTGGGCTATCATTAGTCTGGAGGAAGATTTTATTTTCTAATTCATCTGCCTGGAAGTGTGTGTTTTCCATTAAGTGTTTCTGGTTGTTGTCCTGCTTTTAGAAATTCTAATTTGACCATTTTTGTACAGCAGGTACAAAGAAAAATTACATGCATAAAAATGAGTACACACACACACACACACACACACACACACACACACCCCACCACTCCCACCATGGCCACCACACCAAATTAAGAAAATTCTGGTAATTAAAAATCACAATCTTATTATTCTGGGACTAGCTTTGATTCTTTCCTTTCAATCCTATTTCCACTCAGAAAGATGTTTCTTTGTTCATGTTTTCAACTTGCCATCAATGATCAAGATACAATGAAAAAATATTTAGCAAAGGCAGATTCTCTTTCTTCCTAGAGACTATAGTCTAACAATGAAAGGTTATTTTTAGCTAATAGGAATAATTACTTTGTATTCCACATACCTCTGGACACAAAATTATATAAGAGAAAAGAGACTTTGGATCCCTGAGGAGAGAGGAGTATTTTTATTTAATTCTTGCCTAGGTGCGTGTTTGATGGCTTTATTTCCATCACACACAGGGAACTGAGATACTTGGCATGTATCTCACTCTTGAGCTTGATTGCTTCTCTTGCATTAATTCTTGTTGAAACACCACCCGATGCCCCTGAAGCCAAACCTTGCCCATGTAGGAAGTCACATCTGTTCCCTCTGATTCTCTGCCCTGCCTCAGTAACCATTTTCAGGTGGTTTCTATAAAACTGAAACTTTATGAGTCCAAACAACACCACTTTGCCACCTTAGTTAGGGTGTCTACTCAAGCAGAGAGTTCTGGCTAACTGAGATAATACTGCTGGATTTATACAGGGCCAAAACCTTCATGTAAAGAGGAAATCTTTCTGTGGCTTCCATAGGTTTTCCTTCAATCACAGAAGACTCTGGGTGCTGCTAGACTTGGGCCTTTTATTATATAAGGAGCTATTTATCATTTCTTTAGGAAAGAATTCTGTCCTATATCTTTATGTGTATTGGCTAAATTGGTAGACTTTTTAATACTCAAATTTAGTACAAATTCAGTCTCACTACCACGTGTTCACTAAGCATGCAATAAATATTTATTGCTGCTGATGAGTTCAGGAACCGGAATTTGCCAGTACCTACTGTGATCGACAGCTGCAGAAGAATTGGATGTAGTCATTGTCTAGCACAAGCCCCCATGTGCTGCAAAAATCTGGAGAGACTATCACAATGGCTAGTGTATGGCTCGCTGCCTCTCCATCCCAGGTGTTATGGGTTAAACTGCCCTTGTCACAGTCCAGCCCTGACAGCATGAAGCAGAGTTAAAGTTGTTGCAGATGCTTTTGATTCAAATTCATGCTGAGCTTTCCCTGATCAGCATGTTCCTTTGGGCAATATCACAATTTCATCTTGTTCAAGCTGTCTACATTCCTGTTTACTTAGATTTGCAAATGGAACTTTAGCACTCAAATTAGTACTGACAGTACAACCTGCAAGAGTTCTAAATCCTCATTTGCCTTCATTCTGGGGGACAGCACTCTATTTTCAGAGCAATATTGATTTATATCAAAATTGCTCTCATGGTATGAAAGCATAACGACATGAAAATGCATGGCATGAAAACCCCACATTCTTGATTTTAAATGCCGTGATCTTGGTGTTAAAATCAACACCTTGGGGATCTAACTCCTTGATCACCAGCATTGTTTCTTTCATTTGTACTTTCTATTTTTCTCATGAAGCACAGATATATGTGTAAACAAGAGAAAAAAGATACTCAGGATTGTAATTCAATAGTGCATGAAAATTATTTTTTTCCTTAATCTGTAAATAATTTCTGACTTACAAAATTTTCTTTGGTTGGGGTTCTGGTTGCACTATCTGGAGACTCAGTGCCATGATAAGTTGAGGGTAGGTGACATCGCTTTCAGCAGGCAGAAATGGAGTCAGGACAGCCAATGAAAAGAAAACCAAGAGGGAATGAATCGTTTCTCATTCTGGATCAGTCCTACTGGATAGAAAATCTTGGGTAAAGTCACTAAATCATAGTGTCTCCTTTTCTGAACAATGGTCAGTTTGTATGGGAGCTGTGGTTCTTGCTCTTGGCTCACCCCTGCCTCTCATAATCACCTCAAGAACTTTAAAAAAATACATACCATGGTCCATCCAGATGAACTTAAATCAGAATTTCTGGGCATGGGAATAGAGTATTGATACAGTGAAATGCTCCCCAGGCTCCTGCAAGCACTTGGGTGAGGAAAATCTAAAGCTCTCTTTATACAAATAACCTCCCATTTTCAACCCCACACCTCACATAGGATGTCAGCACTAAATGGTGTCTTTAATTCTTGAGAATTTCTGGAATTTTGCAACATGAATAAGCTTGCCTCTCATTGCAGTCCTCCTGGCAGCCACTTATGCACCTTCTTCAGCAAACTTCCATCCACTTTCTTGGATTACAAAAAAAATTAGTTTCTATCTCCTGTTCTTATCTCCTCATTTTGAAGGATTTCTACCTCTTTCCTTTCACTTACTAGCATAATGGTGTCTTGAGAAAGAGTAGAGATCTATGTATTTAATCCATTGTGTATAATAAGACACATTTCCTTCTTGAGCCTCCACTAGAGAGCTCAATTGCCATGCATCTGAGAAAATTACACAATGCACCTTCAACCTTCATTTTCCTCAAGAAGCAAACTCACTTGTTGTACATCTTTAGTCATTTCTGGTGTTGTGAGGGGAAGAAACATGCCACATTATCCCATAAGCATTCTTTCTTCTTGTACTTTCTTTCCATGTCCCTAAATCTGCCGATGCCCTCTCTTTTCCGGGCTGTCCTTCACAAATCTTATTTCTATTTTCCCTAGTGAGAGGTCTTTCAAACTCCTTACCTACAAACTATGTTACAACCGGTTTAATGGAGAAATAATAATAATTTGAAAGGATTTAGGAAAGAAATTGGAATATTTTTAAAAAGGAGAAATTCTTTTTGAACAGTACTAGAAACCATTCTTCTTTATCTTAAAAGAACTGTAAAGATGAAAACCAAAAAGAGCCTGGAGTCCTTGTTGACTTTTTAAAATAAAAGCAATGGAATACATGAGCAAAAAAAATTCAGAGTACTAAAAGGGAGAACATGAAACTGGAAAGCTTTTTATCACCTCCCACAAGCATCCACTCCAAGATTAACTACTCTTACCAAAGTGTTAATATTTTATTCCTCACACATCCATGTATACAGAGTTATAGGTCTATATATTTATATTACCAGTAATAATATTTTTTGATACATAAAAGGAATCGTACAACTAATGCTGCCGTTCAGCTTCTTTTGTCATTTAATATAATGTGTAAGTCTAGAAATAACGCAAACTTGCATGTTCAATTTGATGTCTGTGGAAGTATCTACAGGAAGAGAACAGGGAATATTCGATCATGATGAAGAATGCACAATATTCAACCAATATTATTTTATCTTCAAAAATCTGAAAGCCTTTCTAAAAAGAAAACTTTTGTGTAAACTTATAAACTTCTCCTGTCTCAAGTTATTTCTCAACGTTGGTTTAATTATAATTTTAATTACCTTTTTCTAATTTTTTTTTCAGCGTTAGCAATACTGGAAAATTCAGATGGATTACTGATGCCACCTCTAGAGATATACCTGAATTTGGCTCAAAACAAAATCACCTTGATCTGTAAATACTTTAATAAACTCACTGAAGCTTAATGATTTCAATTGTTTTCATCACACATGTCCCTAAAAGCACTCTAATTTCATATGTTTCACAATTGTAACAAAAATAATTATTTTCAACTTCAATATTTTGAATCTGTGCAAGTATCAAAAATAAAAACAACCTAAATACAACATATGCTAAATCACATTTTTAAAAATTTGAAACTGTGGTTTGTATCTAGAAGTTTATCACAATTTTATGACATGTGTGTGTGTATGTGTGTAGGTGTGTATGTATATGGTTGACCCTTGAACAACATGGGTTTGAACTGCATAGGTCCACTTATACATGGGTATTTTTTTTTATCAATTCAGTACAGTACTGTAAATGTATTTTCTCTTCCTTATGGTTTTCTAAATAACATTTTCTTTCTATAGCTTATTTTATTGTAACAATAAAGTATATAATATATATAATAGAAAATATGTCTATCTATGTTGTCAGTAAGGCTTCCTGTCAATAGTGGATCATTAGTAGTTGTTTCTGAGAAGTCAAAAGTAATATGCAAATTTTCAACTGTGCAGGGGGTCAGTGCTCACAACCCCTACACTTTTAAGGGTTAACTGTATATTTATATGCATATGTATATATGTATATATAATGCATTCATTTGTATGCTATATAACATTCCCATACACACACAAACACACACACACACACACACACACTTTTTTGGTTTTTAGAAAAATAAAAATGGAGATCACTGGAGAGCTGAGTTATCTTTTTTATTTTTTTGTTTTCAAGAAAGCTCCATGACCAGTGTGGAGCCCAACATGCAGTTTCAACTCATGACCCTGAGATCAAGACCTGAGCTGAGGTCAAGAGTTGCAGGCTTGGGGTGCCCGGGTGGCTCAGTGGGTTAGAGCCTCTGCCTTCAGCTCAGGTCATGATCTCAGAGTCCTGGGATCTAGCCCCACATAGGGCTCTCTGCTCAGCAGGGGTCCTGCTTCCCCCCCCCCCCCCCCCCCCCCGCCTGCCTCTCTGCCTGCTTGTGATCTCTCTCTCTGTCAAATAAATAAATAAAATCTTAAAAAAAAAAAAAAAAAAAAAGGAGTTGCAGGCTTAACTGATTGAGCTACCCAGGCACCCCCTGTGTTATCTTTTCAAAGTATTCTTTTTTGAATACTAACCATACATTCTTCTAGTTTTTCAAAATTAACACATTCAAGAAGTTCTAAAAATCAAATATGATTCTGTTAAATTGGTGCTTTTAAGAGATCTGTGTAAACCCAGAAGAGTGGATGCCAAGCAGAATTCTGATTATGGGTGGGTGTGGGGATATACTTTTGTCCAGTTCTTGAATGTATTTCAACATATAGTTATTTCATATAGAAAAATTTGTTGGACCTGGTTGGCTGGTATATCCAGTCAGGTACATAATGAGGTAGTTTGGATTGTAATAAAATGGTCCCAAGCCAACCCCCTTTAACTTAGAGTTCTGAAGAAAAGACATGGGGGAACACAGAAGAGACTTTCTCCTCGAGAGTTGGCACTAGGTTTTGATCATGCAGAAACAAAAGAAGATATGAACAGTGACCACATTATGAAAGCTAAACATATTAGAGGTTAACTATAAAACTGTGCATCAATTCAATTCCACCCAATAGTTCTTAAACACCTATACTGTGTTCAGAACAGGGCTAACTCTGTGGGGCAAACCAAAGAAAGGTGTGCTGTCTTATACTTTACAGTCTGAGCTAGTTTCAGAAATTAGATTTAAAACATGAATCAATTTTGAGAACAAAAACTATTTAATTTTGAACATTAGAATTGCAAATTGTTGATTTCTGCCAGTAGCCCAGCACTGTGCTGGTGATAAAACATCCACCTCAGGGAACTGATTGATTGTCTTATTCTCCCTTATCTCCTTTCTTTTCCTTACTCCAGGATTTGGCCACCTAAGGTCTTGTGGTTTCTTCTTCTGCTTTCTAGATTCCCCCCATGCATCCACAATTTATTTTGCTAATCACATTCTCAAGTCATGGGAGAGGTCATCAGGGAGTTCATCACTTGGTTTTGTTGGTGCAGGAGTTTCCTGTAATAAGTAGGGATTTTCCCCACTCTCTCTTTGTCCTTTCGAAACTCCATATAAATGATGAACACAATACAAAGTACTTCTGAGAGTGGATCCCTGCTTTTGGACCACTGTTTGACAGTTATATGATCTAGGTAGGAATTATAAGATATGGACCCAGTTTTGTAAGGACTAAGTCCATAATAATAGAAAAATGTGATAATTTAAAAATTCCCAAAGAAGAATAGTATAGAAATTGAGCAGTTGTTGTTATAAGAAGCTGATAGCTATAACTGAGTTTCTAAGTACATTGGAATATAATATATTAATAAAGTAAGAATGAAAGTTTAGAAAAAATCCCTTCCTCATCACTAAATATGTAGGAGTGATATGCCTTGATTTCCACTTGTACTGTGGCTACATTGTTTCTGGTTGGTGCTGTGCTTGCAATGAAATCAGCTGTGATTAATTAACTCCATTAGGAAACTCAAGTATGAAATATTTCAAATCAACTCAAAGTGCACATTTGAACATTATAAATGGTTCTAAACTTTAAAGCCAATCCATCATCTTCTTCAGAACTATGTTTTCCCCAGTATTAATGTTACCTCCAATTATGCACATTTTTGCACATGACTATTAACTACAGATTTCAGAGGGAAGAGTCTCAGGCTCAAATTTACAGTTTTAAGATGATTTATCTATCATTTCTCTTTACAGCAAAGTTATGAGCATAATACCTACAACTTTCTCTTTGTGGCTTTGGTACCACCATTCTTTCTAGTTTCCTATTTCTAAGATCTGCCTTTCAGATCTTCAAGAAGCCATGCTTCAAGAAACTTAGATGACTGACAGCCCTGGTCACTGCTCCTTTGGATTCATGACTAGTATCTTCACCAAGTCCACACTGTTTTGGATTGTTCCCAGTTCATGATTGAGTATGGCAGGGGTACCAGTATACACCTATTCCTGTCTTAACAGTAGTCATCCAAAGGATAACCTTATTAAGGGACTTCTCTTCTGTCTAGTCAAATTTATTTGGGAAATGCATTGCAGTATGAGACTCTTCTTACCCAATCCTACCTTCTCTCTCTCTGCTTTCACAGATGTCAGATCCTCATCTTTGTGTGAAATATTCCCCCTCCTACTCCTTCTCACTCTTCTTCTTATCTTTTACAGATGTTTTCCCTAGTAAATCTTTTGTATATCTAATTCAGTCTGCTTCTTGGAAAACTCAAACTGTTTATTTTATAGGATTTTTGTCAAGTCCCCTTAAATGTTAATGTTTCCCATGATTCCATCTTCCTTTCTTTTTACTTTATACCATAACTCATTTTAGTTGCTCCCATATATAAAATATAGTTTCCATTTATTAGTATATCCACAATCTTTATCTCTAGCCCAAATCACTTTATGGGCAACTACTGTTAGATATCTTCATAAAATAGCTCACTATTAGACATCTTCACTCGAAAGACCTACAGGCACTACAAAATCAACATATTATAAACTGAGCGTACCATTTCTCTGAACACACCAAACCCACTCTTTCTTATTGTCCTGCTCAGTAAATTCCAACATCGTCTACTGAGAAACACTCAGCTACTCAAGTTAGAAAGCTGGTATTTCTCTCTGATTTCTTTATTCTCTATCCCCTCATCTAATCATCATGGTCTGTCATTCCCCTCTTCTTAATATCTCATGCATCTATTTTTTATGCCTCACATTACTGAGTTATTGAGTTAATTAAGTCCATTAGGAAACTCAAGTATGAAATATTTCAAATCAACTTAAAGTGCACATTTGAGTTAGGGAATATGGATGCAGTAGAGTGCTGCATCCAGTGATAAGTAGTGATAAGCGAAAGTGTATGCCTTGAAAGGTCCCCTTTCCCTGATTCTGCTTGGCTCCAATAACTAGTTGGTAATCAAGGATGAAACCAATATCCTTCTCTCTCCCTTTGTATAAGAAATTGAAAGAATCTTATGAGGGAAAACTGAATAGCCCACAAGAAAAGACATATAGACAGTGATTTTGGAGGGTTCCCTAATAATTAACTGAGTGTCTACTGGATCAGCTCTTTTTATAGCAACACCCATCAATGGGCAAGTTCTTCCATAAACACAAAACTTTTGCACCATTTTTTAATGATTTGTTTTTGAAAGAATGAACAACAAAAGAATCGCCAACTCTCAAGCATAGGAATAGAATAAAAGCACTTTCCCATAAAAAAGTTTCAAAATGTTAAACTTACATTCATCTTTTATCTTGCATTCATCTTTTATCAGGGAAGAGAGAGGAGACAGGAGTTAAGATGAAAAACAATAACTATGAGAGAAAGAAGATCCACAGGAGAGAACAAAGAAAAACCAAGACTGAGCTCTGCCTAAGGCTCAGAGAACAATAATCCCAGAAGGAACACAGAAGGTTCCTGGAGGAAACCCTCACTGGGAAGGTGGGAACAGAGGTGGATGTACATGACCAAGCGCAAAATAGCATTTAGAGTAATTTTCTTAGATACTTAGCAATTCTTTTAGATGGCTTAAGAAGAATTACTGGTGGAACACAGGAAATTAAGCAAATGAAATGGCAATAATTATCTCCAGGAAATTAAAAAAAAAAAGGAAGGAAATATAATCATAGAACACAGCCTAGAAGAGAACAATGTGAATATAATCAAAATAAGATGAAAGCTGAATACTGATTTAACCAAAAGTTGTCATATTAAAATTAAAAGATTCATGAAAGTAAATTAATCTTATTAAAAATATTTATACAGGTATCTTAAGGGAAAGGGAAGATGGCTCTTCAATGAGACAGATGTTCTTAAACGTTAGTGGACATCAGAATCATCTTGAGGGTTTGTTAAAACAGAAATTACCAGTTCTGATCCTCAGTAGGCCTAGGGTGGGACCTAAGAATGTGCATTTCTAATAGATTTCCAGTGAGCTGCTGCTGTGATCTGGAACTCACACTTTGACAACCACTGCTGTAGGATATTTCACTTGCTATGCTAGATTGACTGTACCCTCTCTTGTAGAAGGGCTTATTTTTAATAGATCTTCAATAGAGACGCTTAGGATATGCAAACGTTGGAAAAATATAGTAATCACAGGATTACCCATCCTTCCCTTCCCCACCATATTTATACACTTATTTTAGCCCTTCTCTGTCTCCTAAGGGAAACAAACAAACAAATCTTACTTAATGAAAAAAGGGGCTTAGTTAATCTACAAAGTAAAAAGTGGTCTTGGGAAAGATCATAAAAAAGTTGTGATGGTTATACCTGTATGTAATTTGATACACGTAAAAAGGGAAGTAATTCCAATTTTTGCATTAATTTTGGTCCCTTGTATACTCATTTGAGCATATAACACAGTTTTGAGGCTTATATATGTAGATTCCTCATTCTAATAATATATTCACTTAGGAAATCACAAGTGAATACATGGAGAAATCTTGTTTTCCTGAATCATCCGACAGATGCCAAAACCAAAGAAGAAAAATCTGAAGCTGGAACAGTAGCCTTCCTCCCCCCCCTCTTTTTTTCTCAGAGAATTGAGTTTTAACTATTATCTAGGGGTAAGAAGTCAGAAATGAGTATTGAGCCAACAAAGAAGGGCTTTGTGTGAATTCATCTTTGCTGGATTCCTGAACCCACAGGAGCAGTCTTGTAACACTCAGCCAGATGCAAATAGAATTAACCTATATTAATCTCTGTTCTCCAGAGGGAAAAATATCATTCCTGGGAAAAATATCATTCCTAAGTATTCGAAACAAAAATCACTGAAAAAATAAATTTAGGTAATCCTACAAAGTATGCTAATTCTTAATTGCAATACGCTTCACTCTTTAATCATCTCCTACTTATGTGCTCTTATTCAATAATGCATTTTGTCACTACCAGTTTTTTGTATGCAAAACTGTAATGTAGCATTTTGGGGAGGGGGCAGGGGGATCATAAACCTTCACATTTTTCTAGTATTTTAACTACTTTTCCAAAGTTCTTTCACATCTGTTACACTTATAATTGTACATTTAGAGTTGAGAAGAAATGCTTTGTTTTGGTTTCTTGGGGAATCCCCGACTTACTTATATTTCCTAAAGTAGTCCAAGTTTATTGAAGGATAAGTCTCCAGTCCCTCTTCCCATCTAATTACATAAGTACAGGCTTTAAGGCTAATCTCCTCTAGCACTTAGATTTCCCTGGAGGCAACTACAGAAGCTAGGAAACAAGCTGGTGTAGTAGTGGACAAATTGGCAACCTTCGTCTCCCTCTTGTGTGAGTATTAAAAGGAGCAGAGGTTAAATGTGAATCCTTTGTGATTTCACATGGAGATAATTAAAAAAACTGTAGAAGTGAGTAGACACTTGTCATTACCTCTCAAACAAAGTAGCCCTTTTCTTACAGATACATTCCTATGGGATGCTTCCTGGAAAGCATAAAGGTAAATCATCCCAAACTAGTGGCAAATGGTAGAATGCATTACTCTATTCATGACTTAGTTTTAAAATCTGTTGGCTTCTCAAACATGAAAGAGAAATATGTGAGCTGCAGAGTGGTACAGGACTCACATTTGTTTACCTTTTTTAGTAGATGCAGTATTCATGAAGTAGTTCTTAACTTTTATTATGATAATTATTTTATTTTTTGGTCAAAGGCTTTTTAAGACTCTAATTAAATATACAGACCAAGTCCTCAAAGAAATCATGTTCAAATATATAAACATTTTGCATATTATCTCAAGTGATTCATAAACTCCTTAAAGCTCCGTTCTGAGCCTTAGTTTAAATGATCCCTGACAGTGACACACATACTATTTTTGGTTCAACCTCAAAATAGGTTCAAGTCTTACCCATGTCATCTACTAACTCTTTCGCCTTGTGTTACTTGAACTTTCAAATATTCGGATTCTCCACTTGTGAAGTTGAAGCCCCACAAGGCATGTCCTTCTTCACAGAAGAATAAAGGTAGAAATATGCCTGGTACTTTAATTGTCAAGACAGCCACCGCACCTGAAACAGCACACTGATTTTCTTGTGGGAAGATACCCTTCACACCTTTTGAGATGATCTTGATAACATAGATATTCCAATATCTTCTGGCCAAATGGTGGCACAGGACAAAATGTCACACTAATCAGAGACTCCCTTAAACTTTGAACATAGTGATATAAAGTTTGAAGTTGTTTGTACCTGGTTCATTCTAACAGCAGAGCTAAGATTATCTCCTTGAATTCTTTTATTCAAAAGACTGCAGATAAAAACTGGCAATCAGTTGGGAATAAAGCAAGTAATTTCTTTCTTCAATAACTTTGTATAGGAATAAATGCATAGAGAAGCAAACATTCATTGATTTGACAGATCTAACTGTCCCTACTAGAAAGTTTACTCCATGAGAGCCAGTACATCATGGTGCCTGTCTTTTCACTTGGGGCCTAGCACCTAGACAAGTAACTGGCATGCAACTGGTAATCAACAAATATTTGTAGAATAAAAGGAAGATCAGAATGAGTTGAGATCAGGGAGATAGTCAGGAGCCAGATTTCATAAGATGTTTCAGACCATGGTAAAAGAATGGGTTTAATTCTCTCTAATGACTAGACGGTTTTAATCAAGGGGAATTTGATCATTGCCTAAAAATACACTCAATGGGTGTTTCTCATACTTTCCAGATCCCACACTTAACTTTTATAGAAGGCACACAACATTTAAGTAACTGAAACGCTAGTCTAAAAATTAGAGCATGGGGAATTACTGAGCTAGAGAAAGGATATAGCAATGACTATGACTTTTAAGAGATTACAAATCCCTCCCATTTATTTCTATCGAATATTTTATGATCTATGATAATGTTATTATTAGTAAAGAGAACTTTATTAAATCTCCACAGGAGAGCCAGGACATCTCATCTCACCAAGTATCAGTTCCATAAAGATGCTTTACCTTTTCTAACACATTAATTATGTTTTATTATTAACACTTTCTGGACTTATCTTACTCCATGGACTCCTTTCTCGATGAAAGGAAAATGTCATTTTCCATAGTGGATTGCTTTGCATACCTGTCCTCTGCTAGATTTCTGTCTTGTAGCATTGAAGTCACAATGTCCAGGAGGTCATGGGGATTGTTCATTCCACCTGGTAACCACAAGGATGGGAGGGCAATATTATATGGTTATCAATTCCACCCTTCAAATAACCCGTCAATTAATATGATGCCAATTAAATCTGTTTCCATTTCTAGGACTTCACAAAATAATTCTAATATTCATTTCAAAGAATACATACATTGTCTAACAGAGTTTTGAAATTAATAGCAATAATGTTGGGATACTTGCCCTTAATAAATTAAAATAAAGCTGCAGCATTTTATAGCATTTACTTTAAAATCATTATAGATCCACAGGAATTTGAAAAGAGAGTAGAGAGGTTCTATATGCTTTTTTCCCTATTTACCTTAATGGTCACATCCTACTTAATAATAATCACTATCAAAACAAAGAAATTAACATTGTTATACTATGTCCATTTGGTTTTATGTCATTTTACCACATGGTTAGATTTATATTAACACTACTACAGTCAAGAAATGGAGCTGTTCTATCACCACAAAGCACTGTCTCATGTTACCCACGTTAGAATTATGGTTTTCTCCACCTCAGTCAGCCTCCTGAGTCTGGTCAACTCTGAAACCCTGACCTGAAGAATCTAAAGCCTTGGTGAATGTATAGGGCTCTAACTGGCCAAACCACCCTTCCTGGAGTGCACACTTAGTATCAAACTTTGAAATTAGCTTTAAAATTGTGGGTAGAATTTTGCATACCTAAAAAATAATTTGTAAATAAAGATGTTGAATCATAAGTAAAATCAACTCAGGATTTAAAAAGTAATCCTCAGGAGGACATGGTTTTCTAGATCCTATGAATCTATTTTAAAGCAAGTGATCAGCCTTATGGTATTCTTCTGAAGGTTTTTTATTTTAATTAAAAATACAATTTCCTGAGCTTGTTTCTTTTATTAGTTCTCTTTTTGCAGCCTAGCACAGTAGGTGATCCTAATATCTTATAATAAGTGGCCAAATTTTATTATCTTTGAGTACCACTCTGATAAATATATATAATATATATATAAATATATAAAATATATATAATACTTATTTCCAGTTACTCAATGCCATGGCATTTTTCTATTGTATTGAAATTTTGTCTATTTTCTTACTTATGGATTATATTCAGCTAAAAATATACTGAAGTTGTATGGTTCTTCTTATGCCCTAAAAAGTATTTAAAATGTTATGTTACAGACTTATGGTCTGGACAAAATGGTACAGATTTAGTTTTTTTCTGTCCCCACTAAGTACAATTATAAATCCTGGAAGTAACACACAAAAAAAATAACAAAAGGAGTCTTCTGAAAGCCCTAACATATCAGCAAGTCCCTTAAATGTAAATACTGTAAATACACCAATTGAAAGGCAGAATTGATTTTAAAAAACACAAACCAACTACAGTCAATTCTCATTATCGACAGTAATTATGTTCTATAAAGTCACTGTAAATACTAAACCATTGCTTCTACGGGAAACACAGTTAGCTTCCTGTGAACCTAGGGTCACAAATTTTTATTATTAACTGATTAAACATAACCTTGTTTTATCTATATTTCTGTTTAAAGACACCCTATTTAATATATATTGTTGATTCACCAGCACTGAATTCATGGCCATCAGTATTACAACTCATACCTGAATTAAGCTTATCTAATACAAAATATCTTTTTTTTAAGATTTATTTAGTTATTTTAGAGGGAGTGAAGGAGTGGAGGGAGGAGCAGAAGAAGAGGGAGACAGAATCCTGAAGCAGACTCCCCACTGAGCATGGAGTCCGATGTGGACTCCATCCAGGACCCTGAGATCATGATCTGAGCCAAAATCAAGAGTTGGATGCTTAACGGACTCAGCCACCCAGGCAACCCTACTATGTAATTTCTCTATAAGTCATGTCACAGCCTTCTAATACTTAGGAGCACTAACATTTCATCACTGTCCTTGGCCATTATAAACAATGAAATCACCAACAGGAAGCACAAAATTTAAAAAAAAAATGCAGCACTAAATAAAGCATGAAAAAGATACTTGTTTACAGTAGGAGAGCCAAACAAGAAGATAGAGCATCACCTTATTCTACTCCAGCTGGGAATGTGTATATTGAGTGACAAGTTTTTGGTTTTTTTAAATTTTTGATTATTATATTATGAAGTATAGTTGACACACAATGTTATATTTACAGATGTACAACATAAGGATTCAACAATTCTATACATTACTCAGTTCTCCCACTGTAAGTATAGTTACCATGCAATGTTATTAAAATATTACTTACTATATTCCCTATGCTGTACTTTCCATCTTTGTGACTTACTTATTTTATAACTGGAAGCTTGTACTACTTAATCCCCTTCACCTATTTCAACATTGAGTGACAAGTTTTTTGCAATCTGTATGTATCCACGAACGGCTGTGAAAATATTACAGGTATTGATTTCAGGATTAGAAATAAATTTTAGCAAGTAGGTGAATTTGGAAACACAGGATTGTGAATAATGAAGATTGACCATACGTGCTATTTAAGAGAAACTCATGTGAATTTCACTAACACAGGGAGACATTGAAAGCAAAAGGATGGAAATGATAAACTATGCAAAAATTATTACAAAAAGAAACCAAACAGGCATGGCTTTATTAAAACAGATAAAATAGACTTCAGAGCAGAGAAAATTACTAGAGACAAAGTTATATAATGGTAAAAGGACAAATAAGATATAATGATCTTAAATGTGTATGTACCAAGTAACAGATTCTCAAAATACTAGAAGCAAAAATTAAGCTGAAAGGAGAAATAAAGAAGTTCGCAATTTCAGTTGTAAATTTTAATACCCCCTCTTAGCAAATCATAGAACTTCTAGATAAAAATTCAGCAATATAAAGATCCTATAGAAGTGAATAAAAATGGTAATAAAATACATCAAAATATGTAGGATACAGCCAAAACACTGTTGGGATACCTATATTTGAAAAGAAGAAATGTCTCAAAATTAGTAATGTAAGTTCTTACCTAGAAAAAGAAGATAAAATTAACCCAAAGCACGAGGAAGAAGAAAGGATATAATAAAGATAGGAACAGAAATCAATAAAATTCAAAATAGAAAATCAGTGAAACCAAAAATCTGTTTTTCAGCAAAAATCAATAAGGATGATAATTCTAGAACAAGACTGGCAAAAACAAAATGAAACAAGGCATAAATAACTAACAGTAGGAATGAAACAAGAACTATCACCATACATCCTACAGCCAATAACAGAATAATTAGGGAAGACATTAAGCAAATTTACATTCATAAATTACAAAATGTAGGTAAAATAGACTAATTCCCTGAAACCTACAGAGTACTAAAATTCAACCAAAATGAAAAAACAGCCTGAATAACTCAAATGGTTAAATGTTTAAAAAAATTGAAATGGTAATTAAAAAGCTTCTAAGAGGGGCATTTGGGTGGCTCAGTCGGTTAAGGGTGTGAGTCTTGATTTTGGCTCAGGTTATGATCTCAGGGCCATGAAATCAAGCCCTATGTTGAGCTCCGCCCTCAGTGGGGAGTCTGTTGGAGATTCTCTCTCTCTCCCTCTCCCTCTGTCTCTCCCCCACTGCTTGAATGCATGTACTTTCTCTGTCTCTCTCAAAGCAAAAATAAATAAATAGATGATAGATAGATAGATGATAGACAAATAATTTAAAAAGTAAAAAATTTTAAAAATTAAAAAAAAATTACGGGGTGCCTGGGTGACCTAGTTGGTTAAGCATCAGACTCTTGGTTCAGCTCTGGTCACGATCTCATGGTCCTGGAATCCAGGATCAGTGTGCAATCTGCTTCAAATACTTTCTCCTTCCTCTTCTGCTCCTCCCCACTCAAGTGCTTTTTCTCTTTCTCTCTCAAATAAATAAATAAAACCTTAAAAGAATGTTCAAAAAATTTAAAATTCTTAAAAATTTCTTTAAAAATTAAAAAAATGAAAAATTCTCAAGAAAGAAATCCCCATGCCCGGATGGATTAACTAGGGAACTTTACAAATATATATAATGAATAACTAACACCAATATTACACAAAGTCATACAAAAAAATTTAAGAGGAGAAAGCGGTTCCTAACACATCTTATGAAGCCAGAATTCTGCTGATACCCAAACCGGACAGATAGTATAAAAAAGAGTACCAAAAAAAAAAGATATATCTCTCATGAACATAGGTGTAAAAATCCATAAAAAAGTATTAGCAAGTTGAATCCAACAATATATAAAAATAATGATGCATCATGACCATGTGGGATTTAGTCTACTTATGCTGACTCAACACTCAAAAATCCAGCATTATAATTGACCATATCAACAGACTATCACAGAAAAATATGATTTATATCAATTGGCACAGAAAAAATATTTGATAAAATCCAAAATTCATAATAAAAGCTCTCAGCACATTATGACTAGAGGAGAATTATCTCAACTTGATAAAGAACATCTACTAAAACCTACAGCTAACATTATATTTTGTGTTGTGAAAAACTGAATACTTTCCTTCTAAGATTGATAAGAAGGCAAGGGTGGTCACTCTCACCACTCCTGTTCAATACAGTGTTGGAAATTCTAGCCACTAAAATAAAGAAAGAGAATAAAGGCATAAAAATTGGAAAGGAAGAAATAAGTTATTCCTGTTGGCAGATGACATAATTGTCTACATTTAAAAAATCCTAAGAAACCTATACACATAAAAATGTTTAGAACTAATAAGTGAGTGAAGCGAAGCTGCAGAATATAAATTCAAGGGGCACCTGGGTGGCTCAGTCGTTAAGCGTCTGCCTTCGGCTCAGGTCATGATCCCAGGGTCTGAGATCAAGGCCTACATTGGGCTCCCTGCTTGGTGGGAAGCCTGCTTCTCTCTCTCCCACTCCCCCTGCTTGTGCTTCCTCTCTCTATGTCTCTCTTTCTGTCAAATAAATAAATAATCTTAAAAAAAAAAAGAATATAAATTCAATACGAGAAAACCGATCACATTTCTATGTACTAATAATAAATACATTAAAAAAATTAAAAACCCAATACTATTCATAATTGAAAAAGGTGCTCTCCTTGACACAACTTTCTTTAGGCTCCTCTGAACATTCTTCCTGACTAGGCCTCAGTGTTGGCCTGCCTACAGCAAAGAATCCTGATAAGTCAGTTTAGCAAGAATCCTTCTGCCCTCGATGTCTGATCACCGTTGATATCTAACCAAGTTCAACATCCCTCACTCTTGATGTATATGTTCCTGTCCTAACATTAGTAAAATTCCTGTTAAGTCAGCTTAGCAAGAATCTCCTTTCCCTTGGTGTCTCCTCTTAATTTTCTATCCACTGACCTCCTCATTCTATTCACTGGCTATAAATTCCAGCTTGTTTTTGTATTTAGAGTTGAGATCAGTTGTTCTCCTTTATTGCAACAGAGTTGACCTTCACTGCAAAAGTTTGAATAGAATAGTTTGAATAGAATCTTATCACCTTAACAAATGTCAGAATAATTTTTTTTACACAATTACTTCAAAAGAAAAGAAAATACTTAGGTATATACCCCCAAACAAACAAAAAACATGTACAGGGCTTATATGCTGAAAAATTTTATCTTTAATATTATTTTGAAAAATGCTTTTATTACCTGACTAGGGTATTTTGCTAAATACTCATGTATTTCTTGAAGGAGGAGGAATGACAGTTTCTCAGATGGAAGAGCTACTGAGTTAATTGGAACACAATTCTGCACATAAATTATCGTTTGCAGAAAATGATGAGGGATTCACAACCACTCTTTTCTCTTAGCTGCCCCTCCCATCCTAGTTTAATAATTGGATTTGTAAGAAGTTGGGTGAAAGCTGGCTGCAGGTTTGGTATTCCACCAAATGCACTTGGGAAACACTTGTCACTGTCGTTGGACCCTGAAACATATTCAGAGAGTGAACAGAAAGAAGTTATTGTTATTATATAATGCAACTAAAGCAAAAGGTTCTGATCAGTGGTATTCTACACACCAAGTCATATCAAACTTGCAATTATACTAAACCTGAAAGATTAGAGAGTTCCGAATAATGGAATTTTATCCATGTGCCAGACACACTGTATGTTTTTTTTTGGGGGGGGGGTGGTGAATGATTTCTGTTCTTGGACTTTTAGAATAACATCTTTGTCTTTGGGGATTCTCAGAAATATAGAAAGAAAATATAGAAACATAAATTCTCAGTTATTTTCTAACACTGCCAAAATCTCTCTATGGTCCTAAAATAAATCTGAGTTCTTTAAGGTTTCCTGTATAACATGGGATTAATAATATGCATTATCTATAGGCAGAGCTCACTAGAAGAAACATGCATTATAGAAATAAATTATTCTTGCTTTATGTGTGCCATCATTTGACAGAACTATGTATCTTCTTCCCGTAGAATTTTCCGGGTAATAGAGGCTTTTACAAGACTGTATATTAACATTCACAAACGATACTAAGAGTGTCTGATAAGTTTGGCATAAGGAGACAGAGAGTGGGTTATTCTGAGAAAAGTCGTTCAAGACCATGATTTCCCACAGCCATACAAATGAAGTCATTTCAGGATTATCTCCTAAGAAATGGCTTATTTTAAAAAGAATTCGTAGATGATGATATTTAAGGCTGTCCCAGTTAAAGTTAGGTAATGTGACCATAGCGAATACGTTTTCAATGCTATCCCTAATTTTCTCATTGTCTTTTCTTTTCTCCCAATCCCCATCTCCTCAGATCTCTCTCTGTCTCTCTCTCTCTCTCTCACTTTTTATTCTCTGTCTGTGTGCCTGTCTCTTTCTCTCTCTCTCTCTCTCTGTGAGAAAGAGAAATGAAAGTTTGCTAGTTATAGTTTTCTGGCTCAATTCATTAAAACGTAGAGATTTAAAGATTGAAGAGATTTTATGCATTGCCTCAAAATCTTACAAAAATTATCTTAGGATTCAATCAGTATACAGAAAAAGGTTATAATGTATAGTGAGCTTATTTTCACTTTCTTGGGCCTTAATAGTAAAAGTTTAAAAAGAAAAGTAATTTGATCTTCCTAAAGATATTCAAAGACTCCAAATAATCAGGGAGCCCAGACATAACACAAAGAAAAATAAAGACCAGGCAATATAGGCTATCTGAGGTACATTTTTCTAGGAAGCAGAATAAAGATTCTACCACGAAGATCAGCACAGGCTCATTTTATCCTAAATTCTTTGAGAAGTTATTTTCTTTCTCTCTGCTATTCTAAGATTAACTCTTTTTATAGTTAATCTTGTTGTAATGAGCAGTGCAGCAATACTTCCAGTTTCATGGGTTTTGTTTTCCCTTTTTTTCATCCCATTATTCTTTCTGTATGGGAACAAGTGAACATGTTTGTTTTCTCAAAGCCTATCAATATTGCTTATTGTGACTCTAGTCATCAACAAGAACCACATACTTCACAGCAGTGATTTTCAACTGGCAATGGAGGAAAAGAATAGCTGAATCACATGGCAACATTTCCTAACTGCATAGAAAATCTTCCCTAAAGATTCTCATGGCTGTTTGGTTATAAGCAACAAGTGAACAAGGACTGCCTGCTTTGAATGCTTTTTGCCTAGAAAGGTAATAGGCAGATGGAGAGTGGGGGAGAAGAAGCAAGTGCCATCTCTCTTTTCAGACCAAGAAATATCACTGTTATGATCTGATGTTACTAGAATGAATACCCTAGTCTCAGACGTATTGGGGCACATGAAAGACTGGGAACTATCCCTGTGCATAGAACATGACCCCATCACCATTTTGTTTTTAAGTAGGCTCCACGCCACATGGAGCCCGATGCAGGGCTTGAACTCAGATTCCGAGATCGAGACCCGAGCTAAGATCAAGAGTTGGACCCCCAGCAGACTGAGCCACCCAGGTCCCTGCCCTCCCTCACCATTTTACATGCTTCTTTTAAGGGAAGAAAAATAAGTTATCATAAATAATATTACTCTAAACATAGTATGAACTCACTGTTAAAAAAGTTGTCTTAGAACTTAGGCCATGCCATTCCAATTTCCATATTATTTAGAGTTCCCATCTCAGTGATTCTTAAAAGAAAACAGTTTAAGTATGTATTGAAGTGAAACAATGATTAGAATGTTTATTCTTTCTGAAAAAAATGGCTGCTGTAAGTGTATTTGTACTTTCGTTTCTCAATCAAATTAGAATTCTTCAATGTTTCTAGCACAATTTAAGAAAAACACAAAAGCTGGAATTTCAGACATGAGTTCAAGTTCTCCATCCTTAACCAGGTAGTGTGTGACTCTGGAAAATCAAGTTAAGCTCTCTAATAGAAAATCTATTTCCTCATCAGTAAAACTAGAATAATTATTTTAAAGTGCTTATCACAGTAACTGTACAAATTAAGTACTCAATAAATGGTAGCTATCATATTTATATGAGATTAGCTCTGTAGAATATTAACCAGTAAGTCAATATATATTTAAATATGTGTTTGATTAAAATGGAAAGTTGTTGATTTAATTTAAAAGTTAATTTACAATAAAACAAACACAAATGCTTACAACTAAGATCTTTGGTAATTATTTATAGATTATTCTAAGTTTGTTGCTAAAGAAAGCTGAAACTAAATGATAAAGGAATCAATTCTGATAAATCATGAATTTTCTTCTATATTTCAGCACATTATCATGAGATAAAAATAATAAAACTTTCACATCTACCCTCTAAAAATTTAAAATTTAATTCAATAATTGTATTCAAATTATTAGTTTTGTATTTTGTTTTCTTGGGGGAAAATTTGTCAGTATATAACATGAGTCCAATAACAAACAACTGCCATTTGCCCTAGGCTGCTGATGCTTATGAAATGCTAACATATTTCAGAGAAGATCAGAATGGTAAGTGTAAAAAGCTAAAAGAAGGGATGTCTGGGTGGCTCAGTTGGTTAAGTGTCCAACTCTTGATACCAGGTCAGGTCTTGATTCTCAATCTTGGGGTCATGAGTTCAAGCCCATCTTGGGCTCCATTTAAAAAAAAAAAGAAAAAGCTAAAAGAAGATAAATATGAAAGAAGCAGCATTCCTAGGGAAACTAAAAGTCATTTTGTTTTTTAAAGAATAAGGAAAACACAGGATTGGTCATATTTTGGAAGAGTGTTGTTACCATCCTCTGTCCATCATTTTCTTCAAAATGCATGGTACCAAAAAAATAAAAAAATAAAATGTAGCTGCTCATTGACTGCCAAGGAATCTATATTCTCAATGATTAAATCCTAGGTAAAATGGAGAATTTCTACTTACCCTCAACTCTGTCTAAGAACTCAATTTGCTTCCAGTGATTTAGCTGATTCTAAGTTGAAAAGGAAAAAAATATATATATTTTATAAGAAAATTTCATTTTTGTACTTGAAAAAATCCTCAAATCATAATTTTGAAGAACTGAAAACGTACAGAGATTTTTTTTTATTTTGAATGTCTTTACTTTTGAATCAGTTTTAGAAATAGTAATAGGAAAAATAATCATGTTTTACTGTGTTTCTACTCATAAAAGACTGAAATTAATACATAGGTACTGTATGGGTATTGCATGAGTATATATTATTACACATAATAATATCAAACCAGAATCAGACTTTAATATTAGTTTACAATTTGGCTTTCTAGTAGAGCTAAAAATTAAGGAAAGAAATAGAGTCCTAAATGGATGAAAGGGGGAAGGTAAGTTATTTAACTCTTTTTAGATCTGTTACCACAAAACATTTTTAAGAAGGACCAGAGGAAATAATGTAGTCAAGAATTAAGCAAGCTTTAAGGATCTTGGGTTAATTTAGTTTTATTTAAGGTAAATCTTAGAATCTGTGGGTTAAATTCATGAATGCATGGCTTTATTAATATTAATATTATTTGTTCTCTTATTCTTATGAAGAAATGAAAATTATTGCTTCCTCTAATTTTCTTTCCAGCTTAGATATAAGGCAGACAACTCTGGTACTATCTTATAGCACAAGGGAAGCTGATCAAATTTTGTAAAAAACTATGAACTTAAATGAGTAAATAATAGAACAGTGAGGGATGAAAATAGTCTCTCAAAACACAAACATTTCCAAACTTTTGTCTCTCTCAATTTGGGAATGAAATTTTACTTGTCCATGTTTTCTCAGTAATTCATTGTCAACAATTTGGAGTAGAAATGAGCTTAGATTAGAAGTCAGGAGACCTGGGAGTCCTTTTTTCGTCTATTAATATGGCATAAGATTTGGGATGAGGCACTACTTTATAAAACATCATAAAATTTTAATGTCAAAATGTCTAGTCTGTAGGCAAAATTACAAAGTAGACATATGAAAATAATTGGTGGTCTCAGGTGGGTTTCATACCAAAAACTGAACAAAATTTGTTTTGCTCTGGGCACCATGTCTTCAGTTTCCTTTTCCTTTCTACATAAATATATAGACAAGGTCTTCAGAGAACACCTCTAACACTGCTCTGGTTTAGAAATAACCGCATACATGATTTCATATCTTATTTAAGCCACTTAAACCACACAGCTGCGTTCCCTGTCTTGTTTTGTTTTGTTTTGTTTCTGGATAAAAAAAAAAAGATCTTAAACAGCAGTGATGTCATATCTATGTTCTTTAGACACACAACTGCATCAGCAGCTCTCAGTTTCTGTATGTTTGGGGGGAAGGGGTAAAGTATCTATAGTTCTGGAAAGTAGAGTACCTTCTTTTTATGACTTGAGAAGTACTGGCTATCTCCGTTTTTATCAGATCTCCACAACTGTGATATTCTTCACCGTGTATCCCTCTCACCACCAGAAAATGAAATACTCATCGTTATAACTTTCTTGCCAGCTCTTTCTTTCTGAGTATCGGGTAATTGTTAAGCCTCTCCCTACATGTCTTTCTCAGAGCTTGTTCCTATAATAGTTTTCTTTGAACTTCATCTGAGCTTATAACCTTATCTTCCCTGATGCACTTCTCCTGGACTTAGATGCCCCTTTATAACTTCCTTACAAGTAGATCTAGTCTAGTCAGTCCTGTTCATATCAGAAACTAATTTCCACCTTTGACCTGCTTTTTCCTAGATAGCAAGATAGTATGGAGCTGCTTCATTAGGATTAAAGGGATCAATTGTCTACAGAGGTCTAGATCCTTCCTAACATCACAGATATCTCTTATGATGGAGACCCCACAGCCACACAAGAACCCTCATCCCAATTTTGAGCAGCCTTTGTTGATAGGAAGATTTTTCTTTCGGTTTGCCAAAATTTGCTTCTGCAAAGCTCTTACTCAATGGTTCTCATTTTGCCTTCTGTGTCCAATCAAAAATGCATCTATTCTTGTTTCTACATGATAGCCCGGGTCCGCCAACAAGTCCTGGTGTCCCATTTGGGCCCTAACAGGAAAACAGTACCATGTAAGGGCTGTAAAATAACACTGCGTACACAGCCTATGCTACTTTACCTTGTCATTTAATAAAGACATGTTAAGAAACTGTCTGATTCCTTGTTTATGTTATTGTTTATAGTTGAGAATGACTCTGATTGGAATCCAAGCAGAGTAGGATGTTTTTGTTCCTTGGTTCAGGATGCCATAATTAAATACCACAAATTTACTGGCTGAATAAACAGAAATGTATTGTCTTACAGTTTTGCAAACTAGAAGACTGAGATCAAGGGTTTAGCAGATTTAGTTTCATCTCTTGGCTATGAGGGAAAATCTGTTCCAAGCTTTTCTGTTAGCTTCTGGTGGTTTGCTGGCAATCTTTGGTGTTCTTGGTCTTATAAACACATCATCCTACTCTCCATTTTCTGGTTCACATGATATTCTCCCTATTGTGTCTGCTCTATGTTCAAAGTTCGCCTTTTCATAAAGACACCCATCATATTAGATTAGGGCCCAGCATAATGACCTCACCTTAATGTGAACATCTACAAAAATCTTATTTCTAAGTCAAGTTGCATTCTGAAGTACTGGGAGGTAGGACTACAACATATGAATTTTAGGGAGACTCAGTCAACCTGTATAACTATTTGGTATGGGTAAAATGGTAGATCAGTGTCTGACAGTAAATGTTTGATAAATATTTTCTACTATTGTTGTCATGATTGCTTAGAGTGAGCCAATTTGATATATAGAGCCATTTGTGCAAGACGAGGCCCTCTGATTATCAGCAATATTGTGGATTGCCCTGCCTCTGACTGCAGAACTCCAGACACATTCTACTGCTACTACTTGCACCTCCCATGCCTTAGGTAAGAGCTTGACATTCAAGCAGAGGATTGTAAAGTGGGAACCTTTCTTCTGAGAGGGGATAGAAAGCTGGAAAAAGCACTAAGACCTCACATAGAACTAGATTCACCTGTACAAACCACTAGTCATGAATTCATTCACAAGTGGGAGTCACTTCTACATATTTCAGTCATATTAGTTGCATGGTCATAGATGGACATAGCCCTGCCATGGACATAGATAGCCCTGCCACATTTGTAGCCTCATTTCTAGGATAACAACCCAAGCCGTTCCAGTAGCTTCTTTATGTAGTATGGTTTATTTCCCATCAGCCAGTTTACTTTTCTCTGAACATGATCCATTTTGACTATAATCCCTTTAAAAAAAAGTCCTTGGATTTGGAAACAAGACTTAAATACAGTGGAGACAAAAATACGATTTTTCTGGACATTATATTTCTTAATGTTTATTACCTTTGTTTCCTTTTTTAAAAGCAGGTATATCAGAATGAATTCATTGTGTTCTCTGATGCTTTCTCAAAAGTATCTCATAGTCATGATAATGAAAGTGCATATGCCAGTGAAACAGCTTTGTAGGGGAGGGACAATGGTGATGATGGTGATGGTGATGATGGTGATGACGATAATAGATGACAGATAGATAGATAGATAGATAGATAGATAGACAGATAGACTGAGAGAATTATTGTCAGAAATTGGATTTAAGTGATAGTGGGGTTTGGCCAGGAAGTCCAAAATCTATAGGACAGGCCATTAAGAAAAGCAGACTAGAACCTTCAGCAAGGCCAGGTACTGGAGTCCACAAGCAGAATTTCCTCTTCATCAGGAAAATCTCAATTCTATTCATAATGTCTTTTACCAAATTGAATCATGGCCATCCAGATTATCCAAAATCTCCTTTGTATGAAGTCAACTGATTGCAAATGTGAATCACACTTACAAAATACCTTCACTACAGTATCTAAATTAATGTTTGATTTAATAACTGGGTACTACCATTTAGTCAAGTTGACACATGAAACTGACCACCACAGGGACTAATTCCAGCTCTAAAAATTATTTACGGCTGCCTGGGGTGCCATGTTCAGTAGGATTCTGAGGTTGTGTCTAGCCTCAACAGTAGGAGCACTTAGCAATATTTGTCAAGTGCAAGGGAAAAAGGAATGGCTACATATAGAACTTACTTTTCTTAATCTAATAACAGAAATAGATAAACATGAGTAATACATAGTCAGCTGTGTTTAGTATCAGAACAGAGAACTCAAACAAAATACTATACTACCAAGAAAAATGCAGGTGTATATCATGATGTAAACACAGTTTCTCTGGGGTAATACAATGTATACTTGGTTTTTCCAGTAGCCAATTTTTCAATTAGAATATACAAATAGTAAATTCATTGAACAGTAAAAAGTAATATTTAAAACATCTAAAAAAGAATAGAGAGATGAAAGATGAATTACATTTCTTCTCGATGTTCACAATGTATTGATAATAAAAAATACCTAAATGACATACACATAGATTATTTAAATTAATATTTATAATCAAGCTCATTATACTTCAAGTATATGACTGATACATTTGGAATTTCAATGTATATTTTTTGGTCTATGAACAAATGACAGTGTAGTAATAGATGAGATTGAGATTCTGACCATCAGAGAAGTTTCTGAAGGCTTGCCCAGCCACTTTTCCAAGTCTGTGTGTACATTTTCAATGTTTAGGCTCCTCTGACCCCAAACTTGGCCCCTCATATTCCCTTTTTATACAGCATTATGAACTTCACTTTGTGCCTTGCATGTATGTCCCCACCAAACCCCAATAGTGCCCAAGGCTCTTGTCATTCTCAGGACTCTCAGGGTCCCAAATAGGCCTACCCAGGTCACTTATAAAGCCTTTATTTTTCTGCTAATGGGTCAGACTGCCATAAGATTGAGTACCACTTCTAAAATCTTTGAATGCCAGCAAAATCTTGCTGGTCCCCAAACTTTCTGCAATGCCTATTTCAGAATTTTATACTGACACATAAAACCTAACTACATTTCTCCCATCTTCCTCCTAGTAGTCTTATCCCCGTGTCCCAGAAACTCTCAAACCTGATTCTTCTTTAATGGTTATTTTACTTGTCTACTAAGTGCATGAATGGAGATTACTGATAGTAAAATGCTTTATTGTCCTATATTACTCAAGCTACTGGCATCTTTCCGATTCTACATCTCTTTTATCCTATAAATTCTCCAAACTTAATGTCCCATGTTTTCCTTAAATAGAGTTAATTAGTATAAAGAGGGCTCAATCGAAAAAGATACTTTGAGTTAGAAACAAGCTTGGAAAAGGTAAACCAGTAATTCTCTACCACACGGATTTTTGCCTCTGAGAGTGTCTGGAGGCATCTTTGCTGGTCACAACTGAAGGAGTGGATGCTACTAACATCTAGTAGTGAGTAGAGGCCAGGGATGCTGCTTAACATCCTACAATGCATAGGAGAGCTCTGCCCCCCCACTCTCACACCCCCTCAAAACCCTACCCTCTTACCCCCCCAACCTGGCAATAAGAGGTGTCCAGCCCAAAATGTCAGGAGTGTCAAGGCTGAAAACTCTAGAGATAAATAAAGGAAACTTCTAATTATTTTTTGGTGCGGATGAGTGATAAAGATACAGGTGAATTATCAACCTGCATTTTTACTAAAAAGAAAATAAACTTAAATTTCTGAGAGATAGATTGTTTAGCTAAACGAACTTTCTGATTGTAAATTGTTTCAGCAAATGTTCAGAGTGTATTGGCATTTTTCTTGAATGATTTTAAGTATATTCCTGCCTAAAGTGGTGGAGAAAATGTATGAACGTTTCAGGGTTTTTATATTATTAGCATTCTGGGAACAACAGATACCATTTCATGAAATAAACAAACAAAACCCAAAAGATGTGTCACTGCTCTGGGACTTTTTCCTGATTTACTTTTACTGGTGTTGATTATGAAATTATCTTTTTCATATATCCATATTATGTCTTCAGTCTCATCACTGAAGTTTATAATATTTAACATTACCAGCAAAATAGCCTAATGATTGACATTAAAAAATCTTAGCTCATTTTCTCAAAATTTGTATGTGTGCTACCTCTATGGTAAATAGCAGCAATTGCTATACTATTTGGAGTTTATTTGTACTCAACTCTTTGGAGTTGATTTGTATTCTTCAACTTTTGAGCAATGAATTATCCTTTCAATTGATAGCTATTTTAAAACAAAATACAGAAGAATGTAATTTCATAATATTACTAGTGGATGCAGACTCTCTCCCACTTTTTTTTAACTGAGAGCTCTTCCTTATGGCTACAAAGTAGTTCTATTCATTGTATTGTCTTTGCTTATTTTTATTGAAAACAGCATTTAAAAATCATTTTAAATAAGAAAACTCAGGTAACTTACACTTGATGTCAGAGAAGGGTTGATTTTTTTTTCAGAAGATATTTGGATATTTGAATATAGCTGGTGCATTCATTTTAATCCAGTCAAGAGAACTGACCTTTCCTATGAGGAATTGGGTATATAGGTAACACTGAGATAGCAACTGTAGGAAGCAGCTCCCACAGCTGGAGGTGGGAGAACAGAGAATAAGGTTGGACTTGTCAGAACACAGAATCTTGGAGTGGGACCCTTGGGAGGGTCCTTTTAAATTGATGTAAGAGAAGGATTGATTTTTTTGGTAATTTTTCATAATTGTAATTTGTAATACTTTTAATTAAAATATTGAAAGTTCCTGCATTAACTGATATTTGGTATTCCTTGACTATTTAGAGTGGCTATTTTGAGAGGTTTTAATAGCTTCTATTTTTTCCCAAGTATTAGTAATCTCTACTTCCACTTACTTACCTTGCTTCAGGAGAGAATGTCTCTTTATATCTTGGATTATAGCTATGTATGTGCATGCTTTATCTTTCCTTTCAGATTACAAACTGCGGAGAAGAAATGTGCCCTTTTCCACTTTATATCTGCTGACATACTCAACCAAATTTCTGGAAATTAGAGTTGCATATATAACTATATATATAAATGAAAGTGTGTATCTTCTGTATCTATAATTAAAGAGAAACTGAATTGATACTGTAATATAACAGGTAACACACACACACACACACACACACACACACACACACACACAGGAGGAAGCCAAGAGTGTGATATGGCTCTGGCATTAATGAGCTATGTGACCTGAGGCAAGTTATCTAATCTCTTTGGGCATCAAGACTTCTAGTCTATGTATGATATTTTTACTCACACGCCTAAATATAAAATGAGCAATGAGCTCTGTTTCCATTTTCTCTCAGAGATAGGTAGAAATAAAGGCCCCTTATTCAGGCAAAAATACCTGCTACTGCCAACTTTAATGAAAGTCTTAAAGTCATAGTCTTCTGGCAGCTGCTCTTGTAAGTGGAGAAAATAGTTGATGACAGCTTCTGGCCTCGGAAGCCTCTGGCAGTTACAGCTTTACAGGTCTTTTCAGTAGGATCCCCAGAGCCAACTCCTTTTCTACTGGGTGTTCAACCTCAGATATATTAGTGCCACTGTCTATGAGGAGGAAAGTTGGCGAGTGAGTGGAAGAGGCCCATACAGGTTACTATAAGTGTTGTCCACGAAGTAGGCAGAAAATCCAGGAGCAGCTGATAATGAAAGTATTGTTGTTCAGCTCCAAACCCACCCTCCTGTACTCTTCTTTATGATCCTGGAACTGGAAGTATGCAAACCACACTTCTCCCGTCCAGCTGGCTCTGTTAAGCTCTGCTATAGGGAAATTTAAAGTAAGGTTAGAAGGGTGAAGGAGAGAAAAAGAAGTTGCTCTTTCCTGTCTGCTTTCACTTTCCGTTAACATCACATTGGCTGCAACACCTAGTTTAGTTTCTGATTTTTTCTAAACTCTCATTGTACCTCAGTGTACCCCTCAGAAGTATCAGTCCAGTTGGCTGATGCACTCTTTTCAGGGGTCTTAGTAGGAGCTCCAGAAGGTCTCACTCCAAGATTCTGTGTTCTGACAAGCCCAACCTTATTCTCTGTTCTCCCATCTCCAGCTGTGGGAGCTGCTTCCTGTAGTTGCTATCTCAGTGTTACCTATATACCCAATTACTCATATTAAAATGAATGCACCAGCTGTATTCAAATATCCAAACAGGCAGAAGCACAAGGCCATTAGTGAACAATAGAAATATAAACACACACCTAGGATTTGAAGGTGGAACTCTAGTCCCATGGCGTGTACATGTGAGTGTGCACATGTGTATGTCGGGCCCGGTGGGCAAGAACAAGACAGGGCACAGTTTATCTAAAGTCCCAAAATGCTTGGGAAACCAATGCAGTTACTAACACAGAAGCTTAAGAATTCTTAAGATGGTAAAATAGCCCAATTCCAACTTCGTCCTGCAACATCAACTCTAAATTACAGTGGTAAAAGAAATTTGGATTTTGTTAGTAAAATAAAATAAAATAAAATAAAATAAAATAAAATAAAATAAAATAAATACAAATGATAAGATAGGGCACCTGGATGTACAGTTGGCTAAGCATCTGACTCTTGGTTTCAGCTCAGGTAGTGATTTCAGGGTCCCGAGGTCGAGCCCCAAGTCAGGCTCCGCGCTCAGCTCAGAGTCTGCTTAAGACTCTCTCCCCCTCCACCTCTACCCTTCCCCTCTCTCTCCAGAAATAGATAAATAAGTCTTTCAAAAAATGAGAAGATATTGTGGAGAGAACAAAGGCTGTCTTGATCTGCCACGTATGTGAGAAGCAAAGGTTGAGGCCTGAGGTAAGAGGTAACTACAGGCAGGAGTGTAAGAAGGGTTTTAGTTTGTGCCGTAGCATCCACTGCCTTTGGACAAACAGTGCTTTCCCTTCACTTCAGAAATTGGCAGAGACAACCTAATGACGTGGGCCTCTACATGATAATATCAGGGAAATAGGAGAACATCCTCAAAAAGATGAAGAAAATACATGTGGACTGAGATGCCATCTTCTGGCATTCATTCCTCCTCTCCTTCCTCTTCACCCTAGACCTAATGGATTACAAATCTAAGGTGACTGCCTTCTCCCACCACTGCTGTTTGAAATAAGAAAAAATAAATAAATAAAGATGAAAACTTGCTGAGAGTAAGTGTCTGGGAAATGAAAACAAACAGGCATGATAAACAGTGGTCCTGTTGTTCCTGGATCCATCCTAGAAAATGGGGATAAATCATAAGATTTACACTAACTGAAGAATACATAAATACTAGATTTAAGAATTCTTCCAGAAAGCAACAGAGAAGAAAAAAAAGATAGAAAATGCAAAAGAAAAGCTGAATAATTAGAGAAGTCAAAGTGTCAGATATGTTCAAGAAATCAATAATGATAAAAATCCTGAGTATGGGTCTTAAGTTATAGTTAGTCATGATAGAACCAAAAGAATGTATAACTTTGAACTAAAGAAGAAAGCTCTGTCTCCACTGGCAGGGGTAAGGGGGAAACAAAAAGCACAGCATATGGGAATATGAACTAAGATAACAAAAATAAATCATAATGTACTAATAAAAATATAGATATATAAATGAGTTACTCACCAGTGAACAGTCATTAAAAACTCAATAAATTCTAAAATACCCAAATCACATACACTATGTTTTTGCTCATAATGAAATAAAATTAATAATTAAAAATGGATTAATAATAAAAATCCCATATGTAGAAACCAAATAATATCTCACTGAATAATCCTTTTATTTAAAGGTAAATTAAGATCTATGTAATGGTGAATAATGATGAGAACCCTATATGATAATTTTGTGAGATGCAGCTAAAGTTGTAGTTAGAGGGAAATTTAGAGATGTAAAGACATTTATTGTAACACGATAAAAGTTAAAATAGATGAGCAAAAGATTGGAGGAAAAGAAATCAGTTCGACCCAGAGACTGAGGCAGTTATGAATAGGTATCTCTAGTTAGGAGAATTGGGTTCAAATGTGGAGATTTGCTCTCAGGAGGCTTAGTGACTAGAAATAAGATAAAAGATCAAAGCTGGAGTAAGAGAATGACTAAGGGATAAATCTCCTAGTAAGAAAAGGGACATCCTTGGGGCACCTGGGTGGCTCAGTGTGTTAAAGCCTCTGCCTTCGGCTCAGGTCATGATCTCAGGGTCCTGGGATCGAGCCCCACATCAGGCTATCTGCTCAGCAGGGAGTCTGCTTCCCCCTCTCTCTCTCTGCCTGCCTCTCTGCCTACTTGTGATCTCTCCCGCTCTGTCAAATAAATAAACAAAATCTTTAAAAAAAAAAAGAAAAAAGAAAAAAAGAAAAAAGAAAGAAAAAAAAAGAAAAGGGACATTCTTGAGTTCTTCATATTCATATAAACACTATTTTGGGGTGACCAAGTTGCTGAGTACACAAGGTGGGACAAACAATGCTAGTAGCAGTTGAGCGTTAACAAAAATCTCTGTGGTCCCCTACAGCTCAGTCTATATCTCCTATCTACTGCTAGCCACGTGTGACCTCGGGCAAAATATTTGGCCTCTCAGACTCAGTTTAATGCTCTAGAAAAAAAAAAGCTCCTCTTAGAGGTTTTGCAAGAAACAAATGAAAAAATATATTTATTGTGAGAGTTATTATTGTTTTTGGCATGGAAAAATATGAGGGCAAATGATGCTCAGTCTGTAGCACCTTTAGTGACAAACATAGAACATTCCCCCAATGAGCTGACCTTCTTCGTGGCAACTATTTTGTGTTATCACTTTTCTTTGAATATATTTTCTTGGAGTATAGAAGCCAGACACATCCAAACTCCACATTATCAGAACCCAGATTATGTTACCTCACAGCCCAACAACTCTTCTCTGAGGCCTGGGAGAAGTCTACAGATAATAGTTTGTCTTCTTTCTCTCAATATCTGGCACTTTCCCTTTTCTCTACTACAACCATCCTGTCTTCGGGGGTCATGCCTGTCACTCATCCTGTGACAGGTATAATTGAATATGTTATCATCTTGGGGACTGAACTATCACCCCAAAATCCTCCTTGTGTCTTCCCCAAAAGCAGAAAGACTATATGCATAAGTGTGCCTCTGGCGATGCCTGCTGCCTCCAAATTAGGTGTACAAATTGATCTGAAATAAGTAAATAACTTCTTGTTGGGGAGCAATAAAAACTAAAACTAGAATGTGCCAAATGTTGAGTACTGAAATCGTATGGAGGTTAACAGATACCTTTGAAGAATTCAGTCCACAAAATTCTTAGTATGTTTCCTTCCAAATCACTTCAACACACCTAGTTCGAAAATTAGATTTTACCTGTCATATTTTGAAGATGTGACTTCTCTAATAATTTGAATAGCATGAACAATCGCTTTGAAACAATGAGGATGGTTTTGGCATTTACTCTCAGCTCTTACCATAGAAATAATATTGTCATTTTATTTGTAAATTTCAAATTAATATTTACCTATTAAATCTACCATATGGTTAAGTATTGGGTTTTGTCATTTTTTTAATAGATTAGATTAGATTTTCCTAAATTTGCCTGCTCATAAGAAACACCCAGACTGATTGTTAAAAATACAGATTTCAATGCTCTACCGGATAAAATTCTCTAAGGAAGGAACCTGGAAATATTACTTTTGATAAAAACCTTGCGATTCTTTATATTCAGAGTAAGTTAGAAATATCAGTAACTAGTAGAGAGGAAAGAATCCTATCTGGATTCAGAATATCTGATTGCCATGTGAATCCCCTAGAAATGAATTCTCCATCCTATAATACTCCATTTATTTTTAAGCTGTGTACAAATTAGCAAATCTTATATATTCATGGAAGGAAGAATAAATGGGCCTCCATACGAAGCAGGATTAAGTGTGGGACATTTAAAGATATATCGACCTTCTCACACCCAATTTCTAAGTTAATGCTAAAATCATCATTGACCAAAAGAAGTCTTCTAGGTCATAGCAAGACACATGTGATACAAATGTTTTGTGAAATTGAGGTATTGAACAAAAGAGTTAACAGAACAGTATCTAGAATCAGCAGTGCCTAGGTTAAATCTCAGCTCCATCATGGACTTTGTAAGTTACTTCTCTTGCATCTGTTTCCTCATCTGTAAAAAAAATAAATAAATAATAATAATAATAATAGACTACTTCATAAGATTGTTATGAGGTTTAAATATAATAATTCATGTAACTCATTTGAAATAGTAGTAAGCATTATATAAATGGTTCCTATTATTGCTATCACCATGCATTTATTTTTAAAGTATATTCAGGGTATATGTATACACTCAAAGTATTCATATACATTTAATACATAATCCAGGTATTGTACTAAGTACTTTATATTGATTACCTCAATTAATTGTAACCCCAGTCATTTGTGAATATTTTTAACCCCATTTTATAGGCTAAAAAATTGAGGCTCAGAAATGTATGTAATTAATCTAAAGTCATATAATTACAAAGAAGTGGTTCAAACCAAGTGTTGATTATTCATAGCTAAGAGAGATCACATCCAACTGGGAACAACTAGCATTATGGACCCAGATGACTACACATTTTTTAACATCCTACAATTAAGTTACTTTTCTTAAGCTCTTAGCCTTGGCTAGTTTGTGCATAGCTGAATGCTCTTTATTAGTAGTTTTGTTTACCTTGGAATGTTTCATTAGTTTATATTTTTCAGGTTTGATGCCTATGAGAGAACATTTTCCTGCAAGATGGTAAAGAATGTGGTACTGGTTAGATTATGGTAAAAGCAGCTCAGTGGGATCATCTCCGCAAGAACTGATATTTAAATGAAGTAGTCCTTGGGAACTGGTTGAGGAAAAGGGTTTTAAGTTTGAAGAAACTTTAGTTGAGAACTACTACTTGAGAAGACAAGACTTTGAAGCCTCCTTGAATCAACAGGGTAGAAATACAAATGTAATGTTGTATTCTTTCCTATGAATATAGACCTATGAATATAGAAAGGACACTTTTTTTTTAATTTGAAAATTTCATGCAAGTTGTAATATAGAAGTGATAAGACCTCAAAAATATAAGGAAAGAAGTTCCAGGGCTAAAGAATTTGCTTCCAAAGAATATGTCTGTCCGTCGAGGATGAGGGCTTTCATTGCACTTGGGTTTCACCTAGAAGCTTATCTCAGTTGACCACTTGTGCCCCATATCAGTCAGAAATATCATAAAGTCAAACCAAACCATTTTGCAATAATTTCCAAGAGTACATAGTGCATGTCAGAATTGATTTCCTATTTCTATTGCACCTGTTAATTAATGTTTTATTTTTACATGGGTTAATATCTAGATTTTACTCTGAAGAGTCTTGGTTTTGTCCCTTTATGGTTCTAGGGTCTAATAGTTTTTGAAAAATTATAAATATGAAGATATACTTTGCAATCGGTTGTAAAATGTCATGTTTTATTTTACCTCTTTCATCTTACATACAATGTTGTTTAAAAAGATTCTGTTAATGCTAAAATATGAGAACCACTGATACAATATAATCAATGGTCTATTTATTTTTGGGGTTAATTGCATCAGAAATATTTCCTGGTTGTGCCAGCTCCTTCAAGAGTTGTTAAGGAGAGACTGGACTAGATATTTTTTATTGTAGAAAGGAACCTGAGAGCAGATTCTCAGATATTATCAAATATACGGGAATTCTTGCTAACTAGTTTATATGCTATAAACCATTAGAATTTTAGAAGGCCAATGACAGCATCCCTATTATCTGCCTGAATTCACGAAGCAAATGAGAGATACATCCAGGGAATAGAAAGAGAGAAACTAGACATTCCCTGAATTAACAGATTTACCCTCCTTCCTTCCATCCATTGACATAGTTAGGTAGGGGTAAGCTTCTAACTTAAAGAGATGAGTTTGTAATTCAGTGCAACCTACTATTGCAAGAAGAAAATATCAGGGAGAGGGGGAAGTATCTAAAACTAACATGCCCAATTCCTTCTTCTCAAGTCATAAGGAGGTGAGTGTCCCTCCTTGTCTTCTGGGAAAGTGTAAGTGAAAAGGCAGAGAGCAAGAACATAATTCTAATAGAAGTTTCTATGGAAACATGAGGAGATGGGCAAAAGCATTTTCCCCTAAAATGAACAATGATTGAGTTGATGCCACAAATCTTGAGTGGCATTTATTCGACTCAAATTTATTGAGCACCTTCTTTCTCAGAAATTATGTTAGGATGGTGTGGAATGCAAGAATGAGAATTTAAAAACTGTGATAGCTATGGATTTAGAGAACCACATGGGTAAGACTTACATTTTAATTGCAACTGAAATATTTATTTTCGTCTATATTCAAAATCTTTATTGTTTGAGAAGTTAATACACAGGATTGTATAAACAGCAGAGATATTCCACAATAGTTTTACAGAATAGATTAAAAGATAATTGAAAGATCTCATTGATAAAGAATAAATTTATATTGTTTCTAGATGGTCTGTCCTATCACTTTTCTACCTCTCCTTTAAAAACCGAATATCTCCAAATAATTCTCAGTGGAAAGTCTAAATCAGAATGCTTTGAAGGGCAATGTATAAATAAAGAGAGTTATTGTTAGAAGAATGAGTGACATAAATAAGAAGAGCAAGACCACATGTGCAAATCAAAACCACTTCAAATTTCAATGTCTTTTCAACACCTAAAAATATTCACACAAATGAAAATAAATGTTAATTCAAAAATAAACTTTGCAAGTTGACAATAAATCCCTTCTATTTATAACAAAGGCAGGAATTTGTAAAGCTAAAGAGAAAATTGCTCTTCTAGTACTAAAAGATGCTTATCAGAATGTGACAGGACAGGGGTTATACATTCAAATGTAACAAGATTAGGCTTTGGATTCCCAAAGTAGAAAGAACATGTTCAGCAGAAATGGTTTTTACATTGCCTGTTGGGCTGCTTTAGAATTAATTCTATTTATCTTTGGCATCAGCTGTGGTTCTGAGACTGGAGATTTTTAGTCAGAAAAAAAAACAACAGAAAAACTGGATTCTAGAATTTTCTTGTTGATAAAAGACAATGTAACATGGCATTTATTACACACAGACTTAATTCTGTTTAATAGAATTATAAAATGTTATTTTAAAACTTAATATTTTTATGTCTGTGTGAAATGTAAAATTTGTAATGTAAATTACAAATGTAATGTAAAAAAAGTAAAAAACCATAAAAATAATTTATACACAAAAGAAGCTATTTATTATAGAATACCTATTTTATTCTGCATTATTTCCCAATACCTAATACTTAATTTTTGTTTAGTAAAAGGAATTTAAGAAAAAATTTTGAAACTGAGTAGCCTTTTATTTTTTCTAGAAAATATTTTAAAATTGCACTTTTATCAAGCAAAACATATAAAAATATAAAATGAATATGAATATTCATAATAAGGTTATATTTATATATTTTTTATATATATATAAAGTTCTTAGGTAATTTGGCTAATTTTCCACTTGTTTAGGTCCACTTGAAGTAATGCCTTTTATAAATTAACACCACCAAGAGTTGTCCCTAGCTTTTCTTTAAAATTAACTATCATCACAGAATCTCCATTTTGTTAGAGTCAGATTTATGCAGTACTTCAATATACATGTTGCAATGGACTGAATGTTTGTGTTCTTTCCAAAATTCATATGTTGAAATCTTAACCCCAGTGTGATAGTATTAGGACAAGAGACTTTTAGGAGTTGATTAGTCAGGAGGATGAAACTGTCATAAGTAAGATTAGTGCCCTTATTAAAGAGACTCTAGGGAGAGCTCTCACCTTTTCTGTCATGTGAGAACACAGCAAGAAGATGGTCTTCTATGAACAATAAGTGGGCTCTCACCAGACACTGTATCTGTTGGCACCTTGGCACTTTTCAGCCTCTAGAATGGTGGGAAATAAAAGTTTGTTGTTTAAGCCACCCGGTCAATAGTATTTTTATTATAGCAGCCCGAAATAGGCTAAGGCACGTGGATGTCTGTGTGTTTTATTTTAACAGTTGTAGGTTTTAATATATATTATCATTCAAAGTCTAGTATTCTCTGTTAGGAACACTGTTTTAGGTCATGAGGATACAATGGGAATAGTATAAAGCTGATCCATGCATGATCCTGACAAATTTAAAAGATAAACACTAACAATGCCAGACTCTCTGAGACAAATGTGGCTAAAGATATACTCACTGATAAAATGTCTGTGGTGCTGAAGATGAGGGAAAGTAGTGCAGAAATTACAGAATATTGTCCTATTGTGTCTGGTTTATTTCAATAGCATAATATTTCTAAGTTTATCCATGTTGTATCTATCAGAGATTTATTTCTTTTTTATGGCTGAATAGTATTTCATTGTATGTATATACCACATTTTGGTGATCCATTCATCTGTTATGGACACTTGCGTTGTTCTCTCTTTCAGTTATTGTCAATAATGCTTCAGTGAACACTGGCATATAAGCAATCTATTTGAGGCCTGGTTATTAGTTCTTTTGGATATTTATTAGTGTGGTATTACTGAGTCATATGGTACTCATATGTTTAGTTTTTTGAGGAAGCTGTTAAGTCCCTTCTTGGGGTTTTCAAAAAATTTTGAACTGAAATTGAGATCTAACTTTTATAGTACCACAAAAATTCTGTAAATTATAACAGTCAAAAATATTCCCTTACATAAGAAAAAATATGTTATTGTTTTCCCTCTGGGGAAATAATGCAAATTTATCATTTGTAAAGTATGGTGATTTCATATCCTGAAACTTTATAGAATTAAAAATATATATATTTATTTAAGAGAGAGAAAAGGAGAGCACACAGTGGGGAGGGGCAGAGGGAGAGGGAGAGAGAAAATCTCAAGCAGACTCCCTGCTTAGCACAGAACCCGACCCAGGACTTGATCCTACAACTCTGAGATCAAGACCTGAGTCAAAACCAAGAGTCAGTAAGTGACCAACTGTGCCACCCAGGATTTTTTTTATTAGTTCTAACATTTTTTTTTTGGTAGAATCTCTAGAATTTTATATATAAATATATAATCATGTTATATGCAGAGACAATTCTTTCTGATTGGAGTGCCTTTTATTTCCTTTATCTTGCCTAATTGCAAAGTGGACACCCTTGTCTTGTTCCGAACCTTAGTGGAAAAGTTCTCAGTCTTTCACCACTTAAGTATGATGTTAGCAGTGGGCTAATTATATATGGTTCTAATTATGTTGAAGTATATTCATGTTCCTTCCATATTCAATTTGGTGAGAGCTTTTACCATGAAAAGATATTGAATGTTGCCAAACACTTTCTCTGCATTTATTGAAATGATTGTTTTAAAATTCTTTATTCTGTTAACGTGGTATATCACATTTATTGATTTATGTATGTTGAACCGTCCCTGCATGACAGGGTTGAACCCCACTTTATTATGGTGTATTATTTTTTTAATGTGCTATTGAATTCAGTTTGGTAGTACTTTGTTAAGAATTTTTGCATTTATATTCATAAGAATATTGGCCTATAGTTTTCTTTTATTGCAATGTTCTTATCTGGCTTTGATAGGCAATTCTGACCTGCTAAGATGAGTTTGGGAGTGTTCCTTCTTCAATTTTTTTGTTTGTTTGTTTAAATAGTTTGAAAAGGATTGGCATTAATTCTTCTTTAAATGTTTGGCAGAACTCACCAGCTCAGTTATCTGAGCTTGGACTTTTCTTTGTTGGGAGTTTTTGATTACAGTTTCAGTCTTCTTAGTTATTATTGGTTTGTTCAGATTTTTTATTTATTCAAATCTAATCTTCAGAGGTTGTACATTTCTAAGAATTTGTTACTTCTAGATTATCCCATTATTAATTGTTCATAGTAGCCTCTTCGACCTAGCAGACAGAGGATATCCCATCCAACAGCACCAGAATAAAAATTCTTCTCAAGCACACATGGAACTTTCTCTAAGGTAGATCATATGTTGGGCCACAAAAAAAGTCTTGACAAATTTAAGATTAAAATCATATCAAGTATTTTTGCAGACTCTAATGGTATGAAAGTAAAAATAAATGATAGAAGGAAACTGTAAAATTTACGAATACTTAGAAACTTAGACAACACACTCCTGCACAATTAATGGGTCAAAGAAGAAATCAAAAGAGACATCAGAAAGTATCTTAAGAAAAATAAAAAGAAAACACAATATACAAAACTTATGGTATGTAGCAAAAGTTGTTCTAAAATATTTATAATGATAAATGCCTATGTTAAGAAAAAGGAGAGATCTCAAATATACAACCTAACTTCATACTTCAAGAAATTAGGGAAAAAAAACCACTAAATCCAATGTTAGCAGAAAAAAGGAAATAATAAAGATTAGAGCAGAAATAAATGAAATAGACACCGAAAAGATAATGAAAAAAAAAATCCGTGAAACTAAGAGTTGGGTTTTTTTGAAAATATAAACAAAATTCACAAATATTTAGCTAGATTACAAATTTAAAAAGAGAGATTACTCAAATAAAATTATAAATGAAAGAGAAGACATTACAACAGATATCACAGAAATACAAAGGATCACAAAAGGCTACTATGAACAATGATACATAAGCTCTTTCTGTGAGAGCACTCTATCCTTGTTAGTTCTATCATGAAAATTAAAGCTTTAGTGTTTTTCTGAAAACAGCCTCTGGGATTACCATGGCATGCCCCCTTGCATTCTAAGTTTCTGCCAGACGCAGCTATATTAGTGTCTTATGTGCCATCTTTCCTCTCTCTCCTCCAGACTGTAGCATCCCTGTTCTCTTGATTTGGATTGGATACATTTTCTCCTTCCAACACCCTCTCCCTTTGTCGCCTTCACCTGGCTAATCGCTTCTTATCCTTAAGGATTTATGTTAGAATTTACAGCCCAAGATACATTTTTTGCCCTAGTTTGGTTAGCTATCCACCTTATGTACTCCCATTACATTTAAAGTACTTACCTCATTGTATTGTAATTTTATATTTTCAACTTATTTCCCCAATGCATCCAGTTTAGAAGAACTTATAAGATAAACTTTTTTTTTTAATTCATTTGAGAGAGATACAGAGACAGAGACAGAGGGAACACAAGCAAGGGGAGAAGCAGAGGGAGAGGGAGAAGTATACTCCCAGCTAGGCTGGGAGCCGGACATGGGGCTCGAACCCAGGACCTGGAGATCATGACCTGAGCTGAAGGCAGGAGCTTCTGAGCCACCCAGGCACCCCAAGATAAACTATTGAATATTTCTCAGGCATATCTCTTGTTATTATTGTGTTGTGTTGATTAACCCAATAAATTCAATTTTTCTAAGTGACAAAGCTATAATTTCAACATGGGTTCATGCAATACAAAATTCATGCTACTTAATGAATGAATGAATGGATGAACAAATAAATAACAAACTACTAAAATTTGTAAGGTAGACCGACTCCTCTATATCATAGAGTATGATCCAAGTAATTTATATTTGTTAGGAAAGCTCTCCCAACCCCATTAAGTTATTCTAAATTGTTCATTCACATATAGGAAGCACATTACTCCCCAAATGTGTGCTAGTGGTATTCCACTTTTTTTCCAGGTGGAGATGGAAACAGAGTTTCTTCTTCCTTGTAGAAAGTCAGATGGTTTTAGAGTTATCAAAAACAAACTTACACAGAAAAAAACATGAATCTCTCTTACTCTCTACAATGTGGAAAACTCCTAAGAATTTGTTGGTTCTAACCTGCTTTCTTCACTGTTTTCCAGATTGTTTTTTTTAAGTATAAATCAAAGTGATGGAAGGGTCTCATAGGACAAGGATGACCTGGGAATATAAAGGTGTGGATAAAGGGTGTGTTGCTGGAGTTTCAATTTTTATCATTTGGCATATCAGCTCTGCTAGGTATTGCTTAGTGTCCTGCATTCTTTGAAAATGCAAAACTCCACAATCAACTTTGGATTCTGACTCATGAAAGCCTCAAATCTCCCCATCTCCAATAAAAACTTTCTATCTGAATGACAGTATTTGCTCTTTCTTATCACCAATGTCATGATATAGATCCCTATGGAAAGTGTTCCTGTGGAGATGACACCAGGAGTCAGGAGCTATTGCAAAAGAGCCATAGGGGGCAGTGACAGAGAAAGTATTAGAACGATGCTGACTTAATTCTCAATCTACGTTGGATCTAATTATCTAGGGTAAATCAACAGACTGACTGCCTAATCATGCTGACTATGTGAAGAGAGAGAGGATGGCAAATTTCATTTTCAAAAGTAGAAATTGACAAAGTAGAAGAATTATCTAACTTCTTTCAAAAATAGCACTAGAGGATTGATGCTTGATTATGCTAATCACCATTGATTTTTCTCATTTTGAACTGAATTTAGAAATAACACTAAGGATGATTTGCACATTCATCTTTTCGCAGAAATTGGCCAAACCCCTCAGGCTGGTATTCAAGGTCATCTATGGTCTGGTGAAAATCTATATTCGATTTTGATCTTTTACTATTCCCAGCTTAGCTTTTTGTTGGTGATGGTGGCTGATTTACTGCTCTCTGAAGCTGCTTTCTCTTGATAGACCACATGAATTGCTCTCCTGTTCCTACTTCATACAAACCATCTCTTCCTTCACGCTGAGGACTGTGTTTGAATTGATTATAGATCCAGTGTCTGACTAAATGAATGAACACGTTTTGATTACCCTTCTCTAGGAGTTCAGTTATTAGAGAGACCTTATAGCTAAAATATTATGGAGTGTATCCAAAGATACCACAGTTCTAAGAGACTCTGTTGGTTGAGGGGATTAAGGAATATTGTATTAAAGGAATTTCATGAAAATCTACTTTGTCCTAATAGTCTTCTAACATATTAGATATAATATACTAATACATATATATATGGCCATATATATTATTATATTAAACATTATACTAACATCTCTTTTCTGAGATAGGGTTTCAGAAAGGTATCCTAGCTTATTCCAAAATTGTATTAGAATAGCTGAACAGAGATAGGGACATTTTCTTATTAAGAATGCCAGTTTACTCTGTTTTACTTGACTCATAATATGTCCATCAGGACATTGATAGAGCATTAGTATTGAATCAGACAAACTGATATGTGATGCCTCTTAGGTTTGTGTCCTTGGCAAGGGATTCAATGTCTTTGAGCCTCATTTTTTCATTTTTAAGACACAGATGATAAGATATACTTCATTGAGATATGAATATTCAGTAAATAATGTTGGTAAAATTATTTGGCAAACTGCCTAGCACTTAGTAAGTATTCTATAAATATCTGGGGATCCTTCTAAGGGTATAAAGTATAATATATGGCTTAAACACTGATAGTATGATGATTAACATAGAAATCATGTAGTCCAACAACTTCATTTTATGTATAGGAAGGCTCAAAGAGTTGAAGTAACGTAGATTACCCAATGGCAGTTTATTGTGATATGCCATATTTCATTTTTATTTCATTTTTTATTAATTACTTGAGGAATATACACATACACAGACACAGAGCTTTTGACTCTGAGTTATCCTCACTTAAATTTCACAAGGAAAATTATGTAAGAATATCTGGTTAAGGGTGCCTACAGTGTTCGACTTAAGCTTAGCTGGCTATTTGAAACACTACAATTCAAACATGGAATGTAGCAATAACTTAAAACAGAAACAACCCATAATAGAATCCCTAGATGTCAATAAATGTTAAAAAGAGAGTTCATAGGGAAAAAGTAAGGGAGTTGTGGTGGACATGGCCAATTGATTCTGGTGTCTAGATTTTTTGTTTTGTTTTGTTTTGTTTTGTTTTGTTTTGAAATGACAGAGCAACCAAAGTGCAAGTGGAATGGAATGTAAAGGTATGACTAGCTAAAACTTATAACAGAAGTTTCCCACCACCCTACAGCCTCTGGGGTTATGGCTAACCCAAAGAAGATAGACCAATATGATTTGTTGCAAAATCTTAAGAGATTTTATTGACCTCATGTGACTCTTAGCCTCATTACAACAGGTTATGGAGATCTCAAACCTAGTTCAGATGGACAAATTTAAAGCAAAACTTATGTAAATTAAAAAAACATTATCTAATTGTAATAACTATCACGGCTAATGCTTTTCATTTTTTCTTTGACTTAAATTATTTTATTTAAGTCTCACAACAGTCCCCATGAGGTAGACAGTATTGCTCCCATTTTATAGAAGACGAAATGTAGGCTTAAAAGCTTAAATAAGTTGCTCAAGGTCATGTGGCAAATGGGAAGTAGAACCAGGATTTGAACCAAGGCATTTTGCCTCCAGAGCCTGAACTCTTAGCTGTTTCATAAAACTGAACCAGATCTTTGTCCCCTCAAAATTCATGTCTGTTCACACAACAGTGTAACAACTACCATCTCGTAACAACTACCATCTCATAACAAACAGCAGGGGGCATGAACAAGAAAGACCAACCCAGGACTCAGTTAATGTGCTATTTGATCCCTCACAATGTGGAGAATGGTCCTGAAGGGTCTCCTCTTACCTTTTTGTTTTAGCAACATCTGCCCATGAGCACTAGAATCCAGGTATCAAGAGTGTTACCAGTTATTTAACCCATCCATTGCGTTACAATGTAGTATAAAGTGTGGATAGTGGCAGTTGCTTCTCTCATTGAAACATGGTGGCAGAAGATGTCCATGTGACAAACCATGATGAGTTCAAATAGAGACAGTCTAAATGAGTCTGGGACTTTGTCCCCATAAGATTAAGATTTGAGTAAGTTACTTAGGTACTGCCACACTTAATTTCCTCATCTATAAAGTTAAGATGATAGTGTATCAGTATTACCATAATTCGTAGTAATAGCAATAGTATTCACCTGAATTAGCATTTAAGAATGATACTTTTCTCTTGTTCCATCCAGACTGAAATAATATATTCATTCATTTCTTCATCCATTATTCAATTAACAAATAGGCCCTGGAGCAAAACCCACTTCCTGCCCTCCAGCTTTTTGCTGAATAAATGAATATTTTGAGCTCACTCTTCTCAGACTCTCAACTTTACAATACTCAGAATCCTGGATTTTCTATTCTTCCTCAAGCCTCTATATTTATTTAGCCTTCTTTTTTTCTTTCTTTTAAAAGCTTGAAATGTCCTTGTTCAATCTTGACTTTTTTTTCCCTCTCTCTCAAAAGGATCATTGCCCTTATGTCGTCTTGGTCTTTCTTTTTAGGCATCCAGTGGCTAAGTTGAAAGCTGTCTGCATAGGTAAGGAATGTGGCTGGGTGAATGGGATGTGTCATTTTAGCAGGTGCAGGTACATTTCCAGGCAAGATGCAGGACAAACATATAGTGTAAACTTCCATTGGAACAGTCTAGGATATCTTATAGTCCATACCTTTAAGATGACTTGCTTAAGATGAGTCAAGGAAGAGAAAAGGAAGAGACAGAGCAAAGAAGGGAAAAAGGTAGTGTGCATAAGTAATTCTCAATCACACAGGGAACAATCAAAAACTATGAAATCTGGAGGTGTGTTCCAATGGTTGCTTCCATATAAGTGCAACATTTCACTTTGAGCCCACTGAAAAGATTTTGTATATTGAAAGTCAAAAGCTAAAGAAACTTTTGCTGAAATACTGATCTCTTGAGTTCAGTCCTTAGTTGCTATCCATAAAGCAATCTTAGAATTCAAAAACCATTATAAATATTGTAAATAACATTGGCTATAAATATAAAATAAATAACGATAGTTATGAATTAGAGCTGTATGTACCCAGGAAGTCGAAGCTATTTTAAAATATATCCATATTGCATTTTTAAAAAAGGATTAAAATTTAAATATTCGGATTTATATGACGGTATATTAACATGGTGAATGCTAGTATATTATAACTGCCAGTGTTCATATGCACTCTGCCTTCTGAGAAACTCAAACTAAAATGGTTGTAATAGTAAATAGGTGGGGTCCCAGATATGCATTACCTTTCCCTATTGTTAAAGCATACTGCCTCCTGCTTTGGCATAATATGTCACTTTTCTGTTTTTCTAGCACATTTCTCTGTTGGGAAACCATTTGGAGCTGATGAATGCTTCCCCATAGAGAAATTGCAAGTGAAATCATTATAGGAGAACTTTTGTATATTAACCTAAAATTATTTCATCTTTTAAGGAAATTGAGCCCTAAAATCATTAGTGGTTGCTTTGTGTTGACTACAGTGAATGCTTTTTATGTAATTCCATCTTGAGTGGAAGTTTGTTCCTTGAACTCTAATATCATTCTTGAAGGGAGGTAACAAAAGCAATTCTAGCACTCTGACTTCACGGAAAGCCTCTATACTTTACTAAGAACTCAAGCCAAGATAATTACTTCAAATTTTTTGTCACTAAGAAGTGAAAGTTGAATGTTATCACGCAATGCTGCAAATGTAATATTTCTGGTAAGTCTGGTGGAAGTTATTTATAAAAAGATCAACCTTGAGTTCTGGGAGATGTACAAAACTATTTCTTCCTTTAATTATTCTTGATTTTCTCACCTATTATACCATAAACCTCCTCAGAAGATAGCAGTTGAAAGCCTAGTTTTTCTTTTCCTTTTTTTTAAAAAAATTTTAAAGCAGCACTTGAGCAGAATATGAGGAGAAAAAAAGACAACAAAAAATGAAACAAAACTACGGCTTTGCTAAAGCTTTCAAATGCTGGATGTGTAGTTGCAAAGCTAGAATAACTTCCTGCATTTGGTCCAGTTGTCCCAGAACAAAGTTATGCTTGGGGACTGCTCACTGGCTCTGCTTTTATTTCTTAGAGATTTCATTTCATTGTCTCAAAATAGTAACACCTTTCTCAAGACGCACTTCTCAGAATTCAGAAATCTTATTTCAAACACTAGCTACCTTTTTCTAATAGAATTTTTTAAGTAAACATTTGTAAATAGGCTGATAAAAATTTCATTTGTATACACCTTAATTTGCCTGAACCTTAGAGGTCACACCTCTGCCTTGTATTTCTTTTTTTCATTATATTCCAAATTATTTCTCTCAATGGGTTAACATAGGAAGATGATAGTGCCTGCATAACAAAACTACAGTGCTATGTATAATATAATGTTTTGCTTTTGAATAAATTCCTAATTCTTGATAAATATATCTGACTCTAATGTTTCTGTGCCAGTTTATTATAAAGACTAAATACAATCTTATACTAATAAATGCACTTATTTGGAAATATTGATGTAATTTGAAAAGAAAATGATTTATCTTGTATTTTCTTCATTACTCTCCCTTATGAATACACAAATCAACCAGAATCACAATCAATTCTCCACTTTCATCAGTAGAAGCCACCAGAAGCCTCTACATTGATAACACCATCGTCCAATTGATAATTGTTTGACAAGTTGACTTTCAGGGCCCACGAAAACACTTTCTTTCCTGAATTTAGAATGATTCAGTCTATTTGTTGACATAATTTAAAAATACACAAAATTTATATATTTGTTATTTGAAAGGAATTTTAAATTTCTTTAAAGTTCAACTCATAAATCAAGAGGAATTTCTTCATTTACCTATAAAAAAGATCTATTCTGGGTTAAACAATAATAAAAATTCCTAAAATTGGTGCAGTTCTTTCTAGATTGCAAAACTTTTTCACAGAATAATCAAGCTACCATTGAGTTGAACTTAATTTGTGACTATCATTGCTCTATGCAGGTTACATGAGTTAAAACGTTTAAGCTCTCAACAATGTCATATGTTGAGTTCTATTCTTAACCCTCTTTTTAAGACAAGGAATCTGAGGCACAGAAGAAAAAAACTCCTTTTCTAGGATGACACAACTACTCTGTGGTATAACTGAGAGTTCGGCCTAATGCAGTCTGAATCAAGAGTCTGCATTTCTAACCACTATTTCTAGCTGAAAAGCTGGGAATCGTGGAGCCAGATAAGCCTTCCAAAGCTGAGGAAATCTTAGTAGAAATGGAATAGGAATTATAAGCACACCATTGAAGCTAACTAATTTAGGTGGTTGGGATTGTATTTGCAAAGACAATGCTTAAAGAAATAAAGGAAACCGAGACATAAAAATTGAAGCTTCTAAGAAAATGCATAAACACAAAGGTCCTTGGAAAGAAAATAAAGTAATAGAATTGTATATAGTTTTTCACACATATAAAACTTAGTCAAAATGGAAACTTAGTCAAAATGGAATTACACTTAAATATGCATTTATTTGTTTGAAATTTATTGGGTGCTTTTACAGCACATAATCTATGGAGAATAGAGAAGAACACAAGCATGATCCCTGTCTTCAAGGGTCTTACTTTTCAGAGAAGAGACTAGAAACTGTGAGCATTTTACACTTGCATAATTCTTCATATTTTTAGAGATTTTCCATAAATTATTTCACAGTAAGCTTGCTAAAATAAATAGTTATGTGAAGATCTCTCTTTCCCAGATGAGTAAAGAGAGGTTCAGAGAGGTGACATGGCTCATCTAAATTACAGTTATTAATAAATGTATTAAAAAGCACATAGTACAAATCATCGAAGAGGTATGAACAAGGAGATGTGAGGTTATTAAAAGATGCACATGACAATAGTAAGTAAAGAAGATGTCGTGGAGGATGTGGCAGATAAATTAGATATTGCAAGTTACATTAATATGGGCAGAGAAGGAACATGAGTATTTAAGTCTTAGATAGCATCAGGAGCAGGCAAAGGAAACCAGAAAGTACCAATATATCTGAATAACAACAATCAGTATAATTTTACTGAAGCTTTGGTAAAGAGAAAATGGGTAGGAGAATATAAAATAAGTCAGATGAAGTTAGATTGTGAGGACTTCAAATGCCTTAAAAATAAATAAAGGACTTATTAATAAAACTCTTTGAAGTTCTCTTTTTTAAAAAAAATAGAGATATGACATAAAAGGTGTTTTAAAATTAAAAAAAATTAATCTGGGACTCTTGAGTAGTATAAACTGGAAAGGACAAGACTGGAGTCAAGATCCATCTTCACCTGCCCCAGATTAACAGCTTCTCAAATTTTAACATACCTATGAGTTACCTGAGAATGTTGTTAAAAATGCAGATTTTTGACTCCTTAAGATCTAGTGAGGACTGAGATTCTGTAATTTTAAGAAGCTCAGAGTTGATGCTTTGTCGCTATCTCAAATCCAAAAGAGACTGTAGAGGTTCCCTTCCTCTGGGAGGTGAATAGAGGCTTGTACCTCCAGTTCCTGAGGATGTTTAAATTGAAGCTTGAGTCTTGAAAGCTAAATTTTGTATTAAAACTTTGATACAAAGGGACAAAAATAATAAAAATATAACTAACAATTCCTAGCTCAGCAGGCACCCATGCCAGAGGCTAACAAGGGCTTACGATGTCGTGGTATATCTGTGAAGGACTCATGACCATAATGCATTTCAATCACCAACGTCCTCCACCATCAAGAGAAGCTCAACATGATCACATCCAACTCTCTGTCCTTCTGATTAGATTCGACATGTATCAGGGTCAATTGTTGTAACCTGTTCTTCTGGTCCTGTCCTAGCCTCTTCTTCCTAGCTCCTTCATTTCGTGATAGATAATATCAAAATCATCATCATTATCAATACATCAACACTGGCTCTCCTACATGTGACATCCTCTATCCTCTTAATTGAAATTTTATACTTCTTTTTTTTGAAACTCCATACTTCTGATAAAGAAAGCAATTCATTTTTCTTCTGAAATGTGTGATGCTCCACCAAAGGCATTATCATCATCACATTTCATATCTTCTAGATACATTTGTTGTTTTCTTGTTACTCACATATCTATCTGTTCCTTGAATTTACCCTGTCTCATTTTTTACTGTTTTATTTATCTGTTCATGCCAAACTGCACGGACAGAAACTAGAACTATGATATTCTAAGATTCCCCTCCCCAAAATTCAACAGTATCCCAAGGAATCTAAGAGGGTTACTATGGTGCAGCATAGTTACTCAAAAATGTTAACATTCATGAGAATCACTGGGAACTTTTTAATAGTACAAATCATAGGCTGTACCCCAGAGATTTCAATTCATTAGTTATAATAAGGAACCTATGAATTCATATTTTCAGTATCACCTCAGTATATTCTAATTCATGTAGTCCTGGATCTTCCTCTATACAAACAAATGTAATCTAAAGAATTCAGACGTGTGTTTTTATCTGGCCTCTATCACAAATTAGTCATGTGACATTGGAAAAGTCATTTAGCTTGTTTGGTGCTCAGTCTCACATCTGATTTTTTCAGTGTCCATTCCAGCTCTGTTTATTCTATGAACGTATAAGTAACTAGTCATGCAACGTACATGGAATGCAAAAGGTTTCACATACACATAGTAGAATAAAAATCATGCAGGACCAAGGAGAGAATTAGGAACTAAACGAGAAAGAGACAAAAAAGGAGGGACCCTTTCTTTTTTATTAGCTGAACAATTAGGTAAGTGAATTCTGCAGCTTCTTCTTACAAGCTCTTACATGTTCTTGATCCTCTAATACTCTCTTCATCAGTTGTTTCTATTTTTAGGAGCCAGCAGTTCACATGGGAAGGATGTCATGACTCAGGATGCATAACCCCAAATCAGATAACATGATTTGGTTAATTCGAAGACGGGGAAAGTTAGGAGTGTTGCTTCTGGGGGGACAGATTCCTTTGGCAAAACAGGCCAAGTTTCGCCAGCATACATTCTCATCTTGTTCAGTATCCATGGACATGGATTTCAGAGAAGTGCGCTTGCCAGTAAGCCTTCTTGTGCATTAACTTTCATAGTATATAGAAGTCACCTCTGGATTATGATAATGACTTATTACTGCCCACCTGGAATTGCACGCACACACGTCTCCCATGGGCTTCAGTGCAGCTGCGCACATGTAGTGGAAATGAGAAATTTTTATGAAATAATTATCTTCAGAATACTTTGAAAATTTATGAAATTAAATGGTATTTATTCATTAACATTTGAAAAACCAGAAATATCCTTCCATCTGCTTTTGATGAAATCAGCCCTTTATTCAATTCGATATTATCACAAATTAGTCAGCTTGCTTTCATAGCTTTTTCATGCTCTCCATTCCGTTTAACTCTTAAAAGCAGTGCACGCTGCAGCTTAAAGACAATGGTCTCTGCTGATGAAACAAGCACAAATTACAGAGAGACAACATGGAAGCCTCTAATAAGCTGAATAGAAGTATTTACAATATGCATCTATGCATGGCTGTCTGAACACTTTTGCTTACATTTCATATTTTACTTTCTATGGCTGATTTGATGGAAGTCTTGAGAGAATAATACCATTTTGTAGCTTTCTATGATTGCTATTGTACTCTGTTATAAACTGTATATTCTTCATTTAGATATGCTAAGCAGTTTTTTCTTAATAATGAGAAATTTCTCTTATTATATGGTATTCAGAATGAAAATTAATATTAATATTGCCCTTCTTTGGGTTAGTGAAAATGAATTTCAATAACTTCAACCAACTGTGGAAGAAAAAAAGATGTTGAAATAAACGGACATGATTTGGGTGTAAGTTCTACATGTACTTAGCTGATAATGATCTATGATGAGAGTTGTTTTTATTAATTTATAAATATAAGTATTTTCAAGTAAGAAAACCAAATTTGCAAGATCAAGTAAGTTGAATTAGTTCTGCTAACTTTGTTATTTCTAATTCTCCATTTTGTGCATGTTATAGGGTTGATTTCATTTCCCATGTTTTTTTTACCCCATCAGATTAATATCAAAACTACTATAGCCAGTGAAGCACTTTCCACAGTTTGTTTCCTCCTCTTTTTTTGTATGCCAGTTGTAAGATTTAACATTTTAGCAACACTCAGTTAAATGTAAGTCCTTTAAGCCATCATAATAGTTGTAGTTCTCTATCTTAACAAAAGGTCAGGTCTGAGAAAAGCATTAGATAGCCTGGAATTATGTATTTATTCTGCCCAAAACTTTAAACTTAGTTTTTAAATAAATGTCGTACTCATTTTGCTAGGCATGTCTACCAGATTCCTTTGTTCTCACCTGTTTTCACGAGCTTTGTCCTATAATATATATGTGGACTATATATATGTGATCACCAATAAAAATGAATGCCTTATACTCTCCAAGGATGTGAACTGGCAGTGATGCCTGTAACTGGCAGACCTTGTGAGTAACTGACAAGGTCCAGTGGGAAAATCATATACCTGGTTTTGAGGAAATTAGATATCTTTATTTTCCTATCCTAAAGATGAAGATAATTATTGTTAATCATTCACTGCTTTGTGTTTAGATAATTATAATGTAAATGTTGATATTTTTAAAGTAATTTTAATAGAACCTTCGTTATCCATCTATTTGTTGACATAGTCTTAGGTTCAGGTTGAATTTGAAATAAAATGCATAATATATATGGATGTTAATTAGAACATTTTAAATGGAACACAGACCAACTTAACCAGAAACAGGAAAAAAAAAAAAAAAAAAAAAAAACAAAAATGAGATGAAACCAGAGAGGAAGACAAACCATAAGAGACTCTTAACTATAGGAAACAAGCCAAGGGTAGCTGGAGGGGAGGTGGGTGGGGGGATGCGGTAACTGGGTGATAGACATTAAGGAGGGCATGTGATGTAATGAGCACTGGATAGTATATAAGATTGATGAATCACGGACCTGTACCTCTGAAACCAATAATATATGTTAATTAATTGAATTGAATTTAAAAAAAAAAAAAAAAAGAATGTGGGTGACTTATGACACCAAAAAGAAAAGAAAGGAAAACAGAACTTGTATATTTAATTCCAGATTGCTGGGAGGGAGAATTTCATAGGTCCAGAATGGACTAGGTGGCCTCTATCTGATCACTGGTCATTGGTGGTTAAGGGTGGTGATCACACAGTAAAATGTTGCTATGAGAGGCCTATCTGTGCAAATGAGATGGGGCAGATAAGGTGGTAATTTTCGGATAATTAAGAGTTTCCTATTATGGCACAATAGGTAGGGTTGTTATAATAAGGCCTCAAGTGGTATTTCTAGCCAATTAACATTCCTAATTATCCACTTAACAATTTAAAATCCCACCATTCATTCTTTTCAATGAAACAAATAAGATTTTCCTACCATTTGTTAAGTCTAGAGTTAATTCCATGTCAATTTGGAAAATGCCTATTTCACAGCTAAGAACTATGAGCAAGAATCTCAGGACAATGTAAATGGAAAGATTTTAGAGATTAAAATCTATCTTGGTATTGACAAGATAGAAAGGTAATCATTACAGCTAAAATTTGCTGAGCACTTACAAAGTAGCAAGGACCATGAAAATAACTTTACATAAATTATTTCATTTAACCTTATGCAACGGGTTTTAATTATTACCGTTATCTTTGAGAAAAGAAAACAGTGACACAGAAAGTTTAAGTAACTTATGCAAATTTGTTTAGCTAGTAAGTGACGAAGCCAGGAAAACCACACCTCAGTCAACCGTAATTTGACTTAGAAAAATATGTAATTTGCTAGAATTAAAAAAAAGATGAAGATCAGTAAAATGCCTTTCTTTGGGATTCTGAGGATCAGACTCCAGTGTTTTGGAAATTGACTGTAGCTTGATTCTTTGTATTTATCTTGTTTATTTCTCAATGTTATTGTCCTCAGAGAAGACTTTTTTTGATTTTGTATTTCCCTTCTCTAAGCTACCCCCTCCCCAGTGCTGCAACCTATTCATCTTCTCAAGGCCCCCACTGTTCGGGTAGGTTGATAAGGGCCATGACTGTCTTGCTAACAGCAGTTGGCATCACTTTCACAATCTTGTGAAGTAAATGCCATTTTTATTTTTATTTTATAGATGAGCAAATTGAAGTGCAGAGAGCCTGAGTAATTTACCCAAGGTCACACAATTAGTCAATTTTTTGTGTGTTTTTTAATTGAAAAAGTGTTTTAGGGGCACCTGGGTGGCTCAGTCATTAAGCATCAGCTTTTGGCTCAGGTCATGATCCCGGGGTCTTGGGATCAAGCACCTCATCGGGCTCCTTGCTTAGCGGGAAGCTTACTTCTCCCTCTCCCACTCCCCCTGCTTGTATTCCCTCTCTCACTGTCTCTCTCTGTCAAATAAATAAATAAAATCTTTTTAAAAAATTGTTTTAAAGTACTGACAATGTTTGTCAAACTATTCCCTTTTCCTGTCTGCCACACCCATTTATTGACTTATACTCAAAACACACATACACACACACACACACTTATCGCATAGAGTAAATCCTAGGGTTTTCAGTAAAAATTATGTTTTCAAGTTCTATGGTATTGTTAAAAGTTAAAAAAAATTAAGTACCACTTCAGTAGAGTAGATGTCATTGTACAGGTAACTGTGTAACTGAAAGTACGTAAAATTCAGACTTTTTATCATTTTTGACACTATTGCTTCAAGTACTGCCTTATGCCAAGGCTCAAAAGGGATATTGCAATTTTTTGTTATTTCACATCAGATCGAATTCCCTACTCCCCAAATTGATCAGACCAAAGCCTATTGTTTGTTTCACATGGGATGCGCTTCCTTTAACCTTTGCTGTATGAGCAACCTTTGCTCTAATCCAATAGATATGATTTCATTTAATATGGTTTAGCATCAAAGATTACATATAAAACTTGGTGATACCTCTCTGAATGCACAGTTACAATTTGTTTAAAAATGTTTTTAAAAAATGACTCCACTTCATCTTTCATACAATAGAAAATGGAGTTGTGCATACACACATGCAGGCACACATGTGTGCACACAACACACATAAGAATGCAAACACAAAGTATTTCTTTATAAGTATGGTTCTGTGATCTTTTCCTCAGTGCAGATATTTTGTGTATCCTCCAACTTTTTCCTAAGATGCTGTGGAAAGTAAACATCCTCTGGGTAAGTCTCTTGCTGAATCAGATGCTTTACTTCAGAAACTTAGTAGCTGACTTCCATCTCAATGAAAGTAGCCAATGGACCCTAGTGGCTAGCAAACACTTCTGCGGAAGCAAATATGTACTTCTTTATTTCTTCCTTATTATAGTATAACACAATTGTTGTTACTTGGTACAAATGACTAATACGTTAAAAAAAAAGGCTAAATACAAATAAAGTTTACAAACACAGTATAGAATTTAGAATGTCTTATTAACAGGTTGGTGACATTGAAAAAAAGTAGAAGAAAGTAAATGGAGACTTAACATTATGACTTAGATAAAAAATATGAAAGGAAAAGTTTAATGAGGGAATCTTATTTATTATTTGGTAGGAGAGTGAAAGTCGACAAATAAATTATATCAGAGAGAAGATAAATGGCCTCAAATCCTGGGCCACACTCATGTCCAGATGAACACAAGCAAACAACCTACCAAAGCAACTTTGAAAATATAGCCTGCATTGGAAGATAAATGAAAAAGGAGGAGACGAGATAAAGGGAATTTTCCTCAAAGGGGCTGGCCAGATTCTTGTTAGAATACCATGATCACTTTTTGAGATCTAGAGAGCTTGAACATGGTTAAATATTTGGAAAATAAGAGGAGAAACTGTGGATCATAGTGGATTCTTACTATGGAAGCTACTGTGAACTGGTTTTCCATTCCACCAAAGTACAAATGAGAAGCAAATGGGATATAGAACAAAAATGGAAAAGCAGATTTTTGACGTTGTATGATGCATCTTAATTGATAGTTTTCTAATGGTGACCATGGTAAGAATAATTGTGAGGTCCGATAGTGAAAGTGAATTAAAAAAATTATGACAATATTACTCTGATATTTTATCAGGTGTTTTACTTAATTTAATATTTTCTAAAATAATTACATATGAAATTCTTTAAACATATGTTAAATTTAATAAGAAAATATATACTATACAAGAACTACCTACTCGGATTAACAATATTTGGTATACTACTTTTTAAAAAGAAATACATGTAAAAGCCACTGGGGAGAGCTCTGCAAACAACAGCCTTTGTGTGAGTCTCAGCAGCATATTAGCCCCAAGCTTATCTGTCTTTTGCTCCATATGAAGGCCAGGGCAGCAGGCATATGGGCTGTCTATGAACTAGAGACCCTCCTGGGTAGAAAAGGCAGTATCCACAGTATAGCCTTGACCTTAGAGAGACTTAGTATAGTAACCTAGCTCCAGTGACACTGGCCACTACTGAGAAGGTCAGTCATGACAGGAGGCCCTACCAGTGTAGGGCAGAGATCTAGATTAATAGCCGTGGACAATTGCTGCAGAGCTTCTTCTTAAGCTACATCATGACTATGCCCATAGTGGATGATGCCTAGAGGAGGCTGAGGGTCCCGCATGTCCACTGATGGGTGCTTGAGTGAGTAGTTGTTCTACTGCCATTACTTTAGTCTGTGGTTCTTGATTTAAAACGCTCAGGCTGGTGGGACCTGGCAGATCCGCTAAAACTCTCAAAGCAAAATTCTAAATTATGATGCATATTTTGTTAGACCCAGCAACTTTCTTGTCTGATATTAAAGTTTTTTGGAAAATGAACTGTTTTTTGAAACCCAGTATAATTTATAGGTTCAAGGAGAATCCCTTAGTGACTTCCCTTATGCTGATTAGATTACCCTTTGTTAACATTTTAGCTACAATAAGCAACACAGTCTCAAATTCCAAATTAAGGCTGTATCTTCTAAAATTAAATTAAGATACTCTGTTAGTTTGGCTTTCTACAAAAGTAGAAGGCAATGGCTTCCATGCTGGTGGTTTATTTAAGAAGTCCTTCCAAGGAACAAGAGGATGGAATGGAAAGAGTGGTAAAGAGAAAGGGGAAAAGTCAAAACAAATGTGCATTATCAAGTTGATTACTAGCTCAATCCTGCCAAGACCTTCCCATGTGCTTTATTGGATTGTCCATAGAAGGGATCAAACTATGATCTCCTCTCCTATAAGTGAAGGATTGTTAATTCCATCCCACTCCCACATGGTACCTGTGTGAATTCTGGGTAAGTTCTTAGACAATTGTACAATTGAAAAGAGGAATCCTCTACTTACACCTACACCAAACAGGTAGCCACAGCAATGGCAGGTATAAAAGGTGAACTTAAGGGATGTGAGGCAGCACACAAGAGGTATTCAATACAAATATGGGATTTTAAAAATTGAGTTTACAGACCAATTGCAAGCTATAAAAAATGCGATGATTGATTTTGGCCGAAGGCCAAAATATCAATAGGTATCTTCAAATTTTAAGTTTAAAAAAACTTTGCCTTGAGAGAGAATTTTTTTTTTTATCTTGTTCCATCTAAAATAGCCTTTGCAAAAGAGATTGGCAGATTACCTTTTGTTGGAGGCATATTCTTAAATTGCAGTTATTTTGGTTTTGGAAGAAGCAGAGAGTAGTGGTGGTATTAAGTTAATTAAGGTAAATATTAGAGAAGATAGTATTTTACAGGAAAGATCTGAATAGGCTTAATAGTAATTATTTTTGCATGGTTGGCAATCAGACTCCAGGTGAACAGAGTAGATCTTATCTTAAACCAAGAGCATTCAGAGGCTGAGTCTATCAAATTAATATCAGGAGTGCTTGGAGTGAGATAAAATGCTGTAACTAGGAAGAGAAAATCTTACAGTTATATCCCACAAATTCAACTTTCAACAGGTAAAGTGAAAGAATCACATTCACTGTTCATTTTCTTTCCATAAGGTACCTGTGATCCAAGAGATGTAGTTCAAAAATGCAGATGGATATTCCCCAATGCTCCCCTCCCCTCCGCTGTCCTATCTAATTTTAAAGAAGCCCAGTGTAATTCATCTGGAGAGAAAAGAGAAAACAGGAAAAGAAATAAAATGAGATCCTTTGGCTACATTTAAATAGTGCTGAATAATGATGCTAGGTTTTGTTGCTAACCCAGCAAGTACGCTGATCAATATTGTGCAGAACCAAATGTAGTAGACTCTAAATCAAATACGATTTCAGAATAGTTCATCATTTTTGCCAGTCTGTGCAGTGCTCAAAATGGGAAATGTTTCATATGATCTCAGATGTAGCAAAGTTCTTGGGCTTTGAGTGTCACTGTGAATTCCAGAAAAAAGTGAAAAGTCTGGAAAATTTATCCCAAATTTGGCATCATAGAAGACAAAAGTAGTTATCTACTTTCTCATGTTCCGCTATTTCCTTATTCCCAGGATGGTAGAAATTAAATCAGGGGTTAGATGATTTTATGCTTTTGACGTTTTAAAGGGATGATCACATTGTGATGCATTAAAACAGCCCCAATTAAAAACTTTTTTATAGTAAACTTTGTATTACTAATACAAAGTTTTGAACACAGTACTTAAACTACATTTGCTAAGCCATTGATAGTTAAAATATATCATGCCTATGACCAAATAGATCTATTCTTAAAATGAAATGCACAGGCCTTTTCTAGCTGTTGTATTTTATCACAACAATAAAAGCCAGCATATATTGTGTGGGATACAATTCAGCTTTTTTACATTATAATATAATTTTAATTACACTTGTCTCACCATTAACTTTTTTTTCTCCATTATGACCTTCTATTTGACGTTCAACAACAGAGAGTTTTGTTTTTTTTTTTAAGTTGATATTTAGTTTAAGATAAAGACTTTCAAAACATTGAATAGGGGCTCCTGGGTGGCTCAGTGGGTTAAAGCCTCTGCCTTCTGCTCAGGTCATGATCTCAGGGTCCTGGGATCGAGCCCCGCATCGAGACCCGCTTGGAGCCCCGCATCGGGCTCTCTGCTCAGCGGGGAGCCTGCTTCCCCCTCTCTCTCTGCCTGCCTCACTGCCTACTTGTGATCTCTCTCCTCTCTGTCAAATAAAAAAAAAAAAAAAACATTGAATAAATGTCAGTAAGTTTTAGAGACTAAAAATCTATCATAGATTTTACAGGAGAATGGCTAATGTTGGGTAGAAATAGAAAGTCTGAGAAATTTCTTTTTTTTTTATATACATCTTGTCTTTCTGGATGTTCCCACCTATTTAGTAGCCTCATTAATTTGGAAGATTCAATATGTTTTCTCCCTCAAGGAAAATAAGGCATGATTTAATTTTCAAAGAATTTAAGTAATACTATTTTATAAATATAAGTACATTTCTGTGCTTTACTTTTATTTAAGTGTTTTATCCAAATGACATCATCTTTAATTTGCTATTCTAATAGGAAATGCCAACCTTCTAGATTGCTAAAAAATCAAGAATGTTAGGATAGGATATTAAAGAAAAAATCTTTTAAATAACATAAGAATAGAAAAATGCCATTCTGAATAAGTGCCATTTTCCATCCAATCTAGCATTCAAACTGTAGAAAGCAACAAAGAATTTGGAGTTTGGTTTTTCCTAATGTTAAAAATTCACAGGTATACTTTAAAATGCCCATAGTATTCTAAGTGAATCATTATGACTATCCTACAAAAATATTTTCTAAACTCACGTACATCCTAGTAGTTATTATTATTATTATTATTCCACATATCCTAGCTGACAGCAGTTTCCATGTATTTTCTTCTTTCAGTGCTAAAAATCAAGTATCCTCATTAACAAGGTCTCTGGTACATCCCCCCGTGCCTAAAACAGTAAAGAGCTGACCTTGGTTTCCTTCTATGGTATGCACTTAAAAAACACATTTTTTGGTTTTGGTTTTGTTTATTGTGGTTGGAAGAGAAAGAAAAGATCATGCTTAAAGAGCTTACCTAAAGAGCCTCCTGCACATCAATCAGGTTCTATTGTACTGGGATGATCTAGAAGGTCTGCCTCTAAAATTAATACCTAGAATTTTGCTACTCTTCCAAGTCTAGATATATAAGTCCTCTAGATATATAAGGCTCCACAGATCAATGAGTATTAACAAGTACAAGTATGTTGGAGAAGTTCCCAAAAGAAAGATAAATTTAGCCTTTTTTGTCAACTCCCTGTTAAGGTAAAAAGAAGTGACAGCAAGCAGTTTATTTAGCACGTTTGCTGGAAAGATGTCCTGTATATAGAGAGAATATGTCCAAGAGCTTCTAGAGAATTTGCAAAAAACTATGAAAACCTGCTGATTACTGGAAAGACCAAGTAAAGAATACATCCAGAATCTATTTCTGCTAATATAGTAAAGTTCTTTATTGAAGGTTTAATAAACTGTATGAATTTGTATCTTAAGTGTCTATCACAGTGTTGGTTACTATATCATCATCATCATCATCATCATAATCATCATATCTAACATTTATTGAGAATTTATTAACTACTAAGTACAGAATGCTGAGAATTCTACATTCATTACCTTTTATAAGACTATCTACCAAAAGCCTCCAGTTAACATCATACTCAGTGATGGGTAACTACAAGCTTTTCTCCTAAATCAGGTTCAGAACAAGGATAGTCCTTCTCATCACTCTTTTCAACATCTTACAGAAAGTCTTTGTTAATGCAATAAGGCAAGAAAAGGAAGTAAAAAGTATGCAGACTGGGAAAGAAAATATAGAACTGGCCAATCACATGATTGTCTATGTGGAAAGTCAAAAGAATCAACCAAAAACTCCAGGAACTAATAAGTAGTTATAGTAAGATTGCAGATTACAAGGATAAAAGATTATTAAATAAATGTCAATCACTTTCTGATACACCAACAATGAACAAGCAGAATTAGACTTTAAAAACACAATGCCACATTAGCACTCGCAAAAATGAAATATTTAGATATAAATCTAACAAAATATTTATAAGATCTATATGAGGAAAACTACAAAACTCCAATGAATGAAATCAAATAATTAATTGAATAAATACTTTATGTTCACGGATAGAAACACTCAGTAATTGTCAAGATGTCAGTTCTTCACAGTTTGATCTCTAAATTCAGTGCTATTCAAATTAAATCCCAGAAAATTATTTTATGGGTATCAGCAAACTGATTTTAAAGTATATATGTAGAGGTGCCTGGCTGGCTCAGTTGGTAGAACATGTGACTCTTGACTTCATGGTTTTGAGTTCAAGTACCACTTGTGTGTAGATATTATTTAAAAATAAAACCTTAAAAAAACAAAATAAAGTATATATGGAGAAACAAAAGATCCAGAATAGCCAACACAATTTCGAAGTTAAAGAATTGACACTTCCTGACTTCAAGACATGGTACATAAAATTTCAGTAATCAAGATAGTGTGGTATTGGTGAAAGAACAGAAAAAAGATCAATGGAAAAAAATAGAGAGGCCAGAAATAGAAACTCATGAACAAAATCAATTGATCTTTGACAAGGAGCAAAGGCATACAATGAAGTAAAAATAGTCTTTTTAATAAACAATGCTGGAACAACTAGATAGTCACACACAAAAATATAAAAACTAGATACAGAACTTACCCTCTTCAAAAAAATTAACTCAAAATAAACTACAGAAATAAATGTAAAATGCAAACTTTAAAACACATATGATAACATAGGAGAAAACCTAGATGACCTTGGGTATGGTGATGGTTTTTAGATACAACACCAAAAATACAGTCAGAAAAAAAATAATTGATAAGTTAGATTTTATTAAAATTATAAACTTATGCTCTGTAAAAGACAATATCAAGTGAATTAGGATCAGACCCAGACTGGGAGCAAGTGTTTGCAAAAGGCACATTAGATGAAGGACTATTATCTAAACATGTAAATGACTCTTAAAACTTAATAAGTAAACAGACAACTCAATCTTTTAAAAATTAGCCAAAAACCTTAATGGACACCTCACTAAAGAAGCAAACAAAGATATGAAAATATGCTCCTCATTATATATTATAAGGGAAAATAAAATTAAAGCAATTCATACCCATGAGAGTGGCCAAAATCCAGAGCACTGATAATATCGGATGCTGGTGAGGATGTGGAGCAACAAGAAGTCTCATACACAGCTGACAGGAAGACAATTGGACAGTTAATTTAGTTAGTTAGCTTGCTCAGTTTAATTTAGTTAGTTAGCTTACTTAGTTTAGTTAGCTTATTTAGTTAGACAATTTGGCAGTTAGTTTAGTTAGTTAACTTACTTAGGCAATTTAGTTTCTTACAAAACTAAATGTAATTTTACCATGTTGTCCAGTACACTTTTGGTAATTATCCAAAGGAATTGAAAACTTGTTGTCCACACAAAAATCTGCCATTGATGTTTATATCAATTTCACTCATAATTATCAAAACTTGGAAGCAACTGAGATGCCCTTCAGTGGATAAGTAAACTGCGGTACTTCCAGAGAATGAAATGTTATTCAGCACTAAAAAGAAATGAGTATCAAGCCACGAAAAGACATGGAGGAAACTTAAATGCATATTACTCAGTGAAAGAAACCAATCTGAAAAGGCTATGTGCTGTATATATCCTAAATGTATGACATTCTTGAAAAGGCAAAACTATGGACATGGTAAAAAAAAGTTTGGGTGGGAGAACCAATAGGCAAAACGCAGAGGATTTTTGGAGCAGTGAAAATACTCTAAATCATATTATAATGATGGATATATATCATCACATATTTCTTCAAATGTACAGAACACACAATACCAAGAGCAAACCATAATATAAGCTATGGATTTGGGGTGGTTATGATGTGTCAATAGAGATTTGTCCTTGGTAACACATGTACCATTCTGGTGAAAAATGTTGATAATGAGGAAAGCACGCATGTGTAGTGGCAGAGGGGATACTTCTCAATTTTGTTGTGAACCTAAAACTGCCTTATATTTTTTAAATAAACTCATAAAAAATACCCCTATGGGTTAAGTTCTCTTATATCCCCATATTGCAGATGATAGTCTTAAAAATATTTGCAATTGAAAACATATAGATGAGAGAGTGATAGATTAGTATACATACACATAGATATTACATAGCTTGATATTACAGTTATTGAAGGTAGACAACCACGTAAATTGTATCGAATGATAGATTTTTTTAGGGCAATAGCCATGATAACAAAAAGGCTCTGGCTCATATGGAAAGTGTTTCCACAAAGGGCAATATTTCTCTGATATGTAGAATGATACAATAGACAATAGAGATTAGGGTTTGCAAAGCTAATAGCTAATAAATAAGAAATTATTTATGCGAAATAATTTCTTCATCTCCTTCCATTATCAACCTCCATCCACAGGAGTCCTATGGAGTCCCAAACCCAATACCAAGAGGTAAATAAACTAATAAGGTTTAGAAGATATTTAGGTTTCAAAATTAAGTTCTGCAATGATTCTCAGAAAGATTTATCACTAAGATTTGCAGGAATAAGATGTATATTTGCTTAGAATATGATAATATCTGAGTCTGTTACAAGATCAAACAATTTGAAAATAATGCCTCAAGTCAAACAGGCATGTGCCTGCATGAAAATGGAAGGGAAGCCTCGTGAAGAAAATTTGGAATGAGAATAAATGGATTAAAATATTAATATTTACTTTAAAAACCACCCATTAAGTTTGTGACTATTAAAAAATTGCTTTCAAAATATATGTTGAAAGGTGCACTTGCGGTCAAAATGCAGTAGTGATATGCTACTGGATATCCATGTTAAAGGATCACTTGACAAATGGCATTTTGCAAAAATACATTACTATCTTTACTGACTGTTTCATTTTTTATGAGCTTAGTAAAGCAATGAGTGCATTTACTATTCTAAACTTAACTGATCAATAACACGATTGGTGAACTAGCATCATTCTTGAGAAAAAGTGACCGTTGTCATGGTGAGGATTATTAGAGATGCAAAAAGGAATCCAAAAGCATTCTTAGTTTACAAAACTCACTGTAGGGACCTGATTTATTAAGAGCTCCTGACTTGTGTTAACTCAGCAAGTGGTAGGTCTCACTCACCTAATGTTATTTTTATTGTATTCTGAGTGTTTATATAAGAAAAAGATGGAAAGAATTTGAATAACTCTCTTCTCTTTGAGCCCACATTATACTTAAACTGTCTCAGATCAGGTAATTAAACAAATCTAATTTTTAAAACTACAACTCCAAAATCCAGTGGAAAATAAGAGGACAAATTGGTGGTCTCTTTCATAGCAAGCAACTAATAAATCACCAAACATTTCTTAAGTGCCTACTTTATGCTGAGAAATTAATGTAGCTGAAAACACTTATTTGATTATTCTCTATCCTTCTTTTTCCAAATGAGTAAAGTTTTTTAAACTTCTTTTTATTTAGATAACTTAAACATACGCAATGGAATATTACACTCTAAATGTAGAGTATAATACTTTACTTCCAATTCTGAGTTTTACATTTAACAATAGTTAATTATTTTGCCTTTTAATGCCTTTTAGTTAGTACAATCTGTTCCTAATGCCTTCGCTTTCCTCTTCGGTCACACAGCTGGAGTGGAACACGAAGAGTCTGTGGAGCACGTCTCTCTGGGTGAACGTTTAAAAAAAAAATCACAACTAGTAGGCAAAAAGCCATTTCCTCTAGTCAGGCTGTGGTTATCTTGATCTAGCATGACAAATTGGTGTTCCCAGAGTGTCTGCAAAGTAATCAGACTGTGACAAATGGTTTACTTATAGCAATTTGTTTCCATTTTACTGAAAATTTCCACAGTCTTAAAAAAATAAAAAGATTTTTAATGGCATTTGAACGTTGTTGAAAGTGAGCTGCTCGAAATGGTCCAAGCTGGAATCTAGAATCACTGTGATCTCCCATGAGATGTGATAGAAGTAAGTCATGCCTCTGTCCACTGGTGTCAGCAGAGTGACCCTCTAACCCATGTAGAGTCTTTTAAAACTCCATTGTCATCTTGAGCTAGAGAGTCCTTGGTGTAGGTGATTTCTGGGTACCTCATGATTTTTCAACTTTACGATGGTGCAAAAGCAGTATGCATTCAGTAGAAATTGTACTTGGAATTTTGACTTTGGATCTTTTCCCAGCCCAGCGATATGCTCCACAATACTCTCTTGCAATGCTGGGCAATGGCAGCAAGCCACAGCTCCCAGTCAGCCATGCAATCACAAGGGCAAATAACTGATATACTTAAAATCGTTCTGTAACCATACAATCCATACAACCATTCTATGTTTCCACTTTCAGTACAATATTCAATAAATTGCATGAGATTTTTGACACTTAATTACAAAATAGGCCTTGTGTCAGATGATTTTCCTCAACTGTAGGCTAATGTAAGTGTTCTAAGCATATTTAAAGTGGTGTAGGTTAAGCTATGATATTCAGTAGGTTAATTATATTGAATGCACTTTGCTTGATGATATTTTCAAGTTACATCAAGTTTATCAGGACTTAACCAATAATAAATGGAGGAAGATCTGTATCAAGTATGGCATAAATTACCTTCTTTAAGGGTTCGCCCAAGCCTGGCAAGACCCACTCTTATTGCAATAAAGGAACATACATTTGGGCTTGGATTCTCTATAGCTTGGTCTCCATCTTTCTGAAATGGTATTCCCATATCCCTGCCTACTTATGTTGATCTTTCAGCAAGTTCTCCTTTTGTCCTTGGTTGGACCCTCTATGGTGACTTCCAAACTAATTTGTACTATAACCTGAGTTGTTTCCTGGCTAATGCTATCTTTTGTCCCCTTCTCACTTTTGTGAATCTATGGATGGTCTTCAAGTGATGCTCTGCAGGTTTTTGGAGAAGGGACCCCTTTCTTTTACCTTACTTTCCTAAAGGAAGGCGGGGATTGGTGCACAGAAAGGCAAGGTTTAGCATTAAGAGTTAGCACACTATCAGACATGAATAAGGTGATTTGCCAATGTTATCTCATTTCACCCTGTAAGGTCAGTATTATTCTCCCCATTTTATAAGCAAATATGACTTAGAAAAATGAAATGAATTGCTAGAAATTAAGTATCTGTGCAGTCTTTTTCCTGTCCACATCCTCAATACCATGCCTTATTTTTATTTCTCAATTCATAAGTAGCATGAGGCATTCTTCCTTTTCCATTGGCCTGTGTTAATTTTTTTAAAAAGTGAGAAAAGTATGTGTTAGCAGAGAAATATTTAATAACCTAGACACTTAATTAAATAGAAAGAAAATGATGTCTTAAAGACATTGTAATGTTAAGCTTCAATTCATAAATATCTTATTTAAAGCCGCTTGCTTTACTCTGCACATACTTGCTATTTTTACAGTATATTACACCTTTAATATTGTTGCCCACGCTCTTCTCTAAATATATAATGAAAAAGAAGTCTCTAAAGAGGAAATTATGTTATTTATTCTTTATAATGTATCTTTATAGGTCTAGTCATAAAATAGTAATTTCCATATGCCGGTAGTATATCCTAATAATTATTGGAAATTCTTTGCTATGCCATAGGATTTCACTTAACTATAAATTAAATAGTGATAACTCATGATCTCTTTCTGATGTTCTGCTTTATTCTGGAGTCTCTTCCTCTTCCCAACCTGTTTTGTTTCTGCCTTAGTGATCAGATTATTTCTTGGGCATAAAACATGTGACTCTTCTGCTGTCCTTTACTTTGCATTCTAAAAAAGGCTTTGAGATATATACAACTCTTTGTTTTGTCAAGAGAAGGGAAAAAAAGAAGGTTATTTGGTTTTGTTTAAAAAACAAGTATTGTCTACATGTTTCTCCCTTTTTTTTTAAGATTTTATTTATTTATTTGACAGAGAGACAGTGAGAGAGGGAACAGAAGCAGAGGGAGAGGGAGAAGCAGGCTTCCCGCCGAGCAGGAAGCCTGATACGGGGCTCGATCCCAGGACCCTGATATCAGGACCTGAGCCGAAGGTAGACACTTAATGACTGAGCCACCCAGGAGCCCCTATGTTTCTCCCTTTTAAATGAAGTAAAAATCAGTTATACATGTTTCACACAAGACATGATTTATACAACTCACAGTATATTTAATCATAGCCCCCTTGCTCAACTGTCATTGCTAATCTGATTATATTTTCATTTTCCTCATATTATTTAAAAATTATCTTTCCAGTCTAAAATAATAAACATAGTTTCATTGTTTTAGAAAATAGAGCAAATAATTAAAGGTGTAGATTGATGAAAATATATAAGCAATGTGTAAAGAAAAATAATGATTCTTAATCTGCCAGGTCTTTAATAATAATCTGAAGAACAGTCTTAAAGAATTTTTTCTTTCTTGGTTTTTAATGTAGTATCAGTTATGGGCTTTATATTTATATTTATCAGTAGAATGTATATCTGAAATCTACTTTTATTTTCATTCATACATTCTAATAATATTCCTTTGTACCATATTGCATGCCTCAATTTTGGTGGAATTGTCTGATTATTCAAAAATTAGGAAAGAGACATTCTTGTTTGAAGTTATGGTGTTCTTTATTAACTTGATTCTGGGTTTGATGACAAAGTCATATTGGGAAAAAATTACTATACTGTGCTGTCATTCTTTTGCTTTGAGAAAGTTTGATTAGATAGTCATGCCAATAAAAAGGATTAGGAGGGTAAGAACTTTGTCTTTGCCTACAAATTTTACCATGATATCAGTTCACATTATAAAAACTAGTAAAATGATGCAAAGCATATCATTCTTCTCCCTGACCAAGGAAATACATACTGAGCATGACTCATGCAGGGTGCTGAACACTTTCTGCAGGGAGAAGATAATTCCCTAGGCTCCTTTCCTTCCATTAGGGATTGAGTGAAAATTTACAAGCCCCTCAACCCATTGCAATGACCCCAAAAGATTTCTAGTCAACTTAAATCACTATGATTTCATTAAGTAGTGTGTATTAATGTGGAGATTGGATTACATTCCCTTCTCCATGTTGCTAGTAGAATACTAGACTCAAAGTCTACCAACCTTCACCAACAGGCTTCAGTTGAATCCAAAAAAGTAGACTGATTAGAAATAATGTGTTCCACACTCAGAGTATGAGCTTCTTAAGATCTAAAATATATTATTCCTAGAGATTTTGGAGATAACTCTGTTGGAGAGCCATTTCATAAACTTGACAATATCTCTTTAGGAATACTTCTGGATTAAATTGTTGCTATAGTTCTTCTTCCTTCTAGGGAGAATTTTCTTGAAACAAATATCCAGTGTCAATCTTTTTGAATACTCAACAAAGACTGCTGCCTACTATTCTTATCAGAGCAGTAACTTTGAAGATAATTACTTCAAGTATGCCTCTCTTCCCTCTCGTGGTTTTCCACCAGCTTAAATGCAAGCACAGTTCATTTCTCCCTTTTAACAGTGGCTGCTGGAACTTACATGCTCTTACCATACTGCTCTGTAGCCCTAATCTCTTCACCTAAAAGATCACTGCTACCTAGATATTGATTTGGAACCTGGATCTCCCCTGAAAATACCTCTTCCCTTGTTCCCAACTGAGTGAAAGCTTTTTATACTTTCAAGCTCAGGAAACATGATGGCCTAGAGTTAACACTGGTAATTTCCTAACTCCCAAATATTTTTTTTATCATAAAATAAAAATCACTCTTTCTTTAAGGATTATGATATAAATGCCATCATGTACCTCTCATTATTGATGTCACCCTTTGCCATCTTGACAACCTTATTCATTCACTGTGGGCTTTGGAACCTAACTCTCAGACTTCTTCCCTCCAAGGTAAAATCAACCATCATCAATTGTTCAATTTCTATATGTAGGTAATCTTTCCAACAAATAGTTTCAAAGTATCTTGACTTTGATATAAGCATCCCTACCCCAATTCCACTCCCAATTCCACCACCACAATAATATTGTGGACCTCATCACTCAAACTCTTGCAAAAAATCTTAAAATCCAAAATGTCATCATCTTACCTAATCTCCTGCCCTTTTCGGTTTCTCATGCCTGTTCTTATTCATGAAGAAATATGGCTTCTCTTTCCCTCTGCTTACTCACAGCCTGTCACCACATCACAGTATCTCTCTGCTTGACACCTTGGTAGTTTGTTTCATCAACTTATATGCTAGCCTCCTAATGCTCCCTTTCCTTCACTTCACAATCATGAAAATTTTCAGATCATCTATCTTGCATGTGTGCAACCATCCATCTTGTTATTTGCTGTTCCCAGACTTCTGAATACTGTTAGAGGAAATAAACCATTGTGTGAATTAGTGCCAACTATTTGGTCTCCAGATGGGTTTTCAGCAGAGCTCAGCAATTCTTTTTCAAGTCCTTGGTTCTGTTCTCTCTCCAATTTCTCAAAAATGCCATTTCTAAACAAAACTAATAACTTTATACTTCTTATTCCACAACTATTTTCCTCATTTATATATTTTTTAATTTTCCTCTTTTTCAAGCAGATAAACTGCTTCTTACTTCACAGGGAAATTTTCAGGCTATTTTGTATGATATTCCCTAAATTTATATATCCTGTTCACAAACATCATATTGTCATGTTTTGAGATAATAAATTTGTTCTTTTCCAATTTATTTCCTGATCCTGCTTCATCAAAGACAACCAGGTCTTTCATAGTCTGTTGTTACATGAGTGATTTCAGTTAGGGGGCTAAAAGGAGAAGTTGCCTTTGTTTTTGTTTGTTGGATTTTAAAGTTGAGTGAAAGAAGAGATTGTGATAAATGACATAGAGAGCCACAATGGGACTGACAGAGTTCCCTAGGAAAAGAAGAGGAATAATACTATATCCAGCAACATGTCCTCCAAAAATGAAGAGCAAGTAAAGATGTTTTCAGAGAAAATGAAAGAGGGAATTCATCATGAAAAGACCTGTCCTTCCATAAACAGTAAAATTCGTAAGAATGTGATCCCAGATGGAAGCACAGAACTTGAAGAAGGACTAAGAACATCGGAAATGGTATATATGGTCATTGAATATGAACAATTAATGACTGCTCAAACAATAACAATAATAAAAATATCTTATAGGATTTGTAATGTGTAATACTAAAAATAAGACAAGAGCACAAAGGTCAAGAGGGATTAAAGGAGTTAAACTATTATAAATTTCTACATAAGTAAGTGATAGAAGTATTAATTTCAGAGAGATTATAAATTAGGGACACAAATAATATAATCTAGGGAAATTATTAATAGGAAAATACAGTAATTTTAACTAAGAGCTCATAAGAAGAAAATAGTAATAATAAAAACTCTTGATCAATTCAAAAGAGAGTAAAAAAGAAGTATATGGGACAAATAGAAAACAGATAAGATTTTATAGTTAGACTTAAACAAGTCCATAATTACATTAAATGGACTAAGGACCCTAATTAAAAGATTGGTAATAAAAACAATACCTAACTATAAGATTTTTACAAGATAGAGTCTGAAACAAGTAAACCTAAAGGCTGAAAGTAAAAGAATAAAAAAGATATACCAGGAAAAACTATTCTACTTATAGATAAATATCATTGAAAGCAAGAATCATATTAAAGATACAGGAAACCTTCTCATGGTTATAAAAGGCAATTCGATAGAAATGTAATAATTCTAAATTTTTCTACAACTAAGAATATAGACTTAAAATATATAAAGCAAAAATAAACAGAACTAAAAAGTAATACCCACTATTAGAATAAATTTTTGAGTATCTCTTACTAACAGAAAAACATGATTAGACAAAAATCAGTAAGCATACAGAATATCTGAAAAATATAATTAATTTAATCTACTTTATAAATATAGAAAATTACCCTCCAACCAGGGCATAATATATGTCTATAGGATATTTGCCAAAATTTATTATGTGCTGGGTCTTCTAGAAAGTCTAGACAAAGATTAAAGAATTGAAATAATAAAATTGGGTCTTTGTTCACAGAAAAAATAAACTAGCAGTGAATAACAAAAAGATAACTCCCTTTAAGTTTGGAATATACCAATGTGCCTCCAAATAACCCATTAACCAAATGAGAATTCACCATGGAAAACAGAAAATGTATTAAATTGTGAGATGTGAATAAAGCCAAAATTTAAAGAAATACATACCCTTAAATGCATGTATAAGAAAAAAGGCTTAGCATATAAGTCAATCAGAGAAAGACAATTATCATATGGTTTCACTGATATGAGGAATTTGAGAAACAAGATGGAACATCATAGGAGAAGGGAGGGAAAAATGAAACAAGATGAAACCAGAGAGGGAGACAAACCATAACAGACTCTTAATCTCAGGAAACAAACTGAAACAAACAAGCTGGAAGGGAGTGGGGTGGGAGGAATGGGGTGGCTGGGTGATGGACACTGGGGAGGGTATGTGCTATGGTGAGCACTGTGAATTGTATAAGACTGATGAATCACAGACCTGTACCCCTGAAACAAATAATACATTATATGTTAATAAAAAATAAAAATAAACAAATAAATATAAATAAATAAGTTTAAAAAAAGAAAAGAAAAAAGGCTAAAATCATGATTAAAAATATTTATCTCAGGGCGTCTGGGTGGCTCAGTCGTTAAGCATCTGCCTTTGGCCCATGTCATGATCCCAGGGTCCTGGGATCAAGCTCCACATTGGGCTCCCTGCTCAGCAGAAAGCCTGCTTCTCCCTCTCCTACTCCCCATGCTTGTGTTCCCTCTCTAGCTGTATCTCTTTCTGTCAAATAAATAAATAAAATCTTTAAAAAAAAAGTTATCTCAAAAAGTGGGAAAATACAAATTAAATCCTCCAAAAATAGGAGGAAGAAAATAAAAGAAGAAAGAATAGAAATTAAGAAAGTAGGAAAACAAACTGGAATTCTCATAAATTTCTTATAGGATTATTAATTAGTGTAACCGAGGGCCAAGACCAAGTACAGGCCAAAAATGGTAGCAAAATCCTCATCAGCCTCACTATTACCACCAGATACAAAATTCATGGGACAAAACACCATAGGAACTGAGAGGCAGTAGAAATGCTCCCGATATTTCCAGTTTATAATATAATGCTGAAATAATGCCCAGCAGTCTTGGATCTTGACTAGCATCAAAAGATAAATGGAGGGTAATATAAAATTGCATTCTTAAAAAATGCAGTAATTGTCAGGTAATTCTTTCAAACATTTATTATATCTTTAACTTGTGTACATGGTTTCCCACACTGCCCTTTACTCTTGCCCAATGCCTATACTGAGGCCATACTCAGCGCTTTGAGGTATTCTAAAAATAGATCCAACTTCACAAAGCATTAAGAGAAAAATCATATTTAACTGCAAACTCATGGGAAGACAGAAAGGCAATTTACATAGCCCAACAACAATAAGAAATACAACCAAGTTTCCTTTAGACATCTCAATTTTCCACCAAATATTCCTCTTCCCTCTGGACATCTCATCTTTCTCTTTCTTTTTCTTTCTTTTTCTCTTTCTTTCTTTTTTCTTTTCTTGCCCACCAGCTATAAAAATCCTTTCGGCAATTCAGTTGTGTGGCCAACTTAGCACATCAGCACCCTTAATTTGTGAATTAGTGACTATATGTGATACTTTAAGCACACATAACAGGTCTCAGTTTATCCAAACACACTTGCTTATTTTAATGCAACACCTTGTTTTGAATTATGAGGTTTTCAAATAGAATATTATGCACCAAGATGTGACATGATTTTCTCTGTTTATGTCAAATAATTAGTGAAGCTGAAATTGAACCCTTGGCCCAGGTCTTGCTATTGAATTTATCTTTTCCACCACTCACTAGGTTCTTTATATGAGTCATTGGGATAGATGCTATGATGAATACAAAGATAAACCGGACACATTTCCTGCCTTTGAGTACTCGAAAATAGTATGGAAAGGAAAGATAAATGTAGAAATAGTTGTAATCTAGTGAAGAATGTGAAACATAATAGAGTATAATTGACATATCATTGAATCATGGAGAAGAAAAAGAATAATTCTGGAAGAAGAGAGAAATGATGAGCTTGAAAATTTAAGAGGTGACCTTTGATCTTGTGAATACACTGGTGTTGAATAGCTGCCAGACATGTTTATTGGATTCTAAAGTAATATTAATTATTGTTTCCTAAATCACATGTTCTGCATGTATTTTTTAACTAAAAATTAAGTTTCCCAAATAATTTAATTTATTTATTTTTGTAGCTAAATAATGTTCAGAATGCTTGAGAACCACAGGACTATTGAGAACATGTAAAACCTCACAGCAATACTTGTGGTAGCTATTATTTATATAATATGCCCTGAAATTCAACATTTAATTTTATTTACTTATATATGGCATTTGGCTAAATATCAACATCTGAACTATGTGAATCCAGCATCAATCTAATGGAGAGATATTGATGTTAAAGTACCCAGAGAAATAAGTTATTAGTCATTTCATATTAGTATGAAATTTATACATCTCTGTCTTTAATATTATGCACTGATATATTGAGTCAAATACGTTAGTTGAATTCATTGTTATAGGTCATGTTAGTACAAGAATTTTTCCAGTTGTAACTCATAAAAAACTCTTTCTTTTCCCCCAAAAATAACTCATGCTAGCACACTTTCTTCTTGCATGTTAAATTGAATGCTATACCTTCTCATTGCTACCACTTAAATATCTCCCAAACTTCCCTACTTCTTTCCATCTGTACCAAATCAGTTTCCTATTGTTGCTGTAACAAATTACCATAAAATTAGCACTTTAGAACAGCATATAATTATTCTTTTACAGTTCTGGAGGTCAAAAGTTCAAAATAGGTCTCACTGGACCAAAATCAAGGTGTCAACATGGGTGCATTCCTCTGGAGTCTCTAGGGTAGAATTCACTCCCTTGCATTTTGTAGCTTCTTAAGGCTTCCTTTACTCCTCAATTCATCACTTCTTTTTTCCATCTTCAAAGCCAGCAATGTAGCATTTTTCAATTCTCTGACTCCAACCTCCTCTTCCACCTCCTTTCCACATTAAAAGATCTCTGTGATTACATTGAGCTCACTTAAGTAACCCAAAATAATCTCCTTATTTTAAAGTCAGCTGATAGCAACTTTAATTCCATCCACAACTGTAATTTCCTTTGCCAGGTACACAACACAGTCTCAGGTTCCAGGAATTAGAACGTGGAGATCATTGGGAAGCCATTGTTCTACCATACTGCCTACAGTCATGGTTCTGGCCACTATCAACCCTAGCTTGAATGGTCTCCATGCTTCTGTTCTATTCTTGTTCCCATCCATTCTGCAATCAGAATGATCTGACACATTATCCTCCTATCTTCTTAAATTATTATTTAGAATAATATCCAAATTCTTCAACATAAATTCCAAGATTGTATGTATCTGACCTTATTCAAGTTCCCAATTTTCTTTCTGATCACTCCTTTCCACCCTATGGAATGACTTCCAGCTCCCTGAATGAGCCGCACTCTCTCTTGCCTTCACATATTATGTCTTTTGCCAAGGACATGCTTCTCTCTTATATTGGCTAATTCCTCCTCATCTTTTAGATCTTATTGTAAATGGCATTTCCTCCAAACACTTTCCAAACACACAAATACGCCAAGATGTTTGGGCATTCCTTGTACATGATCCTCTAGAACCCTACACTTTTCACATCAAAACACTTATTACACTCTAGGATATTATGAAAATAACATTTTTAATTTTATGCATTCCCCCACTTTATGGTAAATTCTGCCAAGGCAGGAACTTTGTCTATCTTTTTCGAGGTTAGTTGCATCTCTACTGCCTGACTACTTGCTGGCATGCAATATGTACTGAGTAACTGTTTCTTGATTGAATGATAATCTAGGAGAAATAGAATGAGCCCTGCCCCTTTCACCACCACCATGGCTACCAAATTCTCAAACTGCAATCCTTTACATCTCTTCAAATCCAGGGAAATATATTTTAACTGTAAATGTTAACATTTTACTTTAGTTGTTGAGGGGTTTCTAGCATTCATCCTTGAGACACACAATGATTAGTCTATAATGAAAGTAGGAAAAATACAAATTGTCTGAAGACAATTGATATGCCTTAGTAGTCCCTGATCAAAAAAGTGAGGTCACTGATGACAGTTAATAAAGACATTATGGTTGAGTTAAAGTTTCAGTCCACTTATGTACAAATATAGTGGGCCTGAAAGTAACTCAGAGCAGAAGCTGATGCCCAAGGATGTGTGTATGTGTGAGAAGGGAGTTGGGCTGATTAAATATGGAGTAAAGAAGAAGAGGAGGTAATTCTGAGAGAAAACTGAACTGAATTCACTCACCCATAAATAAAATCTCTGGATAAGCTTCAATGTCTCAAGCAGTGGCTATGTCATGAAAGGAATTACAGACTTCTCTTTTCTAATGTTTCATTTAATTATTATTCTATTGGGCCTCAGATACACAGAATTAAATTCATATGAACTCTCAGTTCATTATATATTATTTCAAATAGCTACTACCATTTCTAAAATAGAAATTAAAAACCGTATTGCAAAGTATTCCACTCACAATGGGAATGTCAAGATCTATTGAGTGTCTCTTGTCCACCAGGCACTGAGTTAGGATGGCAATGCACTTACACAAGTATTGACATCTTTTTGAGCAAACTATCAGAAATAGGTGGGTTGTTCAGTGTGGTCTGGCATCATCCCTGAGGATGTTTTGATAATAATACAGATGTTAGTGTCAGGAGCCCTGTGAGAAATTGTGAACTTGAGCTACAATTGGGATTCAGATGTGTAATGACCTTTTCCATGGATAGAATGACTAGCAGGACATAAAATAGGCCCTTTACTTTTCATTTAGGAGTCTAGTAGGATGGGCCAACAGGGCAAGCATAGCCCATATATAAAAGAAAGCAATGATTCTAGCTTTCATGTGAGGCTGTTTCTGCCTGACCAACCTGGTCTTCTGCTCCACTGTCTCCCCACTTATAATGATTCTCAGAAAGAAGAGAGATATCATTTGAAGCCTAAAGCTTCTAGTAGTAGAATCCTCTATGAAAGAGCTGGTCACGAAAGGCATTTCCTTGCTAGCTAAGCAAGAGAAGCCTCACAGACAGGTTTGGCAGAATCATCAATGAGGCTGACAGCCACCTACCAGCTTCATGAAGATCTATGGTTTGGAGGTTAACAATGGAGAAAAAAGAAACCAACTAGGTGATCAAAGCTCAAAGAATCAAAAGGAAAGTGACAGAAAAGGACCACAGGGCACGGTGATCACAGGCATGGACAGCAACTGTGAGTGTGGAACCAGATTAAGCTCTTTATCCTTTTCTAGCCTCAACTCCCACACACACAAACACACACTGTGCCAGAGAGACTCAAGGGGATTATCAGGAAGGGTACAACAACAAATAATAGCCATTTAGATCTACTGAATATTTATTGTTTTATTAGCTACTCTCAATAACCACATAAGGTTGATACCACTGTGAAGTTCAATTTCATCTATTTATTTATTTTTGGATGAAACAAATAATGCTTAGAGAGGTCACAAAACTAACTGAAGATGAAGCTTACTACCAAGTAAGCAGAGACTCAGAGGATTAAGAAGCTAAAGAAGCTAGGGTTGGCTCTAAAGATCGTTTTCTCTCTTTCTTTCATATGTAGAGAGTAGCAACAAAGAAGGGAATAACTGACGTTCTTTCCACTGTGTACTCCGTGAATGAGTCCAATTTAAAAGGGTGCACATGTGTGTATATACACTTGTGTGAAAAAGGAAAGGAAGAGAGAATGGAAAATGAGTTGTCATTATTTTATTATCATTGGAAAAAACAATGAGAATATTTTTTCTTTGACATTCCAGCCATTCTAACTTCAGGATTAGAAAAACAGGTTGTAGACATTAACAGATATCTATTTGAGGGCAGTGGCAGGGGGAACACATTTGTGAGTTTTTCCCATGGAACCTTGATTCATAGTCATTGAATGCATGTGATTTGTCAGTTTCAGACACAAATCGTTCCTGTCATGGCACGAAACTCTTGGTTGGACTGCAGGTAATGGAGTGCAGTTCTGTGGGGAACCACCCTCTCACTGCACCTTACCACTCCCTGAGGTGTCTAGCTGTGAGGACAGGACACTCTCTCAATGACAACCCTCCAGCTGAGTCTCACTGTCCTTGCCCACAGAACTATGGAGTTGGCGTTTTTCCAAGACCCTGCAATTACTCTCCAAATGTGAAAAAGTGACCCCAAGGTCTTGAGGCTAGCCTGATTTTTCAGTGTGCCTTTCACATTTCCAAAAGTAGCCACAGGACCAGTTCACTTGCCCCTTGAAGCTGACTGAAGTTTCTTTGTTTGGGGCTGCCTGGGTTTTGGCTTTGAAGTTTAAACCTGGGAGCAGTTATCTGCCAGCCAAGATAAGCACTCCCAGGGCTTCCACGGGCAGCCAGTCCTCACAAAGAAGGGATAAGACCTCTGAGTGTGCTGTGCCATCTACCAACTAGCAGTGGAAAAGAGAGTAATCAGGGTTCTTTCCACAGGGTGCTCCAAGAGTGAATCCAATCAAATTAAAAGAAAGTCAAAGAGAAAAGATAAAATAGCTTCAAAAGAGAACCAACAGCTGTGGACTTGCCTGTCAATCAGCAGGAGCCACAAGCCAATCAGAGTTGAAGTAAAAAATTGCTTGAAAGAAAATGCATTAGAATCAGTTGCATTCCACCAGAGTAGGAAAAAGAATAAAAAGCTGGCTAACCAGTACAATGTGCAGAAAAAGATGATAATCAACCCGTACATCTAAGCCTGTCAATAAAGATTACACATGAAAATCCGAATTGGCAGGATTTTCCTGTGTCCAGACATGATTTTAGCATCCTCATTGGTTACTGTTCATGATCTCACAAAGCTAGTATAACCAAGAAAATGAACCAAACTCTTAAAGAGTAAGTACATTAGCTAACTTGGTGGCAAATTTAATTTAGTAATTAGTATGATTGTTGCCTCTTTACTGTCGTAAGAGTATGCTTACCTATCCTAAGAAGGTAACTCAATCCTTGGGTTCCTAAATATAGAGTTTTTATGCATATTCTTTTGGTAGTGCCCAAAGTAGATTTTTCCATGCAATACTAATCTTTTTGTTCAGGAAAAATCTGACTCATTTCAGCAACGGAACTGGATAACGTATGAGCAGGAGGGAAATGAAGGCTAGGAAAACCCAGGAGTGTCAAGACCAGACAAAGCTGATCAGCTTTGTGAAAAGGGAGGATGATGAAGTTTGGGTAGTTTACGTGTCAGAAAATGGAAGCTGTGATCTACTCACACACAGCATGATTTGTGGAGGAATGATAGCAGGAAGAACTCTTGCTAAGCACATGTTGAGGCCTTCACAACACTTCCAGGTGGCTTATCACTAAGTTTGTAGTTGGTGGGGAAGACAACCCAGTGGGGTATCTATATCACTTAGAGTACTATAACCTGCCCTAAGAAACAACAGTAAAGACAATGATAATCAAGGACCCCAACTAGGCCCGTCTCCATTTTTTCTGGCATTGTGTTGGATGCCCATTGTGTGCCATCTACAAAGATGCCCACATTCTTAACCCAAGATTCTGTAAATATGTCACCTTAATTGGCAAAAGAGACTGCAGATGTGATCAAATTGAGGCTCTTGAGACAGGGAAATGATCCTAGATTATCTAGGTGGACCCATCATAATCACAAAGGTCATTAAAAGAGGGAGACAGGAATGTCAGAGTTTAACAAAGCAATGTGACTATAGAAGCAGAAGTTCAAGAGGGAGAGAGAGGTTCGAAAATGCTACACTGCTGGTTTTAAAGATAGAGGGGGGCAGTACAAGCCAAGGAATGCTGTTGATCTCTTAAAGCTAGAGGAAGCAGAGAAACAGAAACTCTAGAAGGACCACAACCCTACCCACTTATTTTGGACTTCTGGACTGTAGTACTGTATGATAATATATTTGTGCTGTTTGAAGTCACTACGTTTGTACCTACTTGTTACAGCAGCAGTAGAAACTAATACCAGCATCTTTTAAAATCAGTGTTCTTGTATAATCTGTGACACTATGGAATATTTGTAACTTTTAGGAACAAGAGACGATGCATACACAGAGAGCCATGGGTACATCTTACAAAAAACAGCGCTGAGTGAATATTATAACAAGAAAGGGACAAGTCTATGGCTTAATATATGTTACAGAACAGTCCTATGTATTTTATAATTTTGCATACCTAAAACAATGAGTTGCTTTTGGTGCAGAGGACAGAAATGGGATTAAGGAGGGAATGGGATTAAAGGGAGTCAATTAACTAACTAATCAAGAAAGTATGATTATCTCTATTTTCTGCACCAAATTTTTTTAAAGGAAAAAATAACAAATATACAGCTTGTCCACTATATTTTTAAATGAGATTGTAAACTTTATCTTTGTAATAATAGATATATGAAGGGACCTGATGCCAAGTTCAAAACCTAAAGGAAATTATACTTATTATAGCAAACAGATTACCCATGGAAAATTACTGCAATTTGTGGTTACACAGAGTTAAAAATTTAGTTTATTGTCATGAAAAATGTCACTTGATGATTTTGGATCATCACTGTTGAGATGATCACCCTACACTTTACTCTTTTAAATCCTCTGCTTTTCCTTCTAGAAATGAAATGCATCTCTGACTGTATTATAAAAGTAAAAATGACTCAGTAAGAGAAATTGCTCTTTAGTCTCAATGTGATTTAGACTTTTAAAAAGGAGATCAGGTTGACATTTGGGGTCTAACAGTTTCTGAGTCATGGATTAGCATCATAAGGATTAGGAAGAATCCCCTGAATTCACTTGCAAGTAAGACCTGTTTAAAAAAAAAAAAAAAAAAAAAAAAAAAAAAGGAGAGAGGGAGGAAGGAAGTGGGGAAGAGAAAAAGAAACACAAATTTCAAGTCAAAAGTACATTTTATTTTAAGATTTTATTCATTTGAGAGAGCGAGAGAGCACCATGATCAGAGGGTGGGGGTTGGGGGTGGGTATGGGAGGTAGGGGAGAAGCAGACTCCCCACTGAGCAGAGAGCCAGACATGGGGCTCAATCCCAGGACCTGGAGATCATGACCAGAGCTGAAAGCAGATGCTTAACCATCTGAGCCAACCAGGCACACCTCAAAAGTATATTTGAAAAAGTACAGCAATAATCAGAGGAATAAAATATCTTACAGAAAATATCTGAGTTGTAACTGTTAAATATAAAACTAAGGGAAACCTTGACCTACTGAGAAAAAAAAATCTAGATTTGAAAATCTTTTTTTAAGATAATAATTATATTTTGCAGGGAGACAAAAGCCAGGTGAAACTCTGGACATCTGATTTTAAGAGGAGTTAATTTTCTGTTTATCTTTGTTAATTCATCTGAAAGCAGTATTCATGTTTGTGTGTATGTGTAGCTGTATTCTTCTATGTTTATTTTAATGCTAACTACAAAATCTCTAAAGGAACTAGGATCAGATTTCCCAACGAATAGTTGATTTTTTTTCCAAATATTACCCTAGGGTTGTGGATGGTTCCAGTAAAATTTTAGAAATATATTTTCCTAATTTTAGGAGAAAATAGAATAAATGATTTCCCTGAAAAATATGGGTAATTTGCAAATTCCCTGGCAGTAATTTGGAAACTTTAAATATAAAATGGGTCCATGTGATGAATCAGCTTTCCAAGGAATGAAAGGGTGATAGTTTGAGTATTGTCTTTTTTTTCTTTCATCTCTTAGAGCTGAAATGTTGCTCTTGCACCCTCCAAAAAGCTACCTACAACTTTGACAATATAGAGAAAGTAAGTTTCCTCTGTTAGAAAGTGATTCCTGAAGTGGCACAAATACATACGTTCAAGTAGAAAAAAAAAAAAAGACATACAGCTTGTTTTCATTCCTTGAATTTCCTAAGCAACTAAAACATAAAGTTTTATAACCTTGATTAGCATTGAAAACAGGTAAATCCTGGGAGAGCAATGGGTATATTATGCTCAAGATTGAGGGCTTCTTATTCCTCAGTGGAGTCACAATAATTTCTTCCAACTTTTCACAGAATATGATTGCTTTTTAGAAAGGTAAATTAATTTCCGAACATAAGCTGTTTTTTTTCCCCCTCTGGTGAAGATGATTCTCCTCAAATAAAATGAATTGAATTGCTCATCAACTATAAAAAATAGTCACTAAAATACTCTGACAAAAAGAGAGATAAGTTTCAAATATTACCAGTCATTCTCCTGCCCAGAGAAGTGACCTCAAGTATGCTTAAGAAATAAGTGGAAAAGAAAGTTATTTTGAAATATCTTTTATTATTTTTTAAAACTAGATAATGGACTGCTTTATTTCTTTGTTTGGACCAGCAGTACAGCTGGGTATAAACAGAAACTACACAGTTTCTATTTCTTTACAGTCCAAATTCAACCTCAACAGTCCCTAACCTCTTTCAATCAGGATCAACACATGTTGGTGGTATATTTATGCTTAAATTATTTTCTAGAATGTAACCAAATGACCTTAATACCTCACTTATATCTGTGTTTCTTCTGCATGTGGGGCTCTTACCTTGTTAATGATAATAAACTATTATATTTCAATTTATTCTAAGTATGCCCAAAGAATTTAAAGAAAAATCCCAGAAAATTGTGGTGTGATATAAAAAATGATGTAAAATGAGGTTTAATGATTTTTTTTTCAGGTGATTATGGTGCCTCTGTAAAACAATTGATTTTAATATGTATGAGTTGCATGAATATTTAACTTGTTTAGAACTTTATGCTGTCAACATTTGCTGACAGATCAAAACTAAGAGTGTTTAGAATCTGCTACGTGAAAGATGTCATCTCTTGCTTTGCCATTTACTTTGATCAACCGAATTCAAGATACAATAAGCATAGGAGAACAAAGCGTGATTTTAGAAAACACAAAAACCTGTGTAATTAACACACATAACAAGTATTTCATAAAACAGTCAGAAAGCATTATTATTTTTCCCTCTCATTTTCTCTTTAAATCTGTTGTGTACGTTGGTGTTTCTTGGTTATACCTAAGTAATGAAACTTTAGTCTCAGTAAGTTTCCAATCTCAAAATATGATCCAATGGAACTTCAATTTTGTTTTAAAATTTCAGTTTCTCTCCCTTCTGCAGCCCATGCCCTTTGCAGTCTGAATTCTTCCGTGTCCAGTTTATTTGCCACAGAGAAACTCAGGATAAATCTCTAGCCACACTATTGGTCTTCACATAATCAAAGAAAATGGCTGATTCTTTTTTGTCTTCTAGTGGGTTTTTTTTAAGATTTTATTTATTTATTTGTCAGAGAGAGAACAAGTCGGGGGGGGGGGGCAGGCAGAGGAGGTTCCCCGCTGAGCACAGAGCTGATGCAGGACTCCATCCCAGGACCCTGGGACCATGACCTGAGCCGAAGGCAGATGCTTAACTGGTTGAGCCATCCTGTCTTCTATTTTTCATGTTGAAAGTTCTAAGCCCTTGCAACTATTTCCTTCAAACAGGGTGCCAGACCATTTAAATACCGGGTACCCTTTTCCTCGTTTGTTCCAAGTGTGGCTGATCTTTTTAAAAACCTATTGTCCAGGGATGCCTTGGTGGCTCAGCGGTTAAGTGTCTGCCTTTGGCTCAGGTCATGATCTCAGGGTCCTGGGATGAAGCCCCACGTCAGGGTCCCTGCTCAGTGGGGAGCCTGCTTCTCCCCATCCCTCTGACTGCTGTTACCCCTGCTTGTGCTCTCTCTCTCTCTGTCAAATAAATAAATAAAATCTTTAAAAAATAAAATAAAATAAAAATAAAAACCTATTGCCCAGAACTCAACATAATTACTCCAGATGAGGATATATCCAGAGCACGGGTTAAGCATTCTTTCCAATATCCATTAACTTGATGCTATCTATTCAAATCCTTGGGCCTTCTCATTGATTTTCTCAAACATTCTAAAGAGTTCATTCTGCTTTTAGTCTTTAAGGCAAAATTGCCATATGTTTATATAACTCTGTTGTGCATTATTCTTGTCTCTTTTTACATCTGTTTTATAAATGACACGATAGCTATGCACCAACTTACCTGATGATCATACCCTGCCTTTTAAATTATCTATACATTTTTTGGTAAACATAGTAAGATAAAATTTGCTCCATGTGGGGAGCACTGAGGAGGGAAGTGGTGATGAGAACCCTTGGGGGAAGATGGAAGATACATGCTCCCAAAGTTGCTTGCTATCACCTCTGCACACCACTGTACTTCCTACCTTCTCCTTATTGTCTCATTATTTCCCGGTCTCATTCCTGCCTTGGACAGATCTCTCAGTTTTAATGGCTGAAGTCTGCCCCCTGCAAACTCAGATCTGCCCAGTTCTTAGTAAGGCTACTGTCAGCCTCAGAATGTCCAGAATTGGTCAAGCTGACAAATGTTTGAAGCTCTAGGTGCCCTATTTTCTACTGGGTTTCAACAGGAATCATTTTTTCGAATCTGGATAACCAGGTCTAAACTGTAGGTTACTGATTTACCTCCAGTTCCTTGCTGAGCTTGAAACCTCACCCTGGCGCCTACCCTTAGTCTTCTGGCTTGAGCTAGGAAAACTTTTCTAGCTCTTGTCAATTTCATCTCTACTACTGCAGCAAGATTCCACTCCTGTACCCTAATATTTTCTAAGGTGTAGCTCTAAATCAGATGGACTATCTGGGTTGTTAAGAAACCCCTTGCTTAACCAAAGCTATTGAAATGTTATCAGCTCACTATCACTAACTCCAAAACATAGTGTTGAACAACACGATACATTTATTTAGCTCACAATTCTGGCATTAAGCAGTTTAGAATGGGCTCAGCTAGGAAGTGGTTTAGTTCTCAGCTAGTCACATGTTTACAATCAGCTGCAAATAGGGTTCTGGAGTGGGGATACCTAAATTCTCCTCCAGCAGATTGCCCAGGGTTTGTTCTAATGGAAGAGGCAGAAATTCAAGGGAGATAAGAGAAGTTCAAGGCCTTTAGAGGGCTAGACAGTACCGTTACACCATCACTTCTGTTTAGCACAATATAAAGCATTCTTCTTAGAAAAACAAGTCGGCCCAGATCAAAGAGTAGGAAAATAGATGCTACCTTTTCATGGAATTACAAATCTTCTTGAAAAGTACGTGTCTATATGGAGGGTTGAAAAGCTGGGGAATTTTTCATAATTAATATACTACAAGTGACCCAGCAACATTACTGGATTCCTACTTATCATGGACTGCTTTGAATACAAGTACTGGTATGATCCCACCTAATCTCACTATGCTATTTTAAGGATACCATGTTTGGACCTGTGTCTGCTACTTCTTAGGAGAATGTATGGAAAAAATCTGTACCATTACTGACTTATTGAGTTTCTATACTTTAAATCCAACTCACTCCTGGATTTATTATTTTGCCCAATGCACTTTTCCTTGCACAGTGCTACTAGTTAACTGTCAAGCAGTAATTAAGCATGTTTATATTAATATTTGAAGGGTTTTTTTTTTCTTTCCTTTGGATTATCACCTTAGGGAAATTAGATCAAAATGCTTATAAAAAAATAAGTCTGTCAAGACAGGTATTTACCACAACTGAAGATGCTAAGTAATTAAAATAGTAGTCCTATGGCCCATCTAAAGTGTTCTGACATTCTGTTCTCCCTACACCAATATCAATTTGAGGTATATTTGGAAGTTGTCATGTCTAAATATCAAAGATCAAGGTGAAGAATCGATAGTGGTTTCTTATCTTTGGCCTAGATAGAAAAACAAAAAAAATTCTCTAAGGATGTAGAGTAAGAGTCATCATTTAACAAAACCAAGAAAAAGAGAGAGAAAGAGAGAAAGGGGAAGGAAAGAAAGAAAGAAAGAAAGAAAGAAAGAAAGAAAGAAAGAAAGAAAGAAAGAAAGAAAGAAAGAAAGAAAAGAGAAAGAAAGAAAGAGAAAGAGAAAGAGGAATTGAGCTGTCTTTATTAACTGGTATACCATCAATAATCTACATGACCACAGACTTATTGAGTGCCTGGACATACTTAAGCATGGCTAAATATTAAAATAAAATAGAATGAATTAATTCAAAATATGTTCACCATTTTATTTTACTAATAACTGTCATTTTTGAATAATACTTTGAGCATTAATGTGATTTTTCTTACTTAATCTTTACAACCTCATGAAATAGGTGTTATAAATAATTTACAGATTGAGAAACTGAGTTTCCAATAACTCAACCCATTTGAACAAAAGCTACACAGATAAGTGGTTGAATCTGGAATTCAACCCAGAATAAGGCTGTGCTCTTAACCATTGTGTAAAATGCTGGATTCCTGTGAACTACCTAAAAAAACAAAAGTGTTAATCAAAAGTATACTTAATCAAAAGTGTAAGAAGTAAAACAGGCTTTAAATTAGTTACAGTGGAAACTGCACTTGCTTTGGCGTTTGTATACTCCCATCTCCATTAAATTTCTCAAGAAATTTCCTTGATGGGGTCAGTGATTTTTCAGCCATAAATGTAAGCTAATCCTCCCTTTCGTAGGCTTTTCACTTCCAATAGTCATATTTCCAATACTTTCTTTCAATATTGATTTAGTTTTGGCTCATACTAAAGTTACTACTAAACTCGAAAGTCTCTGGAAAGTAGGGAGCTTGCACGGAGTCCAGCCTTACATGTTATAGAAAGTCACATATTTATGTAGCATGTACAGACATGTTAAAAATAAATATGTACGTATACACACATCTATGAATTAAGAAGGACATTTCCATTCTTGATTTTCCTTATTTTCGACCATTCTAGGATCCATGATTTCTAGTGCTATTTCTAATTCACAAGGCTTTTACTAAGTGATCACTTTTTAAAAACTGTTTAGATCAAGAAATCCTGGTTATTTAGAAATTATGTAAAAATAGATTTCAGTTTCTTATAAGAAATTTTAGTTTTTGAGAATTCTGCTCTTAAATATTAAAAACCTGTCAAATATATGGTGAGCAGTGATGAAAGTGCATTTCACCTGGAAACAAGCCATTGGCTAGATTAGTGCATCATACAGCATTCTTTTAATTAACACGCTAAAATACTGTATAAGCTAGTAGTGGTAACATATAGGTGGTGATATTTGAGGGATAAACCCTATTCTAAGGGATTAATTAGCATTTATTCAAGTGGATAATCATGGAGTTTTAAAGGAAAATCGGCCCACTGGGCTTGTTTACTCACTTTTTAACATATAGAGGGCATTTTAATTAACTCTATTGCTTTTAGTGCATTTCCCAGGTGTTAGAGAAAACATTCTACTGCCTCGACATAAGATATGATAAATCAGTATATTTTCTTCATCATTTTTGTTGTTTTCCCTTCTTTTAAATATAACCGTAATCTTATTAATTTTTTTCCGTACAAATTAAATGACCATAAAAGTATATGCACTGTATACTTACAGAAATCCTCTCCGTGGAGACCGCGATTGTTAACAGTTCCTTAAAAAAAAATCTTAGAAATACTCCTCACGTCAATAAAACAAAAAATATATACTTTTTAAATGTTTTAAGCAAAAGGTAGATTTTGTTTACATCTATTCTACATACTGTTTTTTATAGTCAGTGATATAGAAAGTGGATATTGGTCCATATCACTACAAAAAGAGCTTTCTTGTTCATTTAGTTGGTTGTGTAGTATTCCATTGCACAGAGATGTCCCACTTATTTTGCTCAACCAGTTCTTTATTGATAGACCTTGAGGTTGTTTCTGCTCTTTTACATTGCAAACAATACTTCAACAAACAACCTCAATAGGA
>CM052883.1:150968639-150986615 GCA_028534135.1 Potos flavus
AGAGGGAGAAGCGGACTCCCCGCTGAGCAGGGAGCCTGACCTAGGGCTTAATCCCAGGACCCTGAGATCATGACCTGAGGCGAAGTCAGACACTTAACTGAGCCACCCAGACGCCCCTCTTGTGTCTTTGGTTTTTGTTTGCTTGTTTCATTTTTATTTCAGAATCAAGCTTTTGATATTTGTATCCTTTTAGTTCAAGCTATTCACTGAGGAAGGCAAATTATCTTCAGCATTAGAATGGAGAAACACACACATTTTGCCTTCTAAGACCTTCCCCTGGGGCACTCAATTGCCCTGCTCTGGGCAATTGGCTACAAAAGTATCACTGTCTCAAGTGGTAAGAGGCAGTATGCAAACCCACTTACTCAGAAACAAAGAAGCTTTCAGTAACACTGTGTTTCACCTTCTTTTCCCTTCTTCCTGCCCTGATTTCTCGCCCCATTCTGGCAAGATAGCCCCAGTGGAAATGTTTTCTTTCTGCCTCAACCCCCCACTTCCATGAAATTAATTAAATGATGTCATGCTTCATTTTATCTGATTTGGAAGCAATTCATCACCCTTTTGCTGGTTGTATTAGTCCAAGTGATCAGCATATTAATTCATTTGCGAGAATAAGCTCAAGGGTAATTACAGTGAGGAGGTTTAATGCTTAAACGTGTTAATGTCTGTAATCAGAAGTATTTTCTCAGTACGGAACAATTGTTAGACAATTACTGTTGGATATGATTGCCCCGGTAGACAACAGACACGGTGTCAAGAGGGAAATAGCACAAGCTTGTTTTGCAAGTACTGTATTATCAGCAAGTTCTCTCATTTTCCCCCCAACAATATTTTCTACTATGTTCAGCTTATGTATAGTCATCCTAGTACTTACTCTCTACATTGTTGATTAAGTAAAAAAGTTGTATTTGTTATGTAAAAGAATCACAGGAGACAGCTTGGCACTTCCTGAAAGACTTACCCTTTTCTTATTCTTTCTCTTCTGGTGCTTTGATTTCTTCCTGCATAAAACTATCAACTTAATAGCTTCCTTTTATTTCCCAATATGCCCCAGAGTCTCCATTACCTTTTTTTTTTTCCTGTAGTGAGAAGATTCTTATGTCTTATTGAATATCAAGACCCAAACATTTTTAACAGAGAGCAATCCCTCTCGATTAGCAAGTTGCAGTGAATTGGATAAACACAGTGGGAGAACTTGATTATTGAGTATCAATCATTACACAGCTGGAGTGATTTTGAATGTGAATTTGGATTTAATCTCCACTACTTTTCATTCCTTTTTCAAATTTTTCTTAAAGCTTTATGATATAATTAAAAATGGAAATGAAGTCATAGCTTCCTCTCTATATGGTATTGCTTTCCTGGATCTCTTTTAGGCATGTATGGGATTATATCGAGGGGGAACAGAATATGTGACCCTGAAATATGCCACTTTGGCCTGTGGATTATTTTGAGCTGAAGGCAATCAAGATCCAGCTTGCTCAAAAAAACAAAACAAAACAAAACAAAAAACCTTTACCTCAGGCCTCTGGCATCAACTGCCTCTGTAAAATAATGTCCTTTCCTCCTCTTCCACTTTCCAAATATCACTAAGGAGTCTCTCATTGGCATATTCTAACTAGGAATCAAATGAGAGATTCTGGGAAATGTAGTTCCTTGCTTCTGCTTTGCAATACCTTATATGCAGAAATTACTTGGAAAATATAATGCATCATTACCAAAAAGAAATAAAAATCTAGGACCACATAAAAATGTGTAAATGCATGTTCGTAACAGAATTATTCATAATAGCCAAAAATGAAAACAACTCAAATGTCTATCAGCTGAAGGATGGATTAACAAAATGTAGTATATCTGTAAAATGGAATATTATTCAGCCGTAAAAAGAATGAGGTACTGGTACCTGATGCACATTGTCTCTGGACTCCTGGTTTTGTCCATTTGATCTCTGTGTTTATTACTTTCCACCACATGGCATCCCTAGATTTTAGTTGACTTACTCTTATGGAGAATACATATCTACATTTCTGAACTTTGCTTCCCTTTTTTGAGTATAAGACTTGTGGCTTTCACCTGTCCCTAACATTTGACAAAATTCTCTTGATCCCATGCCCCCAAGAGGAATAGTAGCCTATCCGGAGTTATGATTACCTGGTTTACAAAACCATGAATGTAATGAACCACTAACTAAAAACAGCTTCCACGATGTCTCTATTACTATATGAATTCTTTCAACTTAGTCTTTATGGAAGAAATTTTAAAATGTTGTGAAAAAATTTTGTGAAAAATTCTGTGAAAAAAATTTAAAATATTATTTGAAGCGATTTCTTACTTTATTTTGAATTCTTCAGCCTTCAAGGATTTTCGTGGCACAAAGGGGCATCCCATTCAGCTACATGATACTGCTCTGTACTGCTGTTTATATAATCAGGCTGCTTTCCTTTAGATCAGCTAATGTGAAAAACATTTGCACAGAAGGATATGAAATGTGCAAACAAAACAGAGGGCTTAATGGGTTCTTTATTTAAGTTGGAAACTTTAAGTGTCTCATACTTAGATTCTTAGAAAATATTAAATTCACATAGCAGTTCTAAGAATGTATATGCATGGCTAAAGTATAATATATTTGACAGTGAGCTTTATCTAGCTATCAATAGGCCGGTGTGATTTCCCTTGTTATCTTTGTGGCTTTGGGTGAACCATTTAATCTCTCCAGGGGCTCAGTTTTCTTTTTTGTCAAATGGACATTCATTCATTCATTCACAGGATACCTATTTATTCAAATTTAATAGGGCCAGACTCTGTTAAAGTGATAAATACAACAGTATGTATGTGAATTCTAGATTAAGAATTCATTACATAGAAAGAGATAAATTCTATAAATGAATAATTCAGTACAATATGATGATAGCAATCAACATATGGAAAAAAGTGCTATGGTAATATAAAATTATGAAAGTGAGATAGGACAAATTCATAGGATTCATAGAAGAGTTTAGCTTTTAAATCCAGATTATGAATTTGCAAAGAGAAGAAGAGAGACCTCAAAGAGTTATTGTGACAATTAAAAGAGCCAACAAATATGTCAATATTTTAAATTAAAAATTAAATGGAAATTAACATAAATTAAACACAATTGCATAAGAAATGAGCACTGATCAGCCTTGAAAATATAACTTATCACTTTTTTAAAGATTTTTTATTTATTTATTTGAGAGAGAACTATAGCAAGAGAGAGTACAAGCAGGGAGAGCAAGAAGCAGGTTTCCTATGAGCAGGGAGCCCAATGTGGGGCTCAAACCCAGGAAACTGGGATCATGACCTGAGCTGAAGGCAGATGCTTAATTGACTGAGCCATTCAGGCACCCCAACTTATCCCTTTTTATATCCTTATCCCACCTCCCTCCAAAATTTCTCTCTATAAAGTTCTTTGTGCTCAGGGTCTTTGACATAATTATTTAAATGATAAATGAATTTGAATATTAAGTTCCTATTTAATATTCTGGGTATAATTAAAGCTGGGGTTTAACAAGTTTTAAAATGTTCCTACTCTCATATAGTATAATTTTGAAGAGGAGAGATAGATATGAAAAGGGAAGGAAGGAAGGAAGGAAGGAAGGAAGGAAGGAAGGAAGAATTATATAATTATTAAACCATATAATGGCAAGAACTAAAAGGAAAACAAAATATATTAAATATATAAAAATAAAAACAGAAATAATATTTTGAATGGAATCATCAGGGAAGAACTATGATAAAATGACAGTTGAGAAGAGAGTCCCATGAAGTAAGACACTAAGCAAATGTAATGGTTTTGAAAAAAGTATTGTAACAAATGACAACTCTTGTATGCTTGCCAGAATCTGCAATTCCCCATCAATGTAGTAAAACTCCAACCTTGGGCTCAGCCAATAGTTTATCTCCATTCTTGCTCTGAGCTACTGAGAGGTACTGGAAAATATCTAATGACCAAGGAGATAAGTCTTCTACTACCAATTCAATCTTCTATTCAATTGAGTTCTGAGATGCTCCCCATCATTCATTCTCATTTTTATAGTCAGAGTTCTTCCCCAGTCCCTACCAGAGCCACCTCAAATTTTCTCTATGCTCCATCATCTTCTCTCTCTTCCCTCCTTTTTTTTCAGAAAAAAAAAAAACTATATAGAATTTATTATTAAATACTCTTGCAAATTCCTGCCATAACATAGCAAAATTCTTGCATATGCAATTTAATTTTCCTTTTTCTCTCTTGTTTCTAATGGAAAATGTGTTGTGTTGCTAATGTCTGCCCAATCCTTAAAGTTATGCTTTATCAGGAGCTTTGCTCTTCCTTGTGTCTTCAATCTTTTCCTCTCTACTGGCTTTTTTTCTTTTTCTTTCTTTTTTTTTTTTAAATACACGCATGCTTGATCTTAAAACAAATACTTCCTTAACCCCCATTTTGCATCTTCTATCCAGGCACTTATTCATCATTCATTTTATTTAATTTAGTTAAGTAAATTCATTTATTTAATATGTGATTAATTCATTGTGCTAGGCTCTGGATTTACACTGATGAGTAAAATATAAAATAAAACAAAGACATGGTGTATATTAATAAAATAAAAACACCAATCGATATCCAATTTAAGCTGTGACAAAAGTTTTAAAGAAAAAAAACAAAACAGTGCTATAAAAAGAAGCTCTCTCCTTTAAGACCTAACATAGTCTAGAAATTCAGGGAAGATTCCCTAAAGGAACAATATGCTCCAAAGCAATGGATTTTGGAGGAATAGGTTTTCAGGTTCAAGGAGCAGCATGGATAAAGTCCACAACACAGAATTCTACAGCAATGTGGCTGGGATGGAGAAGGCAAAGGCAACTATGTAATTTATCATCCAATCTTGGACCTTTAGACAGTAAAGTGGAGTAATAAAAATATTTTTAAATATTATTTAAAATTATATTTATTTTAGTTAGTTATTTAAACTACTTATTAAAGAGTAAATTGGGGGCAACTGGGTGGCTCAGTCAGTTAAGCCTCTGACTCTTGATTTCTGCTCAGGTTGTGATCTCAGTGTTGTGAGATCAGCCCTGCGTTGGGCTCCATGCTGTGCATGAAGTCTGCTTCAGATTCTCTCTCTTCCTCTTTGCCCCTCCCCCTGTTTGTGCTCATTTTCTCTCTCTCAAAAAAAAAAAAAAAGCAAAAAGGCAAAAAAGCAAATTGATCTTATTTTATTGGTAGATTTGTAAGTCCTTTCTAAAAAATATAAAAATAACCTAATGCCGTAAACATTAACACAAAAAAAGTCTCATTAATGGTGTATGTTATTAATTTTTAATTAACAGAGTTTGTTTTTTAACACTTGATTAAACATGAAAGGTAACCAGCAATAGCCCATCTCGCTTAGCCCAACACGTTCCAGCCAAGACATAACACATTTCTTCCAAGACAGCACTCAAGATGCCCACTCGGAAGCATCCCTGGACACAAGCAGCTGAGAATATGTGGCCCATTCCAGTCTAAGGTGGTGATAGTAGAAGTGCTTAAAGCTGCTCCCTCTTCTGGCCTCTTGTTGCACCACTTAACACCCACTCTAGCCCTTGAAACATATGGAGCTATTCAACCACCAGTCAGTGAGAAACCTGGGAAATTAGCTTACATGTAGATGGAATATGTGTGGGAAACAGAGGCTGAGCAATCCTATCGAGTATACTGAAAGTGGTTTAAATGTTCTTGGATTTTTTTATTGTAGGATATAAATTTATACCTCTTTATTTAATTGCTCATTAATGCTTTTTTTAGTTTAAAGTAATTCCTTTTGGCAACAATGAGTTAAAATAAAAGTTCATGATAACGAACAATTAAGTACTGAATTTCTGTTACTCACAGGGTCGAGGATGACTGTGTAACAATTTCCAAGTGTCTGTGTCTACACGATACAATTATTTGCAAATAACTTATTTATTTACTCTTATTTATTTTAGTCTTATAATTGGATAATTGTTGCAAACAGCATATCCCAGTACAAAGAAACAAGTTTTTGACCTACCATTTGAATAGTAAGAAGTTCTGTTTTAAAATAAATAAGCCAGAGGGAATAATTATGGCTTTTATATAACTTAGAGCTAATGTTACTTTAAATAAACAAAGACCAGAACAGAGGCAAAATAAGATTCCATATCTAAAAATAAACAAACAAAACATTAAGCAATTTCAGGAGGAAAGTAATTGTCCATCGGCCAAGTAGACCTCAAAAAAGGAAAAGTATAATCTAGTATTGAATATGCCCTCCTAGTTCATTAGTACAGAGAATGGAATTTCCAAAGGCTGGGTAAAATTTCCCAGTAGGGCGCATTGACGTAACTTTGAGAGTTTGAACTCATATGGTAAGACTGGTTGGTTTGTTTAATTCCATATCAAAGTTCCTTCTCTTTGATTTTTTTATACTCTTGGTTGTGTTATGCTAACCTCTCCTGAGATTTATAGTTCATCAATCCCTTGGTGGATATAATTGAAAGGAGTCCAATTTATAATAAAAATCTTATAACTGAAGTTAAACAAAGAAAAAGAAGTTAAAAACCGTCTTGATTTCTCATGTATATACCCACCAGATGGGTGAGATGTCTTTAAACCCAAATCTGACATGTTAATGTTTCTGACTAACGTTTCTTAAATCTGAAAAATAAATTCATGACCGCGCTTTAAAACCATCTTTGCAGAGTACACAGAGGCTGTCTCCATTACAATATTATTTCTGAATTTTTCATTTGCTGCCATGGGCTGTTCACATTTTCTATATCCATTTATTACTTCCAGACAACTTACTTCAGTAAATTGAAGTGATTATATATATATATAAAAAAAATTGCCCTAGTCATGATAGCTAGCCTTCATGTTACCCAAAATTTTCTGAAAAGCTAAGAAAGGAAAGATATAGAATTTTTCTTTAGGAATGACGTTGAAGATACAGACTGGCTTTTATGTGCTAGCCAGTCAATGTTTTCATGCCTCAGTGTTAAGATGTCAAAACCATTTGCCAAATTTAGCTCAGAATTCTCCTAGATTCTGGCCAAATTGACCTTTAAAATTCTTTCCTTTACTGAGTTATCTTCTGATCATAGGCAGAGCTAATACCCAGTCAAGTGCTGTACTTTGGAATATGTGTAAGATATTCAAGGCTCTGAGTATGAATTAAAGAACAGCCATGTCTTCATTGGCACATCAACTTTTCCTCTCGGAAGCACAATCTTTGCCTTATCCTTATTATATTTCATGGTTATCATTCCTGTAACACTTTTTATCATTATTATAAACTCTTTTATTATTTTATGGGTTATTTTTTCAGCTTGTCTGGAAAAAACATATCTTTCAGTGGATCCAGTGATCCTTTCTCTTCAGACTTACACTTGAATAGTTGTTACTCCTAACGGTCAGAATGATTCCAGGTCAGAGTGATTCCGCCATCAATTCATTATCCCCTACCTGTGCTCGGATTTCCACTGGGCTCATTCTTGATTCTCCTACCTCTGTCATTCTTAACTTCTCATCAGGGATTCCATCCCTGGCTATCACTTGAACTGCCGCCTGCAAATAGATTGTCCTTAAATTTGTATCTCCTACTCAGACTTGTCTTCCCGGCACTGAACTGGCATATTGAACTGCTTAAGACAGTGTCTCAATAATAGTCTATGAAACTGAACCTACGGTTATCTCTGTCAAGCAATAAAGTGCTTCATTTTTTTTTTTTTTCTAATTCAGACAAAGGCAGCACCATCTATCCAGTTATGATAATCATAAATTTGGGAATCCTCCTTAACACTTTTTTAAATCAACAAATCCAGTTATAAGAATATATCTGTACCTGTATCTCTATCATCTTCGCTTCCTTACACCACCATTCCCACTCTAGTTTAAGCTGCCACCATCTCTCAGATGGACCACTGCAAATAGTCTCTTAACCAGTCCAGCCTCTACTCTGGCACCCTTTAAACTGTTCTCACTTCATGCAGATAAAGTGTTAGATTCCCAAGGCAAATCTGGGCACCTGGCTGGCTCAGTCTGTAAAGCATGCAACTCTTGATCTCAGGGCTGTGAGTTCGAGCCCCATGTTGGTTGTAGAAACTACCCAAATGCAAATCTGATCATTGAAGTAATCTGCTTAAACACTTCAATAACTTCCCATTGTTCTTAGAGAAAAATCAAAATCCCTAATCCGATCTCTGATGGGCTGTGTGCTCTGAGCTTTATTTATTTTCCAGCATCATCTCAAATTTCTCTCTTTCTTTTTATTGGCCAATAATCTATCCTTTCTCTGTGGCTTGACCCTTGATATTTTCTGCTTTCTCTCACTTATGTGCCCTTTTTTCCCCTATTTATTCAAATAATTACAACTCACCCCTCTATATTTTAGTTCAAGTATCAATTCCCTGAGGTCTTTCCCTGACCATCCTGACTGGCTCTAATTCCTCACTACAAGCTTTCATAGCACCAGATAACTCTTTTCAACACAATTAATATTCTTGCTAATTGAATTTGGTGTATCTCACCACTGGACTATGAGCTCCATAGTGGCAGGATATATGTCTGTTTTGTACAGCATTGATTTGTATCCCTAGTCTCTAACATACTGTTTAGTTAGCATGTCTACAAGGTGTGTGTGTGTGTGTGTGTGTGTGTGTGTGTGTGTGTGTGTGTAGATGGAGAGGAAATTGTTGAAGCTAAAGGCAAAGATGGAATAAGAATTAATCTGTATGATTGAAGCCTTAATAAGTGATTTTCTTTTTTCTTTATCATCATCATCATCATCCACTAATATTCACTGAATGTTTGCAATGTGCCAGGCATTAACCTAAGGACTTTACATGCATTAACCAATGCATTATCTCATTTGTCCCATTTTTCTTAGGGGAAATTGAATCTCATCAAGGTGGGGTTGTAAATTCAAATTCAAACTTGTCTGATTCCTGAGCCTGAGGCCATATTCTCTCCCAATCCTACAGACCTAATAATAACTCACCTTCTCTTGGGAACTACCTCTAGCTTTACTCGTGAAAATCAGTGCATGTTTAATCATCACTCTGATCCCATGAGCTAGTACTTTTGTTTAGTACTTCTTATTTCTCACTTTTATTGTGGTGAATTATTTACGACTTACCTTCCTCTTTAAAGCAGTAACCAAGTCTTGTTCCTTTCTGTATCACCACACGGTGCCTAGAATAGGGACTTAAACATGACAGATGGTCAAAAATATTGAAGTATTATATAACTGTGCTTACTGAACTGAGGTTGGATGTGGACAATTATGATTACTAAAGAAATCTATATTCCTGGGGTCAATTACCAGAAAATTGTTGTTGAATCAGAATGAGATAAAGTGATAAAGCACAGGCAACATGTTTTTGTAAAGGTCCTCATGTGATCCTAAGCATAGAAGATTTGGAGGATTCAGTGCAATTTGACAGGATTCTACCATCCCTGAGAGTTGGGCCTCTACCATGAGCTCCATAACATAAGGCTACCAAGTGGACCTGTGAATGTGCTCCTAGGTCATGAATCACTATCTTGCCATCAAGTTCAGTAGATTCTAGAGACTAAGGCAGAGAAACACCTGAGGGCCCTTCTATTTCCTAGTCTAGGATATTTGCTTCCCACTGGTTAAGGTACTCCCTGTGATATTTATAAATTAAGAAGCCTGTACTTCAAATAAGAGATAGAGCTAAAGACAATATAAATATTTTATTACTATAATCCTTAATCATATCTTCAATGTCTCTTTTACCTTGTAAAGCAAAATATTTATATTCTGGGGGTTAGGACATGGACATCTTTGTCCTATCTCAAACAATATCTCAATTATAGACTCTCTGATGCCTGAAACCTCAAATAAAACACAAGAAAATCTAGTTTTCAATTTATTGCATTCAATAATCTTTTTAAAAAATATGTAGATAAGATGGATAGATATAAATGATGGTGTGATATTTTGATTTACAATAAAAATACATATCTTTGGTCTTTATCCCTGTTTCTGGCACAGAGTTTCTAAATACCTTGAAATTTCCTAAGTGATAAGAGCTATAAAAGTATCTTGATTGATATTCATGAAAGATTCCTTGCAACCACACCTGAGTTTATAATGAGATGACTTCTGTGAAGAACCTAAGAATAGAGGCTGGTTGCTAGGGGAATCAATCATGTGTTTGAAGGGTTGGAACTTTCAGCCCACCTCCCTGACCTAAGGGGATGGGGGTGGGGGTACGGAGGTTGAATCAATTACCAATGGCCAATGATTTAATCAATCATGCCTAGGTAATAAAGCCTCCATAGAAACCCAGAGGATAAGGATTAGAATGCTTCAGGGTCGGTGAACACATAGAGATTGGGGGACAATAGTGCTCTCAGAGAGTATGGAAGCAGAGCACCTTTACCACCACCTTGTCCTGTGCATCTCTTTCATCTGACCATTCCCGAGTTATATTCTTTTATAACAAACCAGTAACTTAGTAAGTAAAATGTTTGTCTGAGTTCTGTGAGCCATTCTAACAAATTAATGGAACCCAAGGATGAGGATCATTGGAACCTCTGATCTAGAGTGGACCAGTCAGAAGCACAGAGGCACTGGACTTGCAACTGGTGCCTGAAGGGGCAGGGAGGGAACCTGCGGTATTGGATGCTATGTCCAGGGAGATAGTGTCAGAATTGAGTTGAATGTAGGACGCGCAGCTGGTGTCCAAGAAGTGCTTGATGGTATGGGGAAAAACCTCCATACAGTGGAATTGAGTGAAGAGTATGAGATAGATAGATAGACACACACATATTTACACACACACATACATACACACACAGGGTTTACAAGTTACCCAGATCAACCTGAACTAGTGAAACACATAGGGCCTTAAGGGTCTAGAAGAGTCTCAATCGAGGCGCGCTTGGGTGATTCAGTCGTTAAACATCTGCCTTCGGCTCAGGTCATGATCCCAGAGTTCTGGGATCGAGCGCCGCATCGGGCTCTCTGCTCAGCAGGAAACCTGCTTCTCCCTCTTCCACTCCCCCTGCTTGTGTTCCCTCTCTTGCTGTGTCTCTCTCTGTCAAATAAATAAATAAAATCTTAAAAAAAAGTCTCAATCAAGATAATCAAAAGCTGCAGTTGAGACTTAAGAAGCCTCATGAGAGCTTCTCTCCGTGCAATGTACTTCTCCTCACTGAGATAGGGTCTCCTAACTCTGTATACATACACTCTAATTTCATAACAATAGGAAAATGACCTTTTATAGATATTTGATTTTTATTATCTAAAGCACAGTTTCTTTAAGAACAGGTGTGGGGGACAGAAACTTATTTCTTTATTTGTCTAGTAACTGAAGATCATTCACAAGAAATCCAGAGTCATTGAGAAAAAACTTTTTCTTTTTAAATTTTGCATCCTCAATTGGCCTTGACTAGAATTTTACACTTGAACTGGTATTTTTCCTGTTTGTTTTTTAATCAAAGGTGGATATGAAAGACCTGGATGTCACCAGGCTCACAATTTCTATAAACATTCTTCCTTTTCTCCCCTTTAACTTCAGTTTTCTTTTCCTTATTTTTTAGAAGAAAAAAATATTTTGAGAAATGGGTTATCCTCTAGTCTTTATATAAATTTTAGGGACATAATTTCTTAAAGAAGGCAAATAATGTCCTGAAATTCAGACTCAACAGCAATTCAACAATGTTCACTGAAGTTGACTTGATTTAACTAAAATAAGAAGCTGTTTATTTGCTTGATTACTTATCTATTTTATTATAAGGGATGGAACTTGAGGTTTTTGTTTTCTATTTTTCTTTTTCCAGACCAAAGCATGTTGTGGAAATTTACAGAAGAGCCTCTGAAAAGCAGAGTATCTATCATTCTGACAAGTTCTAAACCCACAGCCTGTCTAGTGGTGAACATGTGAAGATCAGCCTTCCAATAAGAATTAATATTTCCATAATGTTTCTTGCTAGAAAAGTATGCTTATTAAATTGATAACAGAGAGTAACCACATTTCAAACCGTCAATTTTCCTATCTGCCTTCATCAGAGTAGCCATTGTCCCCCTTCCACTTCCTCAGACAATCCCACCACCTTATCTTTATTAATTTGAGTCCAACATTGATGTCAACTGGTACCTAACTTCCATTCTTACAGTGACTCAAAATGCAAACTAAACCCTATCTTTTACAAACTAGTGACTGTAGAAGCTTTTTATTGGAAATGCCCAAAATATGTAGTTTATTCTGCATTTGGAATCTCCTGTGGTTAAAAGATGGATATAAGGAAAAGGATCCTTATAATGAATTGTATTTGAGTCATTGTTTCTGTATGATAATTTTTATCAAGTAAAATTTATTGGAAAAAATCTCAAGTGGGTATGTGTATAAGCACACTTGCTTTTGCTGATCTGTTCTAAACTGTTTCTCTTTCAAATCATTGATTTTCTTTGTCATTTAAAATATTATTGTATTTTCAAAGAACCAACACAGCTTTTCCTTCCCTAATCAGGACATCTACTACCTATTTTATTTGCCCACAACTCTAGGATTTATAAATATGTGCTAGGAATTCATTGCATTTAACTGAACTTTGAACTCCCACTTAAAATACTCTGGTCTTTGGAAAATGTGATTTTTTTTTTTCAGAGAATTCTATTAATAAAACATTACTCTAAATTCTTCTAAGCACAAGAAAAAATACTTCATCATTTCCATATTCATATGTAAAAATTTTTTTAAACATCAAGACAACAAAATAAAAAGAGGTCTCGGTGTTAATGACCAATCCCTTTGCCCCCTGGTCACCTGGGACAGCAGAGGCTATGGCATAAGACAGTCATGACCACTTTGGAGCTGAGTTCAGCAGAAGGCATACTGCAAAATTAGTTTTCACAAAGATATTCATACACTATTAAGAATGTCCCATCCATGCACAACAGGCTATTGGAAATCTTTGTCACAGAATGTACCACATATTTGTTTCCTCTGAAGGTACATAACAGTTCAGATATTCATCTTCCCAAGAAGAGAAAAACATGTTACAAAGTGCTAGCAGGATAAGCTTTTGTTTATTTGCTTTTTTTTTAGCAAATTATGATTGCATATAACAGGCAAAAGTAAGACGTAAATCTTTTCCTAGGGAAGAAATCCACCAACCCAAGTTATTACAATCTGCTAAATTTTAGGACTGATTTTTGAATTGTCAGGTGTAACATGTGGCTGAATATTAATTAGTTACAAAGTATTTTCACTAGTTAAATCTTGATATGATATTTCACAAGGTAACTCAAGGCTCTCATTGCTTCTATTGTTGTTTGGATGATTTGATTGTTTGTTTCTTGTGTTTTGTGCTACTACATCTAGGACTTTTGGGATGTCTACCCCTACAAAGGCAGTAACAATGTAATTCAAATCTGGCATTGCTAGTTACCTTACATTTAAGCAATGGAGTGAAGATGATGCCAAAATTTGTCAGTGATATATGTGGTACACAGGATCGTTGTTATGAATTCTATTTTTTTTTCTTATCACTCAGAAGAAACATAATCCAAGAACAATCACTGAGTATGAGATATAGATATAGATATGACATAGAAATATTTGTTAGTTTGATTATTTATTTGTATTTAACCTAGTTGAATAATAGTGTAAACACAAGTGTTCGCTAGAATACCAACTAGTAGCTTCCAGAGATCTGATGTGGTATATGTCAAGCATTGACCAAGCAGTATTTTTTTTTGGCTCCTACACTAAAACCTAATATTCTTTACAAGTTTTTCTTCATTAAATATAAGTTAGTCAGAAGTTTCACTCTTGATTATTACTGACAGAGAGCAGTTTCAGGTAGTTTCTGATTTTCCTGAGCATCTTGGGGAAAAAAATCAGTAACAATAAAGTCATCAACTGATTTGTTCAAAATCCAACCATGAGTCAGGAACAAAAGTGAAAAACAATAGCAAAACATAGAACTAATGAGCTTTCAGTCTATAAAATATAAATACAATTATTATCTCAATAGGGCTAACAAAGACAAAACTACAGTCTGTCCATTTTGGATGATGAAAAAAATACCATCAAAAGTTAATGGAATTCACCAGTTTTAGAGATTAGAATCAAAGGCTAATCATGATAATCCCTTGAAATTAGTCATTAAAATGAACTGTTGCCTCTTAGGCAACAAATTATAAAGCCTTTTTTTTTTTTTTTTTTTTACCCATTAGGATACATCTCCAGAAGGAATTAAAGCATCTGAATTTAAGATCTAAAACTTAGATCCTTTCCTTTCAGGGATACAAAATAGAAATTAAAATAATCATTTTTCCTTTTCTAAAAGTATGTTATTGTGAATATAATGACAGTTGCTGGAAGTATGCCAGTATTTTTTTTTTCGAGGTGACATAAATACATGCTCTTTTAAATAAAGAAATATTCCCAGTTTAAGAGATTCCCTTGAGAGGCACATACTACCAGGTTCATGTATCATCTCAATATGGAATGGGAAGATGTTTCAAAATGTTTACTCAACACCTGCCACAGGAAAAATTGCGCTAAGTTTAAACAGGCATGGAAAATTATTTAAGGCTATTGCAATAGGAGAAGAAGGACAGAACTCAGTTTAAGCTCAACTCCATGAAACTAAAGAGCTCAAGCAGTTTTAGATGATGGGGTGGAGGTGGAGGTGGCAAGAGAGGAGGGCATGTATGATCACTAATTGGCTTTACCTAAAGGAAAAGTAGGGGCACCTGGGTGGCTCAGTGGGTTAAAGCCTCTGCCTTCAGCTCAGGTCATGATCTCAGGTTCCTGGGTTCGATCCCCATGTTAGGCTTTCTGCTCAGCAGGGAGCCTGCTTCCCCTTCTCTCTCTGCCTGCCTCTCTGCCTACTTGTGATCTCTCTCTCTCTGTCAAATAAATAAATAAAATCTTTAAAAAAAAAAAAAAGAAAAGTAAATTTTCTCTTATTTTCGTGACAAGAGGTAATTTTATGACTCAGAGCAAGGGAGTCTACTGAAATCAGGCTCCTCCTACCCCCATACAGAGACCAGAGGAGAGAAGCTGGGAGACAGGAGCATTGTTACCTTACTGATGACATTTCAACAAGTTGGTTCCCAGATCCTTGAAAAAGGCAGTCCGGAGTTGTACAACTGGCAAGACGCTTTAAAAAGATTCATATCTCAGAGGGGCAGAAAGAGAATTTGCAGTGACAAGTTTTCTAAAGGAAATGCTCTAAAGAAAGGGTGGTTAGCGGTCTAGAGGCAGGAAGAAATTGGGTCAAGCTGAAGGAAATGTTCAGGACATCTTGGTCACAACTCACCTTCAAAAAAAATAAAACAAAACAACATTATGTCCACACGTTCTTAGAAACTTTCTTACAAAGAGAATATCAAGCAGCTGGAAAAAGATGTTTAGCCTCTTTATTATTATTATTTTTTTGCACTGTCTAGAATTTTTTTAACCAAACTAGTATTTTCTAAGGGGAAAGGCTTTGGGTCCAGGGGAAGGCCAAACATAAAGAAGAGGGTGGGTTGGCATGAACTTGGGCTGGAAATGGATGATTTGGGTCAAGCCTTAAAAGTAAGGATGGACTAGGTGAGGTCTCAGTGGAGAGCACAGCACCTGGGGGCTGAGGTTCATTTTCAGGCAATTACTCTGAGGCATGGAGAAGTTCAATGAGCTGCTGCTGGGTTAATTGTGTTAAAGGTTAAACTGAACAGGAATCAAAAGGTGGAAATCTAAACAAGTGCAAATAAGTATGAGAGGAAAATGGCTAATAGTAAGCCTTTTAATGTTTTCTAAAAACTGCAGATCTCTACCTATATGTGTACATTTCTTTAAACATTTCCAATTTTAAAATCAACTATTACTCCACTAGGTAGCAACTTCTCTTGGCTTTTTCCCTACTAAGTACACAAGCGCTTGCACTCTCTAGTCTTCTCAAAGAATGATTTGGGGATCGTCAACTTCTTCTTTTTTTTTTTTTTTTAAGATTTTATTTATTTGAGAGAGAAAAAGAGTGAGCAAGAGAGAAAGAGCCCAAGGGACTGGGGGAGGAGGCAGAGGGAGTGGGAGAAGCAGACTCCCCACTGAGCAGGGAGCCCAATGCAGGGCTTGATCCCAGGACCTAGATCCCAGGAGCTAGATCCCAGGACCCTGGAATCGTGACCTGAGCCAAAGGCAGATGCTTACTCCACTGAGCCACTGAGGCACCCCAAGGGATTGCTGACTTCTATATCACCTGGGATGCTGGTAAAAAATGCAGTTTCCTGGGGAACAATGGGGGATGAGAAGCAGGCCAAAGAAGGGAACATAGGGGAGTGGAGGAAAAAACCATTATGAAAAGGATGAAAGAAAGTAAATACTGATGGAGACTGGGAATAAGGTAAATTTTTCTCAAGCTATTAAGGTGATCCTTATGCATAGTAAAGTTTGAGAACTGCCAAACGTATAAGAAATGTACACTCTTTCTCAGTTCTGGTCTAAAATAAGTAGAGAAAGAATCTGATGCAAAAGAAACTCTTTATCATTTTGCAGTATTTTAAAAACACTGACGATTAATTCTTTCCACTAAAATTCACACTGGCCTGGCTTTTACAGTGAAGTAGTAACTGGCTTGTAAGAATTCAAGAACTAGGAATAAACAAATCATAAGATATGAGAATAGCAAAAATAAATATCCTTCAGCCCAATCAACTTAATTAGCTCTGAATTTCTAAAACACCCCAGAAAAAACTAGCTTCCCATCTCATATATCCTAATAAAGTAATTCTCCTCAAATATCTTTTTAGTAACAGCAACCTGGGAATGTCTGCACTGTCATTTACACCTTAAGATGACTTACTTTGGGGACGGACAGTCTTTTCTCCTAGAAGCTTGATATAATCTTATAAATAAAATAATAGTATTTATAATAAGGGAGGAAGAGTGAAGAGGAAAATACATGGAGCATTATGACCCGGGGCAGATTTAAATGGAATACCAGAACTGAAACATTTGCTTGCCAGGAGGTTAGAAACAGGAATTAGAAGGTCAGAGAGAAATAAGGAAAGAAGAATGTGAAAGAATGAAGGCAAATTATTTCAATTGTCCCCACTACCAGCTCTTTGTCTAATGAGGTTTGGTTTACAAAAAATTTACCAAGAAATATTTTCGTACTCAAAATGATTCTCTGCATAGATAAAAATTGCAGTTATTTTTTTGAGGAAAAAAAGTATTTATTATTTATTGAAAAAAAACCCCACTATAACAGTATGATAGCCCAATAGACATAAACAGTAGTTGAAACAATTCAATAAATGACCGATATGATTCTATTTAAATTTAATCAAATCTCTGGTTGCTTGACAATATAGACTTGTAAATTTTATAGTTAAAAAGCTTTCTGTGCAGCTATTAGAATCTTTACATACTTTCGGTATTCCCTTTGTGTGTGTGTGCATGTGTATGTGTGTGTTTCCTTGCAAAATATGTGTAAGTGAGGCCGCATTTGGTTCCAAATGATGGAAACACAAATTGACTGGCTTGAGAAGCTTGAGAGGCAAGGGAGAAAGAAAGCCCTTCCAAAGGTGGCCATTGGGAGGGAAAAGTGATTCCCCTGATGATACAGGATTCGGGTATTTTTAATGAATAATCTTGTTTAATTTTCACACCAATCCCGTAAGGCAGAAATAAAAAGAACCTGTATACCTGAGAACTCTGAGTAACTAGGACCTTATCACTCTGGTTAGTGTTGGGGATGGAGCCTTCTGATAGCAGAGCCTGTTAACTGCTCACTGTTCCGTCTCCCACAGCTCCAGCCCCACACCACCCCAATTCCTTGGGTTCTGGAAGACTTTACAAACATCCCAGGGAGGGATCATCTCTGAATGTGTTATCAGCTAGTGCTTTATCCAGATTACATTAACAACTAACAGAGGGATAACTATGTCAGCCCTTTAAAGAAGCGAGGAGACATTTGCCTGATTTTGGATTTTTCCACCCTTGTCCTGA
>CM052883.1:150987115-151012089 GCA_028534135.1 Potos flavus
TTTTTTTTTTAATATAAATCTATAAACAGAATTTGAAAAAAAAATTGTATATAAAAATCCAATTTGTGTCACAGAAAAGCATGAAGAAATTCCAAGGTATAAGGTCTCTGTATGATAAAGAAAAAGGGAGCAACTCCATTTCTCCTAGAGACAGAGGCAAGCAAGGGAGGACATTAACCTTTTCTTTGCTGAAAGGTACACGTGATGATCAATAACAAATTACACTCATTAGTCACTGAAAAAGGAAGGACTAGTGTTTTTGCTTTCATATATCCAGTCCATAATAAAGCATCAGGTTGCACAATTTTTGTATTATATCATTGCAGCAGCTGGAATATGAGAGGTTGAATTGCTGCTCCTTTGCAAAGAATTACAGCTCATGTGTTGTTTTTATTATGGTTCATTGGTGATCTAGGTCAATCTGAATATATAGCCTTAGCATTTTCAAATTCCAGTTTGACAAATAGTGTCCTGAAAAGTATGTAGATAGGGAGAAATCAAATTCTTTGTATGCATACATTAAATAATAGACAGGTTTTATGCTTCATAGGAAATGCTAACCCTAAAAATATTGTCTACTAAACAAATAACATTGCCATTTAATTCAAAACCCTTAGATAATAAGGTCTTAAAGAACAAACACCATTGCCCCGGGACTCGATTTATGATTAGAAGAGTAGGTCTTCTAGCCTCCTTTCTATTAGTACATTAAAATTCTCAGAGATGCCATTTCCGATCTCATGGACAGCAGGGATCAAGTGGAAAGCAATCAAAAAACAAAAGATTGACAAGCACCATGAATGCAAGGGATAATGGAATTACCAGCTGTACAATCTAGAAATTGAGATGCTAATAATGACCACTCGATATAAAAAATATGAGGTGTGGGGCGCCTGGGTGGCTCAGTGGGTTAAATGTCTGCCTTCAGCTCAGGTTATAATCACTGGGCTCTGGGATTGAGCCCCACATAGGGCTCCTAGTTCAGTGGGTACCCTGATTTTCCCTCTCCCTCTGACCTTCCCCCCTGCTCATGCTTTCTCTCACTCTCTCTCTCTCTCTCTCAAATAAATAATAAAATCTTAAAAAAAATATGGGGTGCACTAACATTTCAGAATAAGTATTGTCATATTCCTTTGGGAGGTTTTTTTTTCTTTTGTAGCAAATAGTTTAATCAGAGAAGAGGATACATTAATTTAAACAATTCTGTGCATTTTTTTGGTAAGTCTGAAGTATAAATCGAAGCTCCAAAATCACATGTAGGCCTATATGGCAAATGCTGGAAGGCTTTCATTGGACTTCCCTGGTGTGAATGCTTGTGTGCCCAGCACCATGCAAGGTTCTTTGCATTTGCTAATTTTAATACATTTATCCTGGATAGAAAGTGTTATTCTCCAAGTTTAAAATACACAACTGTAACTCAGGGATATTATTAACTTCTCTAGCACCAAACTGGGATTCAAACCAGTGTGTTGGATTCTGATGCCATAGTATTTTCTGTCATGCTGCTCCCGCTCAATTTATCAGACTTGAAAAGAAAGACAAATTAATCTCTGGCGTCCCTCCATTTTTTTTTAAAAAACATTCTTCTGCAATTTCCACTTTTTCTCTACCTCATATAAGAAGCCCAGGTTGTCGGGACGCCTGTGTGGCTCAGTTGGTTAAGCGTCTGCCTTCAGTTCGGGTCATGGTCCTGGGGCCCTGAGATGGAGTCCCACATCAGGCTCCCTGCTCGGTGGGGAGCCCGCTTCTCCCTCTGCCTGCCACTCCCCCTGCTTATGTTCACTCACTCTCACTCTCCCTCTGACAAATAAATAAATAAAATATTTAAAAAAAAAAAAAGAAGCCTAGGTTGTCTTTCCTTTACACTTCTGTTCCCATACCATGCCCACCACACACGTGAACACACACATATATACACACATAGGCACACACCCTTTGGACCTTGACTTGTGTGTATAACCTTGCCTTCCCTAGCTTACATTTTCTTTTCAAGTTACTAGTACGTTGATGTATTTCCTTGGGTTCCTCTTCCCCACGGGGTAACATGGCTAATACAAATTCCTGGCCTTCACTTAACCAAATTTTGTTACGAATTCCTCCCTTCTCATAGCCAATAACCTCCATGAGATATCTGCAAATTAATTTATACAGGTCATCTCCAATTACTCCTCTAGACTGCAGTCAAATAACTTTTCAGAGATAACCCATACATCTTTTCCTTTATGCTTTTTGTTCTGAATCCCAACCCTTTGAATAGTTATTATCTATCAAGTTCTACAGTAAATGTAGACATATCTTAATGACAAAACAATATGAGAAGTACTAAATCATAGAATACTGGGGTATGGGTAGATTATTATTATTATTTTTTAATTAGAAGGTGACTAGTATTAGTATGGAAAATTAAGTGCCATAAAGTGTGTATTAGTTAGTTTCTTTTTCTGCAGAACAGATTATCTCAAAACTTGCAGCCCGAAACAATATGCATTTATTATCTGACACGGTTTCTGAGTGTCAGGGAAGCAAGAGTGCCTTAGCTGAATGATTTCGCCTCAGGGTCTGCTATGAGGTTTTAGTCAAGAAGTGGGCTGTGGCTGCAGTTCTCTGAAGGCTTGACTGGGGCTGGAGGATCCACTTCCAACATGGCCATTGACAAGAGATCTCAGTTAACACATAGGCCTCTCCATAAGTGCTCTGTGAGATAACCATTAGCTTACCCCAGAGTAAGTGACTGAAGAAAGAGAAAGAGGGAGTAATAGTGTAATGAAGACAGACATTAGATTATCTTTTATAACCTAATCTCAGAAGGAATATATCATGATGTCTGCCAACTCTGTTCATTGTGGGAGGGCACTATATACGAATATCAATAAGAGGGGATGGGGATTACTGGGAACCATCCTGAGGCCTGGTTGCACCACAGGGGACTGATGTGAGAGAGATCAAGCTACCGAACTCTTTTAAGCATAAAATGATAATTAGGAGAGAAAATTTCTGAGACAAATCAAAAAGAACTATTTGAATGCAGAAGGATGAGAAAGAGGAGTAAACACAAATCTCTAATTTGTAACCTTAGACCCCAACACTGATGTTCTTAACTACAATATAGAACACAAGTGGGAGAAGGACCTGTGTCCAGATTTGTACATGTTCTGTTTCAGAAGCATGAAGATGTGCCTCCAGATGAACACGTGCAGTAAGAATGCCTTCTTCCCAGCCTCAAGATCTGAAATTCTGCTCATCTTACAAAACTTACCTCAAATACTTTCTGCATGAATACTTTCTTATTTCCAATACTAGAAGCTATAGCTCCTCCTTGGGATCTCTGTGCATTAACTTCCTTCCTCAGAGTTTATTTTATTCTGTTTAATATTCAGCTATGTATACCCATTCTTATTTAGTTATACTCTGCTCAATTTAATTGTGCTAGTTTTTTGAAGGCAATGAGCACGTCTTCATGCAGCACTAAATCTCTCTAGTTTAGTACTTGGCACATAAGTCCTCCAATGAATATTTGTTGAATATAATTAAAAATGTCATTTCAATGAAGTCCTTAGTGGGACAATTTCAGGCAACATACAGACAGCTAAGATATTACTTATCGAAGTGTGTCTTCACAAGGCTGTTTTCTTATAAAGACACCAGTTATGTTGGATTAGATGCCCACCCTACTCTAGTATGACCTTGTCTTAACTAAGTACATCCTCAATGACCTTATTTCCAAATAAGATCAATTTATGAGGTAATGGAGCTTAAGATTTCAATATTTCCTTGAGGAGACACAATTCAATCCATAACATTAGATATCAAGGAAATAGAAAGTAGAACCACAATGAGATATGCTTCAGATTCATGAGAATGACCAAAGGTCAAAAGACTGACAATACCAAATATTGGCAAGAAACCCTCATACATTGCTAGTGGAGATGCAAAATGGTACAACAACTTTAAAAAATAGTAAGGTAAGGTGCCTGAGTGGCTCAGTCGTTAAGCGTCTGCCTTTGGCTCAGGTCATGATCCCAGGGTCCTGGGATCGAGCCCTGCATCGGGCTACCTGCTCTGTGGGAAGCCTGCTTCTCCCTCTCCCACTCCCCCTGCTTGTGTTCCCTCTCTTGCTGTCTGTCTCTGTCAAATAAATAAATAAAATCTTTAAAAAAAATAGTAAGGCAATTTCTTATAAAATTAAGCACACATGAATGATACAACCCAGCAATTTCATTCCTAAGTACTTATCCAATAAAAATGAAAACACTAGTGCTTGTATACAAATGTTCAATATAGCATTCTTCCTAAGAGCAGAGAACTGGAAACAACATAATGTCCATCAATTAGTAAATGTTGTGACCATTTATATTGCAATGCATTCCTTAACAGTAAGAGGGAGCAAAATTTTAAGACATGCAGCAACATAAATGAATTTGAAAAAAACAAACAAACACCATGCTAAGTGAAAAAAGTAAAATATAAAACATTACATTCTGCATTATTCTAATTATATGAAATTCTAAAAAATGAAAAACTATAGTGACAGAAGATCAGTGGTTGCCTACCGATGAGAAATGGGGGAGGGGATCTACAATGAAGAGTTACAAGGAACTTTTTTGGAATGCTGGGAATTTTTCTATATCTTAATTTTGGTGGTGAGTACAAAGCTGTATACAATTATCAAAGTTATCAAAGTGTACACTACATGAGTATATTTTATTGCATGTGAATTTTATCTCAAAGTGAGGGAGAGGTAAAATGGTAAAAACAAGTATAAAAAATTGTATACTCAGGGGCACCTGGGTGGCTCAGTGGGTTAAGCCTCTGCCTTCGGCTCAGGTCGTGATCTCAGGGTCCTGGGATCGAGCCCCGCATCGGGCTCTCTGCTCAGCAGGAAGCCTGCTTCCCCCTCTCTCTCTGCCTGCCTCTGCCTGCTTGTGATCTCTCTCTCTCTGTCAAATAAATAAATAAAATCTTAAAAAAAAATTGTATACTCATCTATGCAACCCAATACCATGGCTATTTTAGTTTTAACACTTCCTCATTTTTAGAATCCAAATTTCAAGCTTCAAACAAGAGACGTCTTTTAAAGTCAGTAGATAACCTTCCCGTGGTGTGAAGAGCTGGCAGATAAGATTGGAGTGCTACTACTCTGCAGAGAAAGCATCAGCTAATAGTAGTCTTTTTAAATTTTTTTATTATTTGTATTTTTTCATGTGTGAAGACTCTCTCATTCTCTCACTGCTCTGTGTGGGGCCAGAACGGTGTTATCTTGGCAGAAAGTCCCTCTCTGCTGCCATGTGAGTTGGAGGCACAATGGCTCATCCATGAAAGTCACCTTCTATTTGGGTGCAGTTGCCTGTACTTGCAGGTGCTGATTGGATGAGACATTTACCTTGCCTGTGGTTCAGAGCCCGTGCAACTGCCTTATCTCACTATTAATTTAAATTGTGTTTGACTAGTTGGGGCCAACCTTCTTTTCCCAGAGCCCTTATTCCTGAGATTGAGTGTAGTGTCTTCCACATTACCATTTCCTTGGGGGTCTTTGTCTATGTGATGCTTTTGGATGAGGGAATAGAGATTTTTGTTCCTAATTCTCAGTGAAATTAAAAATTCATACAGAATACATTAAGAACAAAGAAACTGACTTTGGAGGATAACTTGGTGGCCTATTATCACCTCTCATAAACCTCTCAATCTTCTGGAAGTTGTAGAGATGAAATGTCTTTCCACTTCTTCAGTTCACTCTCCTATGTAATATTTGAAATATAAATAAAAAATGTTGAGGATGAAGTTAAAAGGAAGTTAAGTTTTTAAAATCCTTTTAAAATGCTATTTATCATCAAATCTAATAGATTAATTCTACGTGTAATTACTGAAAAAAACAGATATCTTTATTACAATAACAAATCAAAGACCAAATCTACTTCTAAAATTAACTATAATTTGTGTTTTACTAAGCAATAGGGAATGTGATTGTTTTACTTAGTTTACTTAAAATGTGAACTGGAAGAATTATCTGGAAATAATGAAAGATTACACCTTTAAAATAAGCTGAAAGAAAGATATCTTTAAAAATATATAACATTAAATATATATATTTCATATATATTATACATATATATGTTAAACACACACACATCAGACTTTCTCCATTTTTATACTTTTGGGCCCTTTAATCCTCTGGTCCATTACTTACACTCATATTATTTTCTTTCTTCCTTCTCTTCCTCCTAAATGACAAGAATTTCCAACACAAATGCTTTTTGCCACAATTGGACACTTTTTCAGTGAATTCATGGATATGTCATCTTTCCAGAACCATTTTACTTAAGACTTTCTTTTCAGGGGCACCTGGGTGGCTCAGTCGGTTAAGTGACTGCCTTCGGCTCAGGTCATGATCCTAGGGTCCTGGGATCGAACTCCACATCGAGCTCCACATCGGGCTCCCTGCTCAGCGGGAAGCCTGCTTCTCCTTCTCCCACTCCCTCTGTTCATGTTCCCTCTCTTGCTGTGTCTCTCTCGCTCTGTAAAATAAATAATAAATAAAATCTTTAAAAAAAAGACTTTCTTTTCTTTTTCATTAATTAATATGAAAATATTAACGATGGTTACCAAAATCAACCAAAGCTTGTTCAAATATGCCATTTTCCCTCTTTTCTCAGTGTCATCAACTTCAAATCATCAAGGCAAAAATTGTCAAAAATTGTGCCAGGTGTAAATATTTTTTTTAAATTTTAATTTAATTTTATTTTTTATATTTTTTAATAGTAACTACTATTACATGTTCTTGGGAACAAATGATACTCGGAGATCATTTGGGGTGGGGGGAGAGATTTCATAGATAAAAGATAAAACCAATTAGTGAGAGTCCAAGAATAAGGTGGGAGAGGAAATGGTAATTAAATTAGGTTTTAAAATATATCACTTGTTCCCTATTTCTATAATAATTCAACATCCAGGTGGAAGCAGATGGTTTGATTAGATTTTTATGGCACCTTTAAATAGTGTAGATTTTTTTTTTCTTTTTCCCTTTGGGTGCTTGAGGGAAAATAACAATCAGTGTAAATTCAATTTTCCTAAATGTTTGCTAAAGTTCATAGAATTACTAAACATGTTTTAAATTTGCCTCACTGAGAGTTTCACTCAAATAATTAAGCTTGAGTTTTAGATGACCCATGAGAGCTATCAGATAAAATGTTAATCTGGACTTAGGTAAGGAGAGGCTGATTTGAAAAACTATTGCAACTTGAAAGATGAATTATTGTAATAAAGGAAGAGGGGCTATGGCAATAGGGAAAGGGGGATTTTGGATATAAGGAGAAGTATTTTAATAGAGAGAGAGAGACTATTATCATAGAAAGAACACTCCAATCATAAGATCTAGAATTTTCTCAAAGGTTAGGTAGAAAGGACTTTTCTTGTATTGGGGGCAGTAAATAAGGCTAGAAAGAACCAGGGGTGGGTATGCAGGACGATCAGGTGGCAGGATCAGACAGTTGAGCAGGATTTTTCTTTTTTTCTTTTTTTTTTTTTTTTTGTCAGCTCATTTTCATTGAGGGGTTGTCTGCAATGCTTGCTTAAGCTTAAGACTGGACCAAAGTTTAGGGATCTCATCGAAGGAGAAGCCTGATTAAAGTAGGGTTAAATTCGAGGACGTTTTCTCAAGATTAAACAGTAGGGACCAAACAATGAAGTTAATCATTTTATGAGACAAAGAAAGGCAATTTGCAGGGTCTGCAACTAGCCTTGTCATAGGTAATGAGGGCTCACCCTCGAGTCTTAGCTAAGTCACATGTGAAGGGTGGTTCTTAGCAGTAAGGCATCTTCCAAAAAAAAAAAAACAAAACAAAACAAAACCTGAAAGATGGAGACTTTCTTAAGTGTCATTGTTTTCCAAGAACACAGGGCTCAGGTAAAGTTCGACATTGTTAGGGCCCACTCAAGCTAAGCAAAAATGAAAATGCTGTCTTGTTTATCTAAGATTTTTATTTGCTGCATTGTTCATAACTGCAAAATTGTTAATTCCCCCAGAAGCAGTCAATGTGACTGTTTATGTTAGGAATTTCTTATTTTTCTTTTACCTTCTTAACTATCGGTAAGAAAATATTAGATTTTTTGAATATGCCTTTGTTCACTAATTTATTTGTTCAGCAAATGAATCTAATGAATCTAAGATAGTGGTGTAGGAAAGAGTCTGGAGATGGATCATGCCAGGTCATTGGACTGTAAACAGGAGATGGGAAGATTTTCAAAGGAGAACTGAGATTTTATTAATGAAAGCAGGTTTTGGCTTCCCCACCGTCCTTGCAATCACTTCTTAAGCCTCAGTTGTTAAAGGACCCTGCTTTAGTGCCTTCCACCCCCTATGGGTGTGAGCTTTGGTCTGAGTAAAGAGAAGAATATCAAAGAAGAGCCTGCCAAGCACTCTCCACATTTTCTCAACATTCTAGGATATCACCTGCTGCTCTTTCCTGGGGTTCAGCTACTATTCATGAGAAGTAATATTGAAAAACTGATAGACCCGGGTTCACCTTGGATTTTATCATTCTAATAAACACATCATTAGTATTCTTTTTTTTTTTTTTTGTATGGTTATCCAAAGTTTTATCATGCAATGGTATATCTTCCTTAAAAGCTGTTAATAAGCATAGCGATGTGCTTCCCTTCCCCCATGTTAAAGGGATTATTTGTTTTATGAAGAAAGTTACCTATAGAACTTATTCAAAATAATTGCAACAAATGCAGTTGTAATTTGGAATCATTACAATAGGTTTAGCTGCATTTTGGATTGAAGAACCCCAAATGTGATGGTCACTGAATGGTAATTGAACTTGCTAGCCACAGTGGTAGTCTGGTCTTGTTCTGTTGTCCACCCGTCCAGTCTTCTTTGTCCTACAAAGAGATGGAAGACAAAGATGAAAATGGCGTGGAGAAAAAAATAATTTTAATGTTAAGTACCATGGATTTTTCTCTCCTCTAGAGGTCATAAGAATATGTCAGTGCCAGGTTCAGGGACTTTATGAACTAGACGTTCAGATGATGGAGTGTCAGGCAAACACTTTGAAGGGAATAGAAAGTTGAATCCCTTGCCAGTCTTTGGGGAGGTAGGGTGGTTTAGTGCATATGAATTTGCAACTACATGTACAGATATGTGAGAAGCTTATGGTGCTTTATTTCTTTAGATCAGACTAAATCAGTTTCCATCTCTGCTTTGTGACACCCTGAAGTTAAATTTTAGATCAGTCTTTCTAAAGATTCCAATTGACCTATGTAGCTTATGCAGAGCCAAACATTCATGAATGACCACTCCAGTTTCAATTCACAGATGACCTCAGTGAGCTCATTACTGAAACTCACATGGTTCTGTGATGTCCATTGACTCTTCTACTTCTCTGTTGTTTTTGGAAAAGGGAACACTGCCAAGGTCAGGGGCCAAAGATCAGCCTCCTTAAGTGTCTTGTATATCCATTCTCCTGAGAAATTGTGCCATTGTTTCAAGCCCCTGTGAGGATACCTGTGGTCTCCAAACACTGCCCCTTTCCTAGCCTCAAACATTCTCCCCATTGTCTTGCTCTAAGTGTGCTACTACAGGAGGAGTTCCTCTGTCTTCTTACAAGAAACACTTCAATTAGTGATCCAAAGGGGCATGTGCACCCGAATGTTTATAGTAACAACGTCCACAATAGCCACACTATGGAAAGAGCCTAGATGTCCATCAACAGATGAATGGATAAAGATGATGTGGTACATAAATACAATGGAATACTATGCAGCCATCAAAAAACATGAAATTTTGCCATTTGCAAAGACGTGCATGGAACTAGAGGGTATTATGCTAAGTGAAATAAGTCAATCAGAGAAAGACAATTATCATATGATCTCACTGATATGAGGAATTTGATAGGCAGAGCAGGGGGTCGTGGGGGAAGAGAGGGAAAAATGAAACAAGATGGGACCAGAGAGGGAGACAAACCATAAGAGACTCTTAATCTCAGGAAACAAACTCAGGGTTGCTGGAGGGGAGGAGGGTGGGAGAGATGAGGTGGGTGGGTGATGGGCATTGGGGAGGGTATGTGCTATGGTGAGTGCTGTGAATTGTGTAAGACTGATGAATCACAGACCTGTACCCCTGATGCAAATAATACATTATATGTTAATTAAAAAAAGAAAGAAAGAAAGAAACACTTCAGTTGATTTAGATTTTCACAAATGCTAAGAAGGTGATTGTGTATGGTCCTTGAGAAGAGAAAATAAGGCAATACTTTTTGGAATGGCAGAGGAGAAAATACAGAGAACAAAGTACAAATAGCCCTGGTTCTTTCACAGCAGAAAAAACAAAATATAAATTACCATATGAATACATTTTTCTGCCACCTTGGATACTCAAATATTTCAAGGGGATTACTGAATTACCATCCTCTTCCTTCAGCCACTGTGAAGGAGGCAAATGGATGGGGAAAAAATCATGTAATTGGATTCCCAGTCGGGCCATTTACTTAGTTAAGTATAATATGTGTACTTTTTTACTTGATTAGGATAGAGTGATTTCCAGGATCTAGGAAAAAATAGTATACGCCATCTCCAAATAATGGTAATTCCAAGGTAATCTGGGTGGAATATGGCAGCAGGTCTGGAAACTGGGGGTAAGGAACCAAAGAGTAAACTCTGTCCATAGGACTAAACAAATGTCTGGCCTGGTGTCAGAATATAATCAACCAAATGTTAAATATCTTATTTTAAGGAATGAAGACATTATACAAAGTGCATATTTTTTAATGATTTGGAGATGTGCTTTACATTGGGAAATGCATTTAATACTTAGAATCTTAAAAATTTTTAGTGCCTTTCAGAAGCCAAATAAGAATTTTCTGACAGAAATAAGACAAACATGATATATTTCCTATGGGAGGGTTCAGGTATGAATCAAGATCCACAAGTGTGTACCCAATACTTTAACCTGGGGACACAACAGTATGAGTTTAAGATTTTGGTGCTTACGCTTTAAACTTTAAATTAAAGGCCAGCTTACTTGTTTATGAAGCTTTCCTTATGGCTTTCTTTCACAGGTTGAACCTCCAAGGTGTTAAAAATAATAGCTTATACCCAGCTAATTCCTGTGGGGAATGTGAAGATGACAAAGGATATTTGGAAGAGGAGCTTCGCATCCTAATCCGTCGGTTGATCATCGTTGTTTCATTCCTGTATCCTTTATGTCTCTCAGTGTCCGAGATATAGTGTTTCTTCTCTAGCTCCAGTCAAGTAAAATTTAATTGCTTATGTCCTGACAGCTTAGTACATTCAATTTCTCCTGCAAGTGAGCTAATGGCCCCTTGTGGCAAGATGAGTAACAGAAGCAGGGGTGGGGGTTGAACTCAGAATCAGAAACTCCCTTTCCTGTTTCTGTGCCTTAATAACTTTGAGATTGTTCAGTCATTTAACATCTCTTGGTTATGTTCATCTTACTACAAATAGTATTAGTAGTCTGTTAATAATGCTTGCATTCCATGTTGTACAGGATGATCACAGTGACCAATTGATATACAGTAGATAAATGCTTGGTAAAGTAGGGTGCAAATAAAAGAACTAATCCTGGTATTCAAGTAAAAACATCTGGCTGGATACATTTTAGTTAATAGCCCCAGGTATTTGAAAATTTATTAGCCAAAGTGATCCCGAAAAGATAAAGCCAGAAAAGACAATTTTAAGGAGAGCCTCGAATAAATGTTACCATGGGTTTCTGTGAAGCTGACTCAGTGGATATGTACCGCATGTGGTAAAATCATTTTTTGAGATAATTCTTTGTGTTTGTCTTCTGGTATTTTCCTTTTCCCATTTAGTCAGATGGGATGCTAGGTGCTCACTTGCCTCAGGGGAGGGTTGTGACAGTGTAAAAAGTAGGAGTAGCTTTCAATTTTACTTCCTGGTTTTTGTTTTTCTAAAGCTTAAACTCAGTGAAAGGATTATGTGAAATTATCTTCAGAATTATCTGAAGAGCTAGTGCCTCTGAGGGAGTCATTAGATTAGTTCTAAGAGACCAGCAAGGGGCCAGAGATCTGGGGGTGGGGAAAATGAAAAGCGGACACTTTGATCCTGGCATCACAGTGAGAAGTGGCAAGAACTCAAGGGAGAAACAGGCTGCCTGGCTCTCCAGCTTTTCAGAGGCCTCTTCCTCAAGTTTATGCAAAAGTTGCAGAGCCATGTGAACTGGACCAATAAACGAGTTGTCAATAAGGTGTGGGATGTTCCTACCAACCAAGGGGGTCTCCCCAGCGTCCCCAAAATCAGTCTATTCTTCCAAGAAGGGTCACCTCCAATGGGTCACAGTTGTCTTCTTAACCAGCATAATCAGCACTTACTGTGAAAATTAGGTTCATTTTACAAAATGTATTCATTCTTGCCACGTGAATTATGAGGTGTCTTAAAATCCAAATTAAATAATAAAAAGGAAGTCAATTGAATTGGCAAATACACCTCTTCTTTCCTGCCAAAACTAAGCTACACCCAATCTGACTGCTTCAGCAGATTTAATTATTATTAATCGGTCAATCACATCTATTTAAGAAATCACACCAGTCAGTCAGTTAATATTTATTGAACATCCTCCATGAACATGAACATAGCATGGAGCATAGGAATAATTTAATTATTATGTGGTACTTGAATTAACTCATAATATAAATAGTTGTTAGTCTGTAGGCCACCCTTCCTTCCTGGAAATTATGTGCCCAAATAAAGCAAATCTCAAAACCACGCCTGAATGAATCATCACTTCCCCAACAATATTTTAATTACAGTTATTAATAAGTAACAATATGAATTAAATTGAATCATCTCTTTTCATGTAAAATCCTGGAATTTTAAAGCTCAAACTGACCTTTCGTGACAGGATTTCTTTGCCTTTAGTGCCTAGGTTCTTGGTCAGCACTTGGAAGAATGAAGAGGTAGACCAGACAGACTGGTGGGAAGCAAAGCAAGGTTTATTAAGTGATAGCAGTTATAGTACAAAGCTCCCGAAGAGAGAGGGGACCCAAGAGGATTGCCACCTGAGTTTCTAAGTCTAGGGGTTTTTATGGGCTTGTCGGTGGGCTGTTTTGATCAGATTAATTCTCCAGGCACCTGTCACCCAATCAGGTTTTTTGTCATCTATCACGTGGAAAAGGGTGAAGGGTTCCTTACAAGGGGGTGTAAAATCCTTTTAATGATGGTTTCCTCTTTTAAGGCAGAGCCCCTTGTCCCTGCCTGCCTTCTTCCAACTATCCTTCATCACTTTGAGAGTAACTCTGACATTCCTCTCCAGAAGTATGAACAACTGAAACAAAAACTTACCTCGGGTCACAAAGTTCATGAGAAAAGGATTTGAAACCAGGATTTCTGACTTTTGCCCTGTATTCTTCCTTTTACCTTATGAACTTGTATTATCTCTGTAAATATGATTTTATATGGGATAATTACACATGAAGAAAAACTAGCAGTGAATGCCAATATTATTATAATAATCGATATTTACTGAGTTTTTATTATATGCTAGGCACAGCACTGCCTGGATTTTCTCATTGCATTCGAAAAACAATTCTATGAGATAAGTAACATTAGTGTTCTGCTTCTATATGTTAAACTAAATCAACTAAATCCCAGAGACAAGGAGTGAAGTCCCACATCTAGTAAGAGAAGGATTTCCTATTTGAACATAGGCAATTAGACATGAAAGCTCAACCTAATGGGACTCAGTTTCTTAAATTATAGAAAATTGACCAAATTAATGTGTTAGTTACTTATTCATCTGGCGAATTATTAGGTCCCCAAACTCAAGATTTCTAGTAGTCGGCGCTGATCTAGGCACTAGAGCTGGACTATAAATGAGAGGAATAAAGGCTCTTACCTTAATGGATTCTGTGTTCAACTCTTTGTTAGATACCTTTAGAGTGTAAGGAAAGTCATGGTTGGTTATCTCAATTGATAGTAATGAAGGAGAGTTGGAAGATAGGCAGGCCGGGACAAGGGGCCCCTGCCCTAAGAGGAAACCATCCTTAAAAGGATTCTAACCCTAGATCGAAACAGCTGGCCAACAAGTGTATAAAAACCCCTAGACATAGAAACTCCCAGTGACAGTCTTCTCAGTCCCCTCCCTCTTCAGGAGCTTTGTGCTGTTGCTCAATAAACTTTGCTTTGGGGCCCACTTCTCTCTGTCTGGTCTACTTCCCCAGTCTTCAAAACAGGGTGGCCAAGAATTGCGGGCACCAAAGGAAAAGAAATGAAACAATAGGAGGAAACGTAGAGGGTAAGAAATGCCTGTGAGAAAGCAGGCCACACAGCTGCACAGCCAGGCTTCCTGAGTGTGCAGGCTGTAGCAACGATGCCGGGACCCTTGAGAGTCTAGTAATCTGAGGTCGGATCCTCTAAACTAGTGGTTTGAGATTTTGAGAATTTGGTGTAGTCACCCTTTTGCTCTGACTGACTTTCTAAGTCTCTGGACAGTTCCCCAAACTCCCAGAGGAGCATTTGACTAGATCACCTGTCATTGTGTGAAGCAGAGCAGGCCTGTTAGGCCAAGCGGCCATGTCAGGTCACATCACTGCTGCTGGCCAGCTTCTGGATGGCCGCATTCTCTGACCGGTGCTGGCTCTGGCTGAGCCAACTCTGGCAAGGGTGCAGGATCACGGTATTAGAACAGAAAATGAGTTATGGGGTGATGCGGCTCCAAAGCCCTGCCCAGCATAATTGCTATATTCCAATTATATAAATAACAGACTTACTCATGATTATTTTGGCTACATAAAGCACTTCATTCCTTTTTTTTTTTTTTTTAATTTAAACATTTACTGAGAATTAGATGAGACCTGAGTAGGTGGAATTTAACAAAAACCACATTATTTACATTCAAACTATACTTATCTTGGCCAGATTCATTTTGCTGAGAGATAAAACATAAATTTCACACAAATGGACAGTTTTTATTACTTTTACAGAAATTTTTCTGATAGTCATCCTTTCTGTTTCTATACACTACATTTTTAAGTATTAAAAGTTAAGGATTCAAAAATAAAAAGGACAGAGTCCCATCCCCCAAAGTGCCCTAGAGAGTCAGGCAAGAAAGTAACCAAGAGGATACACAATATATATTGTATAGAGCTGTCCTCTAGATACTAACAGAATGCAAGGTAGTGGTATTTTTGAGAGCTGTAGCTGGAAGCCATGGAGAGGTTAGAAGAGGCTTCCCAGAGACAGTAACACCTAAACTACATTCTGATAGACACAATAAGGAAGAGGAGAGAGGCTTCCTAAGCAGAGAAAGTATACAGATTATCAGAGAGGCAAAAGAAAGCAAAGCACCCTGAGGAAACAGGAAGTGATTCAGCACAGCAAACATAAAGAGTTTGGTGGTAGTAAGATCACAGTAAGTTCTGAAAGTTCTGGAAAGTTGGAGAGGGAGAGTAGGAGCAAGGATGCTGAGAATATAGTCAAGAAAGAGGTTAGGATGACAGACTTTGGAATAGACAAGGAAGGAAATGAGGAGAAGGCACTGATCTATTGGGAGAAAATGAGGATATTGAGATCTCATGGTTCTGGTTGATATCGGAGAACAAATTTATTGGGCAAAATGGAAGGAGAGAGCTGGAGTGTTGGGGTTTCGATGAGAAATCTTGAAGCATAAGTTTTTAGATGCAGAAACAGTTCCAGGTGATGCCAAGTTTGGGGATATGGTTTATAAAAGAGAAAGATTGAGGATGAAGAGCTGAGATGAAAATATTAAGGCTGAGTTGTTATAAGGAATACTGCACAAACATAAGCTATTATGAGAGAGGACATAGAAACAGAGAGAAAAACTGTGAGCTGATGCTAGAATCTTCAATGGACAGTAATCCAGAAGTTGACATGATATGTTGAGGGTGTCTTGGTTAGAATGCATGAATCTTGAAGGAGGAGAAATGTTTGCATAAGAATAAGGAATTATTGTGAGGAAATAGTGTGTAGAAACAAGGAGATTAGGGGGTAGCTGTGAGATAAGGAAAGCAAGATTTGATTGCATCCAATAGGTACCATCCACATAGAAAAAGAGATAGACAAAAGATTAAAAATAACATCCACAATTCCTGATCTGAAACCCTTGGTGCCAGATGCGTTCTGGATATCATACTTCTTTGGAATTTAGGTAGATAATACTGGGTAAATATACTGTATATTACGCATACTGCAGCAGATTTAGGAAGAAAAAAACAACTCCAATCAAACACTTAGTATGTCTGTAGCAAAATGTATGGCTTTTTACACCAAGTAAGATAAAAAGCAATTTTAATAATAGTCTGTCATCAGTTCAGGCCAAGTTTTCTCATCAATCGATTTTGCATAAACTTAGAAAATGTGTCTGATTTTCCATGTTTTGAAGGTTTGGGAATTTGGGGACTTTGGAAATGTGGGTAAGAGCTTGTGAATCTGCAGGTCTTAAAGCCAGAAGCTTTTATAGGCAACTCTCTCCACATAAGGCCTACCTTGTATCTCAGCATTAATTGATTTGGTCTTGACTGCTTATAATCTCTCTGTAGTTTAATCCCTCTGTAGAGTGGGGTATAATCTCACATATAAACAAGACATAATAATGTTACCTATTTTATCAGATTTGGGGGAACATCAACTCTGATAATTCATATAAACCACTTATCTCAGTGTCTGATACACATATGTGCATATTATCAGTAGATTATTATTAACCATTACTGTATTAATAAAGGCAGCCCTGAGCAACCTGATTTTTGCTTCCTCTTTTCTGAAATCTGCTCTGGCCCTACCGGTTTTGCAAAGCATAGCAGTCTTCCTATAAAAAACACAACCCCGCTGTGTACTCCCTTCCAGTAGAGGTAGACCACTTCAGAAAGAATCTCAGATAAACTCTCTTCCTCCATCTAGTAGAGACCCATAGCCGTTCAAAATATGATTTTGTCCTCCATCTTGAGTAATTTATAATCTTTCATACTTTCCTTCCAAAGGAGCATTCCTCACCTATGGGGGAAAGACAAGAAGGGAAGGGAAATTTATTTTTATTACTTGCCTTGAATGACATGGATTCTCAACTGACTTATTAATTTAACACCATTTCTTTGTGACTTCTTTATTAGGCATTGAGTCGTATGTTGAGAATTTAAAGATGAACAGAATGGATAGTCCTTGGTTTTAAGTATATCATAGTACAAAGAGATAAAAATGTAAAGAAGTAATTCCAGAGGAAGGAATACTTGTTTCAAGTGTTAAATAGGATGTAGAGGAGGCCATGGAATCATGGAGTTAGATCTGATGGTGCAGGTTTTGCCCATACTGAGGGGTTTGGGCTTTATTCTGTAGGCAGCCGCCAGTACTGAGCGGATAAACAAATGGAGTACCTTGTAGTCTCCTCCTTTCTTTGAAACCTCTGTCAGCCCTTAAATGCCATGGATTCCTTTGTTTGGCTGCATGGTGTTATGAATCATAAGTGAACATTCATTTCTTCTCTCTCTCTTTTTCTCTTTCACACACACACCAGATACCATGAATGCTTACTGTACATATCACACATATTTCCCAGCATGAGATCTAAGAATCAGTTGAGCCATTTTTTTTTTTTTTAATCTACATGATTTAAAATGCAATCACTTCTGCTCACCATCAGTAAATGCTTAGGTCTCTCCTCTCTAAGTCAGGCACTGATGGACATACCCAGAAAGTCATGTGACAACTTTAGACTTGATAATTTAATCCTTAAATTGAGAAAGGCAGTTGTCATTGATAGTTCTGGTTGATTGTGAAAATTACCATCTTCTGAGGCCCTAAAAGAAATCAAGCATAGCCTAACATAATGAGAGGTCCTTATAAAGATTTTTACTTTTTAAAATGATGTGCTGGGGTGCCTGGCTGGCTCAGTCAGTTAAGCGTTCGAGTCTTGATTTTGGCTCAAGTCATGATCTCAGGGTCATGAAATCTAGCCCTGTGTCAGAAGTCTGTGTCAGTTTCTATCTGTCCTGGGTATGGAGGCTGCTTAAGATTTTTCTTCTCTCTCTCCCACTGCCCCTTCCCTCCTCTAAAATAAGTAAATAAATAAAATAAAATAAAATAAAATAAAATAAAATAAAATAAAAGTCTGGAGGACATAAGAAATCTCCCTCTCCTTGGGTAATAAAAAGTCTATGCACCTTGAAGTTAAAGAGATCTGGGTTAAAATCCCATCTTCCCCATTCACTTGTTGGTGCCTTTGTAAAAATGTGTTTTTACTGCTGACAGTATCATCATCAGTGAATTGGGTATAGTAATCATGGTCTCATAATACTGTGGTGGACATTTAATAAGCTAATTAAGTTTATATTAACTGTTAGGGTTTTCTATAATTGTATAATAAACAATCCCAAAATTTACTGACTTAAAATAACTGTGAGTCAGGGATTTGGAAGGGTGCAGCCAGGATAGCTTGTGTCTGCTCCATAGTCTGGAGCCTCAGCTGGGAGGACACAAAGATGGGGTAACCTGTCAGCTGGAGGCAGGTACGATCAGGAATTATCTTCATATGAGTCACATATGTCAATTTCTTATGTCTGACAGTTGATCTGACTGTTGGCAGGGACTTTAGCCTGGACTGTCCAGCAGAAGACTCCTGCAGCCCCTCTATGCGGCCCAGGCTTTCTCAGAGCATAGTGGTCTCAGACTTCTTACATGACTGTTCAGGGATCCAAAGATGAGTGTCCCAAGAGAACCAGACGGAAACAGTGTCATCATTTCATTCTTAGACTAGGAAGTCACATCGCTTTATTCTGCTCTGGTAGCAAACCCATTTAGATGCAAGGGTGTGAATATAAGGAAGGGCCCACCTCTCAGTGGAAGGAATGCCAAAGTCACATTGTCAGAAGAGTACATAGGATAGGAAATACTGTTGTGGCTAATTTGAGAAATACAATTTGTCACAACAACTGACAGATGGTAGTTCTTAATAAATATGGCTTCCTCCCTTTCATACTTACCATGACCATTGACCAAATTTCTGATCAAGGTAATATACATTTTGTGTTCCTTAATTCAGTCAATAAATACTTACTTTTTTATTTAATACCAACTATGACCATTATTATAGGGGACCAGTGTTTCTTGGGTATATAGTATGTACCAGGAACTATTTGAAGCACTTTAATTGCATCATTTATTTGATTCCCATAACATACTAACAAGGTAGGCATTATAAGCGACTGTCTCTTAAGAGAGGAGCAAATTGAAATTTAGAGAAATTAAGTAACTTTCCTATGTAAGTCACTAGGCCAGGATTGAACCAGAGTAATGTGGCTCCAGAGAGCACTGTTTTGACCACTCACTACACTATGTCCTGTCGTCACCAATATTTGTGGTGCATGAACTTATTGATTTGTGACATAATAATAATACAAATTATATTACATTATTACATATATTACATGCAATTATATTACATATATTAATAAATTGATTTTGTTTAAAAGAGTAGAATGTAGCTCTTCTGGAAAGTCTCAGAAGGATGAGGATCATATTCATTTATTATTACTGTGGAAAGAAACTAATATTCATTAGATGCATTTAACATGCCTTAAGTATGATAGTTGTTGTTGTTTTTAAATAATGTTGTGTGGTAAGTACTGTTATTCATATTTCATTGGATGCAATATTCTCCTTTTTTTTTTTAAGAGAAGGAGGGATGTAGGGGTGTGGAAGGGCAGAGGGAGAGAGAGAGAATTCCAAGCAGGCTTCATGCCCAACACAGAGCCTGATGCGGGGCTCCCTCACAACCTTGAGATAATGACCTGAGCTGAAATCAAGAGTCAGGTGCTTAACCCACTGAGCCACCAGGATCTCTCTCTCTTTCCCTTTTTATTCAATCACTATTTATTGTGCTCCTTCTCTGTGCACTCAATCGAGACTACAGACAAATCCTGTCAGGTCCTAACAGTCCTTGGTCTCAGATATCTTACAGTTTATCAAAAAAGATAAAGAAGATAGATAATTAAGGAAGCAATTACCAGAAAGTGTGTAAAAAATGTTATGATCAGGAAATCCTAGGAACCATGGAGCCCACTGCAAGAGACCTGGTCTTATCTAGGGATGATCACAAAAGCAACTGAGGTTTGATTATGAATAAAGGAAAAACACTAATGGATAAACAAAAAGGACCTTCATGTATACTTTAATTTCTTTCCTTCCCAATTCCTAAAAGATATGAAAATCTTTATTTTATTGGTGAAGAAATAAGAAAGGAAAGGAGAAGTTTTCAGGCACATCCTGGTATAACATAAAAAATGGGGATTCATGTCCAGACATTTCTGACTCTAAAGCGAAGAGTTTTATTGCACAGTGGGGCTTCAGAAAGTATAATTCCCTAACCACCAGCATGTTCAGCACTGTTAGATTGTAGAAATGCAAATTTATTGGCCCCATCTGACCAATGAGAACGTTTGAGGGTAAAGCCCCTCAGTTTGTGTTCCATTTACCCTCCAGTTGATTCTAGTGCTCCTGAAGTCTGAGAACTGCAGCTCTAGACATAAAGAGAGAGAGTGAATAACAGTGGGTTGGATGGGTAACAATCTCCATGGAGTTTAAAATCAAATAGAGAAATAAGACAAGCTCACAAAAAAAAAAAAAAAAAAAAAAAAAAAAAGTGAAAGCCGGAAATTGCCATGTTAGTAATCCTACAACTTCATAAGAATTCAATATAAGGGAATTTGGTGTGCTGTTTGGATAATCAAGAGAGTGATTAGCAAAGCCCTACTGAAGATGATGGAATTGAGCTGGAACTTAAAGGCGAGAGAGGAGCTTGATAGAGAGTAGGAGAAGGCCTTCCAGAATGAAGAAGGAGCAGCCCTGAGCACATGTTTGACAATGAGCAAGTAGACAGTCCAGAGCCTAAGGGCAGTCTGTGGACCAAAGCAATGGCAGGATGCTTTTGCATTGTAACAGATCACTAGGCCATGCTCACACACATTAATGCTTGAGAAACGCCAGTCTTGCTTGTCCGGACTGACAGCTCAGTTGGGACTAGGGGGGAAAATAGGTTGAGAAGTAGTGATTTAATAAACATCTAAGGTTTTATAAGTGAGTGTAGGGGAGGAAAGATGATTTCCCTCTACAGTTCTAAGTTCTCAGCTGAGACCTCTGCAATAAAAGATTAACACGAGAAAAATAAAAAGTTTATTAACATGTATACCTCATACATACCTGGGAAATAATGAGGGAAAAATGAGCAACTCTCAAATATGGCTTAGATTTCAGGCTTATGTACCATCTTCATATAGAAGGGGTAGGTTTCCTAGAGGAAAGTGACTGATTTTTTAGGAAAGATGAATGAGCCCTTAGAAGAATAGATGGGAGGAATGATAGTTTGTGACAGTTTATCTGGGTATGGTGTGGACATCTAATCTCATGATAAGACTGAATCTTCCTTAGTTGATGAAACTCCTGGGGAAGAGATTTGTGACAATGGAGTTCCTTTTGGAGGATCTGTCTCTAGGCAGATAAGGGGAGTTTGGAGAAAGTGTCTCTCTCCATTAGTTGTTTTTCAAGTGCCTACAGCTTAAAATAATCACTATACCAAAGTGGTATATTTGGGAATGGCAAGTCTTACACCCCCAAAGTGATATTTTTGTGTGGCATATTCTGCTACCTTCATGAAGAGACTGAGCCTCAATAAGGTTAAATGATTTGAAAATATCACACAGAGATTAAGCAGGGATTAGAACCAGGACTTCTTACTACTTTTCTACATCAAAGTCAAGGAAACAAATTTGCAGGCAGTATGGGTCAACTCTTCAGGCCAGAGTTACTGAGAATAAAGGAAATAAGAATGGAAAGATGTATGTGAGTAACTTGATGGAATTTATTAGAAAATAAACTCTCTACAGGTCTTCAGGCAGACATGTAGATCAGAAATGAATTTAAAAAGTCATATTTAAGAATTTTCCTAGAAAAAGATTCCCCACCCAAATAATAACATTCATTATTTGGAAGAGAAAAAAAATAATTCAATAGGCTAAAACCATCTTGAGATGAATCATACTCCAAAGCTGTAGATCCCAGTGTAGACGGCAGGGGATCTATCTCTCCCTCAAACTGAAGAGATTCAATATTGATAACTGCCTAATTACAAAGATTGCTATCTGGACATATGAAACAGAGAGTGGTACTACTAAAAGAAACAAGGGCAGTGGCAATGCCCTGGGGTAGCCTGGATTCTCAAAGCCTCTGTCCATACTGCCCCCTTTCATAACCACTGCCAGTGGGCTTAGGAAGATGGTCAGTCAGCTAAAGGGACAATAAATGGAGAATCCAAGAGGAAATGGGCCAAAGAGCGAACAGAAAAAGATAAATCTTTAGACAAAAATGTGCAAACTAAGGACAAAGAGAGGGCAAAAAGAAAAGAGGCAGCAGTGGCTAACCAAGAAACTTAATCAGGTAGATGGGCAAGAAAATAGTCACCAAACCCGAGGAGAAAACAGCTTCTGAAGAAGCAGGAGGGGAAGAGGCCACATGTGATTCACATCATACTTTTCAGTGTTAGCCACATTGCCTGTTCCTCCCTCCTTCCTCCAAAGGAATATTTTTCTCCACTATTTTGTAAATACAAGTTTTAATAGCTACACAAAGGTATTTTTTTTCCTCACCTCATCCCATTTTTAAGTATATCTTAAAAAAACTTAGTGTAAGTTTTCAGCGGCAGGGAAAATGATAAAGGAGAGACTCAGAGGCGGCAAGTGGTTCGAGTAGGCTTTAATGGAGGCGCTCTCAGGCGAGGTTCCCCGGTCCGCCAGCAAATGGAGGGCCAAGGAAGTCTCAACGCAGGGATAGGGAAGTGGGGTTTTTATTTGGGACGGGGTGGGTAGGACAGGGTTATTTCCTTAGATGGCAGGGTTTCAGCGCAGCTCAAGTGGAGAGTCCTGAGGCGCCATGTTGTCTAGCGTGGCAGACAGTTTGTGGAGTCTCCACCAGCCCTGGGTCTGCCAACCCAACACTTAGTGTAACTGCTTTGAGAAGTGAAATTTTATGCTGAAGGGTTTTTTGTTTTGTTTTGTTTTGTGTTTTGGTGCATGTGCATCCAAAAAATATGAGAATGTGGAATTAGAGCTTTTGTCTTGTGTATCAACTCAACATTTCAATATTCAATGTCGAGAAAAACAAAGTTGGAAAATCAGTGTTCAACAGGAGAGAATTGTAAAGATATGGAAAAATTGGCATGCATTTCATCCCACACACAACTCGGGGCTGTGAACTTTGTGTAAATTAGCACACATATCTATTTCTGGCATGTTACATGCAAGTTAACATATTTTATATTCCAAACAAACAATGAGAAACATGGACATTTCCAGTTAAGAGAATTACATTTCTAGGAAATGACCTTTCCAGGCTAGTGAATATAAAATACTGAGGGCGTTCAAGAAACAAATAGATGGCATCTAGGGAAATTGGAATATTTAAAAATATGCCTTGAAGAGCTAAATGACCTTTACTTTTTCTCACTAAATATAAAATGCTCACCTGCGTCCAGATTACACATTTATCGGGAAAGTTAGATTTGAGGTGTTCAAGCATTTAGACTTAGGGCATTTAACTTACCAAAACTCATAGCATTGAAAATGAAGAAGAGTTTGCCTGGAAAAATTTTTATCTGTACAGCTAGCGCCCCAGGAGAAAAACAAATGGAAATTCACTATGATCTAATACACTTAGATAAAACACAAAGCAACCACCACCTTCACTTGCAAACAACTTTGCAGTTAAAGGATGTAGTTTCTCCTTTTCTCTAATTTGGCCAGGGAATTAGGGGGTTATATCAGGCATAAGAGCTATTGTGATGTTTCTATGTTGGTAACACCATATTTTGATCATCAGGTAATTAGAGGTGCTTCTCTAATATCTCTATTGTGGGATCATGGATTTTTGTCAAGCATTTATTCTTCAATGTCAGAAAATTATTGTTCCTCATTTATATGCTAAGAATGAATAGTGCTTTCTCAATAAATAGGAAAAAAATTTCAATTTCTTTTAAAAATTATTATAAAATCCAGATTTTTCTCTTGCCCTATTAGAAAAGGGCTTTGTTAGAGTTTGAGTAGTTTTTCTGTTATCCAAGGTCTTGCTTTCCCTGGGGTTTTGTTTTAGAATCCCTTTCCTAGTGACAGTTATGCAAATACGCATTTATTTAGATCATTTGAATGTTTCTCATCTCAAATTCATTAACTGATACTTCTCTTACTGCATTCAAAGCATAGTTATCAATATGAGAAATGAGATAATATAAAAATAGTAGCAGTGACTACTATCAGAAGAGTATGGAATGGAATGGAAGCAGTCTTGGCAGTAGCTTAAAAGACTGGCAAATTCAATCCTAACTCCTTTCAGAAGGAGTCATTGGTATTTTGAATATACATTATAATTGCTCATGGGGGGGGGGGGGTTACTTTTCTCCAGGGAATGAATGATGTTACTCCTCAAAGAGCTCTAAGCACTTAAGACTATTAGAAGGAAAGTGAAGATATTTGCATAACCTGTATAGTTTTTGTTTTAAAAATATGTAAGTAAATGTAAGGACCTTGTCTTCAAAGTGCAGCTATAAAATCCTTATTTTTTTAAATGGCAAATTAAGTATAATCTGTTATCTTTTCTGATTTCCTGGAGCAGTAACAGTGTCTTCGGTCGTAGTGGGTGGCGGGGTGTGGGGGGGTTGGGGTGGAAATTGAAAATAAAAGAATGGACCTCAGCACAAAGTAGCATTAATGCTAGCTGGCCTATTTACTATGTAGCAAGAGAATGCTGGAGGAATATATTTTGCATCCCCCAAGGGAGAATCACAGGGTCCTAACACAAAGCTAATGCAACTTCGGAGCTACTGTTTGTGGTTGAGGAAGAAGGAATTCAAATGAGGAAAACACATTTCTATGGCTTCAAAATCTGTCCCTGCTCAATTGGCTTTTGTGTTAAAGACAACTTTATAAAGAAAAGGATCTTGGCCTCAG
>CM052883.1:151012589-151037934 GCA_028534135.1 Potos flavus
AGGAATATATTTTGCATCCCCCAAGGGAGAATCACAGGGTCCTAACACAAAGCTAATGCAACTTCGGAGCTACTGTTTGTGGTTGAGGAAGAAGGAATTCAAATGAGGAAAACACATTTCTATGGCTTCAAAATCTGTCCCTGCTCAATTGGCTTTTGTGTTAAAGACAACTTTATAAAGAAAAGGATCTTGGCCTCAGATCTCAGATCATTTTTCTCTTGCCTTATTAACCCATCCCTTGCTCATCTCTCTCATACTGGAAAACAACAACAAAACAAAACAAAACAAAACCTGTCAAAATCTGGGTCACTAAGGTACAAGGTTGCCAGTGAGGATAAGGAAGTCCCCTGCAATAGAGAAGTTAGGTCCCATCTTACATCAAAACGTTGTCTCCGTGAGAAGGGAGCTCAAAGTCAGCATTCTTAGCAATACATCAAGTTCCAGAAATGAACTGGCAAAATTGGCCCTCTGTGGGTTATTTTGTTATAAATTGATGGGGTTTGGGAATATAGGGGGGTTCAGTGTGGTGATTTCTGGAGCTGACAACCAAGAAAGAGTTCTTAAGACATCTGGTGCAAAATCGTGGTTTTATTAAAGCCCAGGGACAGGACCCATGGGCAGAAAGAGCTGCTGCCCGGGGTTGTGAGGGATGGTTGATTACACACTATGGGGTTGGGGAAGGCAAGGAAAAGGGAGTTTCAAAAGGATTTTCATATGTTAAAGAAGACTCACAGGATACCGGAGGCCTTGCCTTTGTCAAGTTAAGATTGTTTTTCCCCCTAGCAAGGCATTAACATGAAGATAGTTGGGAGCTTCCTGGAGGAACATTACACTCTGCCCACTTCAAGTATCTGTCAATAGGCTGCAAATTATAAGGACATTTTTTTTTTTTTAAAGATTTTATCTATTTGACAGAGAGAGATCACAAGCAGGCAGAGAGGCAGGCAGAGAGAGAGGGGGAAGCAGGCTCCCCGCTGAGCAGAGAGCCCGATGCGGGGCTCGATCCCAGGACCCTGAGATCATGACCTGAGCCGAAGGCAGAGGCTTTAACCCACTGAGCCACCCAGGCGCCCCAGGACATTTAATTGTATCTACATTTCCCTCTGCAAGCTAGCCCATTGATAGAAATGCTTTGCTCCTGTAGATTGCTAAAACAGTAAACTGAGGGAGACTCAAGTCTTGCAGGATTGTGATCTCTATAAGTTAACTATTTGTTTTTCCCTTCTTTTCCTTTGCTTTAGGGCAGTCAGGAGTCTGAGAAATGTCACATATATCCATGGAGGGGGAAGTTGTGGGGTGTCATCTTCTGCTTTGTCCTTAGCTTGCCTTCCGTTCCTTCATTAAAATGTTTTTGAGTTTGTCCACAAAGATCCCCCTAAGCCAGATATGTAAGTTGCGGCAAATTAAACCATTCTTTCACAGTCTCTTAAAAAATGTGCACGGTGATTGACTCCAAAATTCTCCTTCTAAGAATTTGTCCTAAGAAATAATGTATGATGTACATGAAAGGCCAGAGCAATGTAGATGTCATCAATAAAGAATTTGGTTAAAAATACTATATTTCCAAACAATACAAAAATGTGTACCTGTTATAAACAAACTTTTAAAAAAGTATTTATGGACCTGCCTGGAAAATAATTATGATATGTTGAGGGAGAAAAAAAAGTTAATGAAACATATATAGCAAACAATTTCATATTTGCAAAATATGCTGTGGGTTTAAAGGTATGTATATGATATGATGGCATACGATTATTTTAAATTTTTATTCTCTGCATCTGTATTTTCTTTTTATCCAATAAATATGAATTATTTGTAAACCAAATACTAAATAACTTTAAAAAACAACTTGCCCAAAATAGCTAAAATATTGAGTTTGTGCTCTATCTGCTGACTTTCTGGGGTCATTTCCATCACGCCTGGAGTGAACAACTTGGCTAGCCCTCCTTACTTAAGGACTTCAATACAAAGTTGGCCTCCTGGGTTCATCTACTCATTGGGAAAAAAATACAAGGCAGCTCACCATAGCACCTTCCTCTAGTTTACTATCCCCAAGTAGCAGGAGAAAATTTTCCCAGATGTCAAACCTGCCGTATTTTACAACATCAAAGAATGATACTCGCCAATGTCTCCCTTAAGCTGTGGGTTGGGTAAGGGAGCAGGCAGGGGAATATAATCATCGGGTCACATTCCCATTCTACTCCCAAACATGTCAACACAGATGTGGGGAAAGAGTTAGCATATCAAGTCTGTTTGCTTAATCCTTGCATGTTTCTGGGGAGCCTGGAACCATTATTGACACTTGACTAACCTCTGGAAATGTGGCCCTCAGAATCTTTTTTATGTTACTAATTGATGATGTTGTATGTATGCCTGGAGGGATGGGGCTGGTACAGCATGCTGTACCAGCTTGTCAGAACTTGTCAGCCTTGATTTATGTGAACATGAAGATTGGTGATTTCACTGTTGGGATTCTGAATTTCAGTTACCATGATTGATTGCATAGCATGATGTGTCTACATGATCAGCTCTCCATAAAAACCTTGGATCCTGAGACTTGAGCAGGCTTCCCTGGGTAGAGACAATTTGCATGCATCTCCACAGTTCCCAGATAGGGGGAAAAATGCATCTTGTATGATCAAAGAAGGCAAAGGACTCAAAAGTTTATCCCTGACTTCTCTGAACTCCTTCCAATGCATACCTTTTTTTTCTTCTCCTTTTGCTACTTTTGCTTCTGGCTGTGAGCATAGCCTGCTATTGAGTCTTGTGAGTCCTTGTAGTGAATCAGAAAGCTTCAAGGTTGTAGTCAGACCCCCACAAGATAACCTCTCCACTCCACCCTAGCCATATAGTTTGCATTGCCATTTCTGTTCCCTACTAAGATGGTATTCGATATTTGTCTAGAAATCATCTGTTTAACAATCTTACTGAGCAACTGAATCTAAGAGGCTCACCTCAATGCCCTTCTCTTTTTTGTCATGTGAGAGTTTGCACTTCTACACCGTCGGTTGGGGACCTTACTGAGACACTTGAGAATCAAAATGTTAATGTGAACTAGAGAGCAGTATAAACAGCAGTGAGATCTCCATCCTGAACAGAGAACAGAAGGCGGGAGAGGGGTCCAGGCAGAAGATTGGTCACAGTAGCTGCAGAGAACAGAAAGAAGCTAAGTGTCTAGGACCCCAGCAGCTGCTTTGGTTCTTTTGGTTCTTTGGTGTCAGTAGATTTGGGGAAATTATTTAGGAGACTAATCGCTGATGCTCTGTCACTCCTCTGATAGCTTTTTGTCCTGAAGCGTTATTGGTTCCTTCCTCGGACATTTGTCCCTCGCTCTCTATTTTTTGTTCCTCTAGTTTTTCCTCCAACGAAACAGGTTTGAATCATTAATCATTTGTTGAACATCTCTGAGATGTTTTGAAATTTTATATATTATGCTTCAGGTATAAAGCTCTGGTAACAACATTTTAGCTATTGCTATGGAAAATCAACAACTTCCATTTAAATATGTTTTTCCTTTGCACACGCCTGTCTGGGACCATATCTACAGTTGGGTGAATAGAATTTTCCAAAGTGTTTAGATTTCTGGGAGTTTCCTGAAATGGGATAATCAGAGTGGGTGACTAGACAGTATGGTTTTGCTTTGTGGGCATTTGGAACATGAAAACTATGGATCAGATTATAATAATGAGCTACCAAAATGGTGAATTTGGTCATTATTCTTAGATAAATTTAAAACTTTCTCAGAAGACTAAGCTAAACTAAGACTAAATTAAAAAAAAAAGAAAAGCAAATACTCATGTTTGAAAAAATATCTTCAAGCAGATGAGTTCATTTAGAACCAATTTATTTGATTAAATTGTCTCTATCTTATTCTTCCAGTTAATATTACCAGAACTATTTTCCAATATTTTCTCTTCTTTCTTCACCTTAAAATTCAAGCCGAGTATCTGAGTGGGCAGGGAAATAGCAGAACATCTGATTGTACTTTGTTATCTTTTCTTTGAAAACAATGGTAGGATTGTTACTATATTTAATGAGAATTCCAATTCAATCCAGATCAGTGTTCAATCTTTTCAGCAATGTCCCTTCTATTCTAGAAGAAAGGTATCAATATTTTTCATCATATAATTCTTCAACTTATACAGTCTTTGAATTAGCTTAGACAATTAAATATTATTGGAAGAGAAATTTATATCTGTCACACAACAGTAAAGTTGACCCATCTGACCATTGAAGTATTAAATACTTTCAGGATGATTACTACTTTGTCACAGAGAGTTAGGGGGAGTATAGCATGTAGCAAGAGTGAAGTGGATCATTTTCTGTAGAATGTTAAGCAATTACATTCCTATTGCCAGTACAGCAAAGATCCACCTGTGTGACTTTGGTTAGTGATTTAACACTTCTATACTTCGATTACTTTGACTGAAAAGGAGGAACTACGACAGCTTGTACTGTAATATTTCACAACTGCTGTCTTGACTCGGTTTTGAGATCATGGCTAAAAACTCTCAATACTCCTTTGTGGGAAGTTTGCTATGCCTACACTCCAATCCCTTCCCTTATTAGACTCTAGCATTCCTGGGTTACAACACACAAACACACACACACACACACACACACACACTCACACATCCAACTGCCAGAGACCCCAGATGCCAAACATCCTTCCTCCTTAGGCCTGCAGAATTATTCAAAACAATCTACAGAAAGCCAGAGAAACCTCTCTAACTCCATCTGGCTTGCCACATAAAAGCTGCATCCTTCAGTTCCAGCCTAGATCCTCAAAGTGGTGTGAGCAAGCAAATTTTACTGTATCCTTAGGAAGATTTACAGGAGAGTCCAAGAACTATGGTCACATTAAGGGTGTATGATAGTGGAATATGCATTAGACCAAATAGCTGGACACCTGATAGGAATGTAGACATTTTGGTGTAAGACAGAGCAAGAAAAAGGATCATTACCAATAATTGGAGCAACGTTATATATCCTAACAGATGCTACATCATATATTGGCCAAGGACTAGACATTTCCCTTCATTGACATAATGCTACATCAGCCATGTGTCAGAAGAATTTATGTTCACTCAGTATCTATATCCATGTGTTCCCACAGCTACTTTGAACTTGAGTAGGACCAGGTAACTAGTTTTAACCAATGGATTGTGAGTGGAAGTGATATGTCACTTCTGGGCTGTGGCAGTGAAAGCCCCTTTCTAAGCCCAGACATCCTTTTCTCTATTACAGCAATCATGGAGGTAACATGTTGAGATAGACGAGCCACGGATGAAGCTAGTATGATTGATCTCCTAAAGGACCATTTAGAAGAAAGCTGTCAGACCCCATATCAGAAATAAGCTTTAAATGATAAGTCCTTGATGTTTTAGGGTTAATCTGTCATTGCTACTGAATCTTGCAACTCTTTATATGCCCTAGAATTTAGATGTCTCCCCTGAGATAAAGTGATAGGAGAAAACCTTAAATTGGCTGAATGTATTTTGAGTTAATTTTGAAAACTCTTTAATTGTTCAGTTTATATTTGCTGCTTCTAGATAAACTGGAGATTTGGGAAAGACACTACATTTTGTTATGGAAAAAATAAACTTACATTTATTGCACCGAGTTTAAATGTTTGAGGAAAAACCACACCTGCTCCCTCGTTATTAATATTATAAAACAATTACAATACAATTTTAGGGATAAAGTATTTTGATGTTGAGTGGATACATGTCCCAGTTATGCCACTTTTTGTGTGCCTTGCACAAGCTTTTGAACCTTTCTAGAATTTTACTTTTCTCATTTATGAAAAGAAAAAAATAATAGCACCCAACTTACAGGGTTGTGGTGAACATCAAATGAGACAATGAATATAGAGTTCTTAATAGTGGGCCAGTCATAAGAGAAATATTCAATCCATGTTTATTATTATTTTAATGTTGTAATGGTTGAAAATCCACACAAATACAATAGCTTTGCCCTGAGTAAAGGCAAGATGAATCAATGAATCCCTGTAATACATGGGAGAAGATGACATGAGGAGATATTTAAGATAATTGGAATGAGATATTAAGATTTTATCTTCAGGATATTTTATGGTACATGTATGCCTCTTCTAGGAATAGTGGACAGGTAATAGACTATGTCTTTATAGCTTGGAATGTTTGTTTTCCTTTGTTCTTAAAAGAGGCAAAAAACTTGGATTGTATCAGTTTGTACAACATGCTACTTCTCTTGGAAGTATAAATAGGTAGAAACAGGTTTGCGAGATAAGTGTATTTCTTTTAAAAATCTGTGGGTAACTTGCAAGAGCAGGTATTTCAATATTTGCATGTCTCATGTGTACCATTTGGTTTACAGTCTCCTGATTGCTATCTTGTGGTGAATTGTTCTGTTTATAGCTTTAAAATTGCTATCTGGGTGACAGTCTTCTGTTTCTAATCTTAAGATGGTTGTCTAGTGGCTTTGCTCCCCATGGCTTATCATGCAGCTTGATGATACTGTGGAGGGAAATACAATTAGCTAACTATGCACCTGTTCAGTTTACAATTTTATGAGTGTAAGTTGTAGTATGATATACATCTTGGGGCTTGTAGTGAAATCATTTGAAAACAGAGATTCTGTATGAAATTCTGTAATACATAAAAATACCTAAATATTTTATGTAATATGTTGTCTCTATAGATTCTCTCTCTTGGGGCGCCTGGGTGGCTCAGTTGGCTAAGTGTCTGCCTTCAGCTCAGGTGATGATCCCAGGGTCCTGAGATCAAGTCCTGCATCCGGCTCCCTGCCCAGTGGGGAGCCTGCTTCTCCCTCTGCCTGCTGCTCCCCCTGCTTGTGTTCTCTCTCTCTCTTGCTCTCTCTGTCAAATAAATAAATAAAATCTTAAAAAAAAAAAAAGATTCTCTCTCTTGATATTTATGTATATGTATATGCAAACAGTCCCTGGCTTATAAGGGTTTGACTTTGAATTTTTCAACTTTACAACGGTGAGAAAATGATACACATTCAGGAGAAACCATACTTTGAATTCTGAATTTTGATTTTCTCCGGGGCTAGTGATATGTAATAAATACTCAGGATGTTGAGCTGCAGCAGTGAGCTACGGCTCCTAGTCAGCCATGTGATCACCATGGTTAACAACTGATACACTTACAAACATTCTGGTTTTCACTTTTTTACAGTATTTAATAAATTACATAGGATTCAACACTTTTTTTGTATGACTTTTTTTATTTATTCGACAGAGACAGCACAAGTGGTGGGGAGGGGCAGAGGGAGAAGCAGACTTCCCACTGAGCAGGGAGCCCAAGGGACTTGGGGCTTGACCCCTGAACTCTGGGATCATGACCTGAGCCAAAGGCAGACGCTTAACCGACTGAGCTACCCAGGCACCCCTCAACAATGTATTATAAATCAGTAGGTGATTTTGCCCAACTGTAGGCTAATAAAAGTGATCTGAGCTCGTTTAAGATAGGCGAGGCTAAACTATGATGTTTGGTAGGTTAGGTATATTAAATGCATTTTTGGTTTACAATATTTTCAACTTATAATGGGTTTATCAGGATGTAACTCCATCATAAGTCAAGGAAGATCTTTATACAGAGATATCTATCTTTCCACAGCACTTATACAATTAAACAATGGTGAATTCAAATCTGAATTGTGACATTCATTTTGGATTCTAACCTTCTACTCCCTTATATACCTCACAGCTTTTCCATAATTTTTTTCCTCTTATTATCATCATTTTAATTGAAGTTTTGTCATTGGGTCAGGATCAGATTCTATGCCATTTTTCAGAAAAAGTTTCAGCGGCTGTTTAGCAGGTAGTAAATCCTAGGAAATTTACCAATTTATTTATAAATTAGGTTTTTCATGTGAGATTTCCCTTCTATTAACATTATGTAATAAAATTGCTAGAGATAAGAGTAGTTATATGCTATATCCTCTGATATACATAGGGAACAAGTGGTGATTTTAATAGGTGGATTTATAAGACCCTGAGAAAGGGACACAATCAATAGTCTCTCCCTACAGTCATTTTTAAAAAATCTGTTTACTTGCGATTATGGTGGATTTATCTGTCTTGAATGAAAGGAACCTGACTCCCCATCATGGATGAGGTGCTCTTGTGTAGTTTGAGAAAGCAGAGGGATATTTTCAGTTTTATCAGCTCAGTTGTCAAGGGACTGATGAAGACCACTGGTGATCTTAAATTGAGTCAATGTGTCAGGATGAAGTATGCTGTGATCAGAATGGGGTTCCCCTTTGCAGAGGAAGAAAGAGAAGTGATTAAGTAGAAGAAAGAAAGATATTTAAGTCAGAAGATGTAGCTTTGGGGGTGACTGCAACCATTTAATAGTAATGGTCACATGACTTTAAATTTGTTATTTTAGTCTTATTTTCCTTGTGCAATGACCAGAAGTATTCCAATAACACTTATCTCAAAAGGGTGTCATGAGCCAAATAAATCAACGTATGTGGAAAAAGTATATACATGGTAAAGCACTATGTAACTTGTGCTTAGAACTAATATAGTGCCACTGGAAATGTCAACTATACCTTAAAGCATTAGAAACCTAAGTTGTTTCTCCCTCTTCTTCAGTCTATCAATGGCTTAAAATGCAGGGTGCCTTGACTTATCTCACCCTGAGCACAACGAAGGACAGTAATCTCAAATAAATGAGTCTAAACATCTAAGGAAGAGAATATGTGTGTGTGTCCATGCAAATAATAGGAGGTGCAATCAACAGAATCTTTAAAGACCCATATCTGAACAGATTTAGGAGAACTTACTCCAATTGTTATGTTGAAAAATAAACTTTCTGTCCACTGACTCATTTGAGATCATATATAATCAAATAACCATAGTAGCTTGAAAGAGTAATAGAATCTTGAATGAGAAGTTACTGGAATCTTAAAATTCTTACACCTGGGAGGTATGAAGGAGTAAGAAATAATATTTGAAATAGAAGTTAGAATAAGAAACTTGAGAGAGGAACTTTTTCATACCATCAGTGTCTCTAAAATTACTCTCACACATTTCTATGGGCTCGTATCAATCAGCAGTCAGTTCATGGACTATTTATGGACCCATTCCCTCTCCTGCTCTTTAAGCATGGTACTAACATTTGATATTCTTTCTAACAAAATATTTGCCAGAACCATTTGTGTAAATTGCCAAGAGGGCAGAAAAAAAAATTATAAGATAATATTACTGTTATTTGGATATCACCTACCAAATATTACATACACACACACACACACACACACACACACACACACACACACACACATATATATATATATATTTTTTTTTTTTTTTATTCTCAAAGAAACCAACCAACCAGTTAACAAAGCATAGTCTGCATGGAGGAGTAAGTCTGTACACATCAATAGGCATATGTGCTAGATGGCAAAAACATATGGAATGCATCACATTCCAAACAACCGAAGAGCTCTAAGGAATAATTAAATGGCATTCATAAATGTGGACAAAAATAAGCCTATATTCACATCTTCAAATTATTAAATCTAGAATAAATCTTCCTCTTTCTTAATTGGTTTTTCTTATGACAAATTTCTGACACAGAAGAGAACATTTGTTTCATATTTTATTGAATTTCATTTATATTAAATTAAAAATATATTTCTGACAGATTCATGTAACAAAAAGGCAGAACAGTTTTCAAATTGTTCAGCTGGGATGATCAGTACGGAATGAGGCAAAGCAGGTCGCATTCTATAATTGCCTTATACAGGTACAATTCCTTCCCAAGAGCCAAGAGAGGATCCTTGAGAACTAACTGAAAAGCCTAATTACAGAAATTTAAAATACTGTTTGTCCCTCATTCTCAAATAACAACAGAAATTGGGGGAAGGAAAGTAGAATGGGGTGAAGGGTTGGCGGAGAAGAAAGAATAAGGGAAATTATACTAAAAATATACCTAACATTAAAAAAGTTAGTATGTGTTAAGTGCATAATCCTTCATAGATAAAATAGAAAAAAAAAATCAAAATAACATTACACCACACACAATTGGCATATCCTATTGTGTAAGCGAGTGCAGAGGTTGAACACGTCACAATAGTGCTGAACACAGAATCACAAGTAATGTCAAAATGATAACTTCCAACCAAAAGGAAACAATCACAAGCCAATTACTTATATACAAATCAATCCTAAAGACATTATGTCCCAAATAAAGATGTCCACAAAAGAAAATCAAAGCAACATTACCCTTATTTACAAATGCAACTAGCCATGTCTTTAACAAGCTATAAAAATACTATTCACATTTTCAAACATACAGTAGTATTTTTTGTTTGTTTATTTCAAAAAGGCAGCTAACTTTGAACACTGGGATTTAAATGAAACATTGATGGCTTACCAGCTAGGTATTTTTGTACCCCTGCCCTTTGAAGAGACTTCACAAGAGAGAGGGCTTGTTTTCTGTTTACAAGTTAAGAACATAAGGAAATGAATACAAATGTATATAATACCTTAAGCCTCTGCCTTTTCAGTAAAATGTCTCCCTTCATCACCTGAACTGATCTTAGTCAACTACTTGGATGCATGTATGAGATGAGTGTTTGAGAGACGATTTAACATGACTTTGTTTTTTGTACTACGAATTGTCTTTCAGACTGTTCTCATTTTCATTTGATCTTGCTATAATGGTGCCTAAGAAAGAGATGAACAACTGGTCATACCATGTGAAGATGGAGTTTCGACATGCAGCAATGCAAGTCCCTGGTGGTCACAACGGAAGATATAGACACACCAGCCAGTGAGGTGTGCATTCAAAGTTAGCTGCCCTCACACAGCTGCTCAGTTTTATAATCGACCCATTTAACAGCAGTACCAATTTATGCTACATTTTTCAAAGTACCTTACTTTAAAAGAACAGCTTACATATCTACATTTAGAAAATAACTTCCATACTTGATTACTGGAGTAATCCCAAAAGGGTTCTTGGAGTGCTATGGTATAGTCCCCTCACTCCCCCCCTCCCAGCCCCTGAGAGATCCAGAAATATACAGGAAAATGACTCTCACATTAGGGAAAAGGTACAACCCCCATTAACTGAAGAATCTGGAAATGATACTCGAGAACCAGGTTATGTCAATATATAGAAGGTATGATTTGATTTATTTCCAAAGAGCTGCAGGCTGGGGGGAAACATCTACACATTAGGGATAAAAATAGCAGTAAAGGCAAAGTGGTTTGGACAAGTTAGACTATTGCCTACAGGTATGAAACTTTGTTTTCTTATATTTGTATATTTGTACAAATATAACCACTTCTCATGATATGGGTAAAATTTGTTAGAGCATTGAAATAAAAATGTCCTTAAAAATCAAAAATAGAGAAAAAGGTGGCAACTTACTAGATAACATGGATTTTCATTGCAGTGAAACTGCCCTCATTATGTATTTTCAGATAGATGAATGGTCCAATAAAGAATTACAGGTGGTTCTCAAAGCTGAATAGCCTTTACCTTTATGACAATAAGACTCTTCATTTGTGAAAAAAAAATTACAGCAGCTGCAAAATATTTGCGATCAGGAATAAAATAAATATATAAAGTAAATAAGTTAATTTGCTGGCAAAACTAACTCCTGATTATATGTAAGTTTCTAATGAAAAGATAAAATCTAAGACCTACGAAGGGTACGTGCACATATGTGAGTTTCAAGATTCATCACAGGGCTGACTTGACTCAAATTCCTGCAGAGAAGGATACTATAAGAAAATTGATCTTTATGGAAAAACATAATTTTCATATTAGAAAGAATACTCTGTGCAGTAATTTATTTGAGAAGTATTTTGAATAATGTCCACATTGGTAGAATCCTTTATAGAAAAGTCAGGCATTTGAGGGCAGAGGCTAAGTCAGTGTTTCACAAAGCAATGTGTGGGATCTCAGAGATCCACTATGGCTTCAGAGAGGTACAGTCTCAAGAGGGCCACTTTGAAGAGGGTGGTAGACAAGTGAAGAAAACAGAGGTGGTTGTGTCAATGGGGGAAGAAGCAAGGGCGGTATTTTTCTCTAAGGTGTGGAGAGAAATTAATTTTTCTGTGACTCCCAACAAGATAATCACTTACTCGCAAAATTGACTGTCAAGGGGTAATTTCCAAGGGAAGCATGAGACTACCCCCAGGAAGTTGGGGCTTAGAGTGTTTTCAGCTCATAACTGAAAGAGAAATGTTTTCTTCTGCCCAAAATATCACCTAGCAGGAAAGAGGTGAGGCAGGAGTCTGCAAAAGTGATGCAGCCTACATTTTTGTACCTCTACAAAAGCAGTGGGACTTGAACAGAGTGTCTGAGATTTCTACTATTTTATAGAAACTTGCCTTTAATGAAAAGAATGAAGCAGTCCATGGTGTTAAAAGCCATTTGTCCATACAAACTCAAGGGTTCCTGACCCAACATGGTGCCCACAACAGCTTCATGCTTGTAAGTATGGAGAGAACTACTCTTGCAAAGGCATCTCTGGGATTAGAAAAATTGTATTAATTTTACCCAGAAGTATAAAAGCTGGCCCCATTGTAATATCAGTAAAATCAAGGTCTCCACCGATAACTGTTATTTTAAAATCACATCTAATCTACATCTGTATAATGTTATTCATTCTTAAGCAAATGGCAATAGGGAGACATGAGTCTGCCTTCATGTGTCTACATGGGTACGAGGCTGCCCTTCAAAGTCCATATACACAGAGAGGCACAGCAGAATTTTCTTGCCTTTGGCATATACAGAAGTTAGTTTATCTGGCTTTCTAATGACTAGAAGTTTATACACCTGGACTCCTCATTTGCAATATTAAAAATCATTGGTCTAATAACTAGAGTCCAAAATAATGGAATTAACAGTAGTTTGAAATGCTTGATTTAGCACTATTTATCAGAATAATGTTAACTAATTGCTTCTTCTGTTTTTGGAAATGGGAAGGTAACATGGGAAAAAGGGACATTTCACAAATTAAATGTATTTTGTTTATTTACTAAATGGCACCACTCAATCTTTTTCTCTGCATAAGGTAATAGAACATTTACATTTCCTTTACTTCGTTTTGAAGACCTCTTAAAGTCTCGTAACATATTTGCCTGTTAAACTCTGCAAGGTGGTGTTTGCAAAACAAATTTAAAAAAATGTTCTCCTTACACTTAATGCAATTAAAAATGGTAAAAGAATAAAAGAATGATAAAAAATTTAATTGCAATGCTTTAAAACAAGTTTTCACAAGTGGAACCAGCTCTTTATATGCCTACTTTCAGCTAAACCTAACAAATAACAATTTTAAATGGCAAACTTATTTTTTACTATGCAAAATCCATCCTACGTTTTCATAACCTGCATTTTATTTTGTTACATAATAGTTTGTGGTTAATTTTCTAGTTTGATTTACTTAATAATATTAAAATCATTTAATATCTGATAACCTAACTAAATCTACATCTTACAGCATTATCATGGTTTTGCCCAGCTATATACATGCTCTCATGATCACCTTTTCTATTACCTTATGAACTACATACTAGTTAAATAATCAACACTTATAGATGGATGAATAATTCAAGTTTTGAAATAAAGTTTAGTTAGCTCTAGAAAACATGTATTTACATCCTTCCCTGTCGGGCTGAAACAATTTTATTTTTCTTTTCACTTTGATACTTCAAAAAGCATTTGATAGCCCCTTGGACTTCATCTAGCAACAGAACCTCAAAGACCTTCTACTGATTTGTCCTCGGCTTTGGGAATATGCACGATCTTCATGTCACGTCCCACTTTTAGAAGGTATTAACACATACATTATAACATTTAGAGCACTTCTTTCTGTTTCTCAATATACAAATAATCAGTTATTCTTCCTGATCTACTAAAAGAGAACCTCATATTTTCAGTTTGTATATTTTAATAAAATATGAGTTTGCACTGTTTTTAATTCAATTTCAAGAGTATTACTTGAGAAAGAACTCTCGCCCTAAGCTGTGTCACAAAAATTTGGAAAACCAAATGTTACTCAGTAGTCTAAGCACCTCTTTATGGTGCAGGATGCTTTGTAGTTCTGGGTCTACTCTGGTTTAGAGAACATCTTTTCTCATCTAAGAACTAAAGAATGGCTCTTTAAACAACCATTTAGATATACAGTGTTTCCTTATCTGTAGATGGGATTTCCCAAGATCGGCTACAATATTTGGTGGCTTAAAAAATATAGTCTGTGTAACTTTATTACTAATTTTCCTCAAATTTACTTAATTGGTTCTGCATGTTTGAACTAATACAACTAGCCTCTGGGATTTGATATTCTGGTGCACTTTGCAGCCTTCGAATGGCATTTTAAAATTTTACTCTGCTGGGTTGAGTAAGTTATTTTTTGGAACAGATAAAACATTTTTTTCTTCCTTTCATACACATTGAAATATATTTTTCCAGGGGGACAAAAATAAGAGAGAAATCCTAAAACAACTGAAATAAAAATGTACTATAGAAATCATTCAAAAGGAACAATAAAGTGGTTTTTGTGAAGTATTTTGGGTTTTTTGGATTATACTTGCATCTATCTCTAGTTGTTAGTGGTAGATTACCTGATGTATAAGGATTTTGTGTTCTTAGAATGAAGGAAACTACATTCACTGAATACATTCTATTACCTTAACAGTAAGAAAATTATTTTCCTTTCCTTCTCAAAATAAGTGATTCTGTTTTCCATATCCCAGAAGAAACCATGAATATTGTAAATCAGAAGAAAAAAAATCAAGTTCTAGTATCCAGCAAGGGTGCTGTCAGTGGTAAGTTGGTATAGATTTATCTATAAAGGGAGGCTTATATCCAAATTCTTACGAGAACTTATGTGAGGTCCCCTTTCTCTGGAGACTCCTCTGAATGGGTGGGAGAGTTCGAAGCTGTTGGTCCGTAGCATTCTGGGTGTTCAACCCAGAAAAGTTCATGGTTGAACCTCACTAGAAGGGATCTTACAAACCTCTCCCTTGCTCTGCTTCACTCTTAGTTTACCTTATTTCTCATAACTTAGAAAGAAACCAGTCCTGACACCTCCAATGTTCTTGGCCAAAGACCAACACCTACTATTGACTTAATGGTCAAATTAGAATCCAGATAGGTCAATTAGCCAGTGAGGCAATATCTTTCTACCAGTTCGTGTTTGGATGATAACATTGAAACTATCCAATTTGTCAACTTCAGTAAATTGTAGGTTGTTTAATTCATGTTCCAAATGAGTTCACAGGAGATCTTTTAACAAACAATGGATTTTATGATGACTGCTCACAAAACAGTCCATACAATCTTATTCCTTGAACTTATGAGGGAAATTCAAATGTCATTCCAAATAAATTGACTTCAAATCATTAAGTTAGGGATAATATTGCATGTATGTTGATGTTCCCCACTTACACAGTGCTTTTAGTAGACTCTAAATAAATATCAGTTGAAAAAATAAGGGAGTTGAATGGATGGATTGACTTTTTCAAAACAGGCAGAAACCTAGATCTCTTTGCATTTTTTTTCCTCTCTGAAAACCCTCTGCTTTACCAACAGAGATTTTTAGTCTCATTGCTTTTTTTTTGGCAGTAGACTTGAATTTGATGCCAAAATTTTAACATTTGAACAAAAAATTTAATTCAAATGACTGTCCAAACAGATTTTCCTAGAAAAGAGAGACTACCTGATTTTCTTGTTCCCGGAGACTCATTCCTACCATTTGTTCCCATTGCTCATCTTAGTAGGTATTCTTTTAAAATGATACATAAAAAGATGGTTCCAGAACTAGGATGATGTATTTGAAGAAAGTATTATTATACAAAGTATCAAAAGATTAGTATGTTGGATATTAAAATAATTACATGAGAAATTTTTCATGTTTATTTACAACTTTTGACCCAAGAACCTACCTATAAACTGCGAACGTTTGTGTATTTTTTTTTATTATACCAATTTATGTGCAAAGAGTTACCTTCTACTTAATATAAATAGAGTCTTATACTAGAAATTCCATGGAATCAAGCCAATCCTTACTTACATTCCTTCACGTGGAGTATACAAACTGGATAACTTCCCTTGCGTAGCAAATGTGATATCATTTGTAGATAATGTGCTGGCCCTCTCACCATAATCTCTGGATACTCTTCCAAAGTCCTAATTTGCTTGGTTTGGCATTTCCACAGTCTTTCCTTATCTTAGCTCTTTTAAAAAAATGTACTTAAATTAGTTATTTTGCTGGTTGCTTCCATATTGCTTCATTCAAAATCCAAAATGGAGTTCAGAAAGAGAACAAATAAAATTATAGCTTAAGTGCAAACTACATTTCTGAGTATCTGCCAGGTAGACATACCCAATCCAGTGTCTCTTCCAGTTCAATGGATTCCCCATTGGACCACCCCTGAAAGTGTCAGTAGTTTTCATGAACCACACAGAACTGTCTCTTAGTTTCCCTTTTACTCTTTACGTTACCAACTGCCTATTAAATACTGTCATTTATGGAGAAGAAAATGTTGAAGAATATAAAGGAAGTGGGGATACATATTCAATAGTGTAAAACATGACAGTTAGATTTTATGTTATACTTGACTAGTATCTTGGCCTCCCCTTCTAATTTTAAAGGCTATATATTTAAAATAATGGTCATTGCACCATATTAAAATATTTTTTTACAATTCTGTCAATTTATAGCAACACATGAGAAACTTTGATGTAAAGATATTTGCAATCAGAAATTAAAGTCAAAATATATGTGGGTAAAAGTAATATAAAGGGACAGATCAAAGCAAAACAAAACAAAACAAAAAGACCAAAAATATCCCTCCAAACATAATTACTAGTTATAACTTTGAGATAGATTAAGAAAGTATGAAAGCTGAGTTGGCCGTTCTTGCTTGTCAGGATAGAAACTGTTGGAAAAAGAAACTGGATTTTCAATCTCAGTTACTATCATATGTTATAGAAAAGGTTATCCTTTTGTTCTAATGGAAACTTTATTACGATTTCCAAGGGTACTGAAAATGTACACATCAGTTCCTACAGATAGGAACAGATAGCATGGGTCTTTCAGGCATTTGCATTAAAAAAAAAAAGAAAGAAAGAGAAAAAGAGAAAACGTTGAGAACTAGCTTGACAGCAGGCAGTATTGCCTTCTATTTGCTGGTCCTTCTCTAGCTGTTTCAATCTCCTGACCAACCCATGCAGAGAAATGAAGAAACAGTGTGGTTCCTCCTGTCTTTCTCTTTCAGTTCTTCCTTCTAATGTTCAAGTTAGATAAGCACATGACTATCATTGCATCTCTATATCTTCCACTGGGAAGTGTCAAAACTACTGGCCTTGGGAATAGAAGGAAGACCATAAGAGAAAGAGAGGCGGCAGGGAAATTGGAGCGGGCGTGTGTCTATCTTAAAGCCACTGCTGAGCTTACACCACAGTATTTCGGTGTCTGTAGGGTGGAGGAGGCAGCACAGTGCCAGGCTTCAGCGAGAACTCAGAGAGGTATTCAGGATTCTCTGCCACAATAGGCCGGATCCGTCCATTTTGTTTATAAAAATATTTTGTGCTGTACTCCTGCAGGTAGTCTGGGTGCTGAAGGGTGCTCCGAGGTGGCAGGCTGTGGTTCCAGTAGTCAGGGTTGTCGAATGCTTTCTTGGCCTTCTCCGGCACAGACAGTACATTGTTCTTCAGGTACTCGGCGCTCCCCAATGCGTTGGCAAAGGTGTTGAGGTACAGTGGCTCATTCACATACTCATCCTCTGCCTTGGGTGGACCATTGGAAGCATTGTGATATTCGGGATTATCCAAAGCTTGAAGGTCTCCATTTTTTCTCCGAGAAACAAAAGGGTTCTCCTCCACAGGGTTCAGGTATTCTGATGGAATACAAAAATATCAGTTAATATCTACTTTCTGGAAACTGTTAATCACACAAAGGTTGTACAGGATGGTTAGCTTCTTTTTCCAGAACAATGAAGCCACGGATTTGTTTTCATGTATTTTCACAAAAACTAGTTTGTTGACTGCTTTGTTGATTACCTTTGTCATATGACAAAAGAGTAGGTGGGCCAAAACTCTTAATGACTAAAGAGGCCGGAAGCAGAGTTCCTGTCACCTAGATTGTTCCTCTCTCTTTCTAATTGCATTTGTTTCTCCTACATAGGAGGCTACTTGTTTAAATGCTTCTGTTTTCTAAAAGTCAGTATTTTTTGTTGTTGTTGGAAAATAAGACAATCTATCCAGGTAAATAGCTTTTAAATGTGGAGAAATTAGAATTTCTAAAAGGGTACTGGAAAATCAAAATGTCTATAGCTTAACTCCACGCCAAGATGAATGGATGAAGTGAAGGAACGGCATTTTTCAGTCTGTGTGTTTTGCTATAATGTCCATAAAAGTAAAATGGATTTGATTACAGATGTTCCCCAGAAAGCTTTACACATAGAAAAGGAAACGTCTAAAGAAAAGACTCAACTAATAAAATCTGATTGATATCTGACATGTTGCTAAATTGACTCGCGTGACAATACATATGCCTAATAAAGTGCAATAAGAACATTTACTTCCACTGGCTAACCATAATCACAAAATAAGAAACTATTAGTTTGATCACATGAAATAACTGTTTTGTAGGTTGAACCAGTCATAATAGTCGCTATTTTGCATGATGTTTTTTTAAATTTTTTTTATTTTGCATGATTTGATCTAATAAATTACTATAGAATATTGGCCTGGAATTTTTTTTGAAAGGTGTTAATCGATGCTGCTCTTCTTAAATTTAATTCCATTTAATTAATTAAAATAATTAAATTTAATTCTATGTCTAGAGTATAGACCACATATAGACCTATATTTGCACATACAGTAGACCTTCTTGTCCTCTCTTTAATGTAGACACAGATATGACGCTTTAGCTATTCCTATTTTGGTGTTGGGGCAGGGAAAGGGTACAACTGTTTGTTGAGATGTCACCATTCTGAAACAAATTTTCTATCCTCTATACTTAGCCTGACAAGTAGAGAAAAATAATCTCATCAAGTGATGAGGTGATTTGTCCCTGGATATAGGCCTGCTTGATATACTTAAGTATGTAGCATAATGGACAAGTTAAAAGATAGTAATGACTATCCCACCATCATATATAGGAATGACAGGAACTTAAGTCATCCTCACAACAACCCTGTGGGGAAGGAACTGCAAGCCATATTTTTTTTCAGCTTTATAAACAGAAAACCGAGATTAAATGATGTATGAAGGATACAACTAGTATTGAACTAGAATTCAGATCTAAAACTCCCACTGAGCAGCCTTCTTGTTCTACTGTACTATTTTCATTATTGTCCCTAAAGGAGTAGGGAGTACTTTTCACTTCATAACATGTTGGAATTTGAATGGTTTTCGAAGCAACGGTCATTTTAAGAAAAATGTATGAAAAAAAAAGCCAACATCTTCTGTGAGAGGCAGAATTTGATTTTCCTTACCAGTTTCCTGAAACTTCTTAACTGAAAGTGTAAGAATGTCTATACTAAAATTCTCTACTCTCCGAGAAGTAGGCTGGAGTATAATCAACTTCTATACAAAGTTGTATTCAGGGACAAAATCAAGGGATGCTCTACAGTGAGTCCCTATAAGCTGGCTTGTGTTTTCTCTTAGAAGGTTCATGTTACTTTTTCTCGATGCAATCTACTTATCTATTTCCTGATGCCAACTTGCAGCCTTGCAGTTGTAATTGGAGAAACAACTCTATGGTCGAGCTGAGACTCTTCCCAGAGAGTATTGCACTTTTAGGGGGATCTGCCAAATCTTCTTAAAACTTACATTTGTGTCACTCACTATTGGGCCACAATCCAATTCTTCCAAAGCATCTAATTCTCCAGTACAGTAATACCTTTCTATACCCCTAGATAGGTATACTAAATAGGTTATTTACAATGGGTACTTAGGGATCCCTTAATTGCATTTTATAAAATTAAATAAAACCACATATTCAAGAAAATAATGGGCCCTCCTACGGAGTCTTAAAATAAAGTTTACTTGACCCTGAAGAGTCTGAGACACAATCATTAGTTTTTAATAACAATTATCCATCTTCTCCCTCATGTGATGCTGTTAACATGGAAGGAAAGTGGCTTTTTCAAAGTTGAAAAGTCATTTGATTTGGATGTCTAGCATTTCTGCTACTAAATCTGTACAGTCATCGCTGAGCTTTGTAGAACCACAAACTGAATATTTTCAAGACATGATGGTATACATATAAGTAAATGTAGTGTCTGAACTTTAATTTTCAAAACGTATCATATAAGGAATCATAATCGCCTAGAATGAACAACAGCACCCTAATGACGCAAAATTTTAAAGAACTGACCAAATCTTTTATCGGTGCCATCAAAATACCAGTCTTTATGAGCTCCACAATAAGTTCAGTAAAGCCATGGTTCTAAAATTTTGTGATGTGCTACCTCACTCAAATATTCAATAGAGATACTCCAATAAAAGTAAGTTTAGATCAGTGCTTCTCAGGCTTGATTGTGCATAAAATTCACATAGGGATCTTATTAAAATGCAGATTCTTATTCAGGTGGTGCCTGAGATTCGGATGGTGTAAATACTGTGGATTTGGACAATATACTACACAGAGCAGCAGCCCAGGCCTTTTCTGGGTCACAAATGTTACATCGTCCAGTGGTTTGGCAATTTCCCTTCTATACTACATTGCTCATTTTGATGGAAGTGAAATGCCAAATGACAATCATTTCTGCACATTCTGTTTGTACCTTGTTTAGGTTTATCTCGCATAGGGGTCATGTAACCTTCTTCATCCAGCTCTCCTCGTGGGCTCCGTTCCGGGGCAAACACTGTGGGGTCGGCGCTGTACCTCTGGGTGCTGCTGTCCTCCTGGACGTGAGGTGCCGCTGGCTTGCGTAGGGTGCCATTACAACAGGAGTCATCAAAAATCTCGGCTGTAGCCCCCTGAGCGAGTGGCGCTTCTGGGATCGTGCTGGTTGTGGCTCTGTAGGGCACAGGCACTCCTTGCTCGCCAGCAAAACCCCCATCTCGGTATACAAACTGGTTCTGTCAATAGAGAGACACATTCAGAGGGAAGTTATTATCAGGAATAGCTGTAAAAAAATAACCAAAAGGATAGGAAAACTTGTCTTTCAGACAAAAGTCTGAGTTTCTTAACTGAGTGTTTCCCCTGAATGGCTAACAAGTTTGAGTTACGACCACCTAAAATTCCAATTTTTCTTAAAAAGCGATCCTTGAGAAAAAATTTGGAAATACATATTTAAATTTTAACCACCCAGCACATGACCTAATATAAAATATTTCATGTTATTTTCCCACAGTCGCCTATTTTTGATATACAATGCAAATTTCATGACAAATGGAAACGTTATTAACTGTAGACAGTCGACATTAAGAACAGAAATTTGGATGGTGATATTTTCTTACTGCCTTCTCTTCTGTGGTCCCTATGACTTTGAGTCTCCAAGTACCTAACTAGGGGAATCATTACCGAGACTCTGACTTTTTAGCAAACAACCTATAATCATGGAAATAATGATAACCTCCTCAACCAGAAGCATAATTTATGAGTCCAGGTAAACCTTTCATGTAAAAATTGAAAGCTACTGTTGAGGCATGGCATCTCAGTTTTGGATTATCTACTGAGATAAAACATATCCACAAAGCCAGCTACACAATCTACAGCAAATTCTTAACACTGTTGGCAAAAGCAAAATGAGGAAACTATGGGGAGACAAGAGAGAAGAAACATGGTAAGCAAAGACCAAAAATACTAAAAGATGAAGGTTGATCATGAAATACTTACTCCTGACATGGGGGTGTAGGCAGGAGGAGGGCTGTGTCCAATTTCACTCTAATAGGAAAGAAAAATGGAATGATGGATATAATAAGAGGTAATATGAATGAAAAGAAAAAAAAAAGTAAAGAAAAGCCACATGAATTGTATGAACCAAAGGGGAAAACATGCACAACAGTGAAGTTTGCTAAATGATAAAATTTTATGCACTCTGACTACAAATGAGTTAATTTTTATATTTTGAGAATATTAAATATTTTAATTCAATCCCTGAAAAGAAAAATTACATAGAAATAAAGTAAAATTTTAAATGGATTAAAAATTGACTTGACAATGAATATTTTTATGATTAACCCTAGAAGAAAGATAAAAATGGTAACTAATTAACTATAGTTTTAAATAAAGAACCATTTCCTTCCTTACATGTTGTATGGCTAAAATGTCCATATACTGTGGTCCATATACCACAGCATTGGTTCACTCTCATAAGAAACTTATCCACAAGGAGAAAGAAGTGAATTTCAATTTTCCTTGAATAATTTTTACTATCAAGTTACATTTATTTTTCACTATTTCATCAAAGGGTCAATTTCTTGGCGTTTCCTTTTAAAAAAATACATACTCTTTTCTCCTCATTTTTTGTAAGTTAAGAAACAGAAGAAAATCTTGGAAAATTAATTATGTTCCTGGAAATATGCTTTGCATACATTACTTTCATGTATTTAGAATCAGTTAAAATTAGATTTCAGTTAAAAAAAAGGCATCTGTATTCTTATAGCTTAATACACCATTCTATGGGCTAAATACAAGTGGATACAAAAGTATGATAAAATATTAAGGACAATATTCCTTAGGGTAAGTAGAGGGGGTTATATGAATATCAACACCATTCTTAATAATATATATATATTTTAAATATATTTCTTGAGAACCTACTATCTATGTGCCGGGCACTTTTCTGGACACCAGAAATAATGAATAATGCAGATAAAAACAGTTGATTTTATGAAGCTTGCATTCTCTGCATACATGTATAAAACTTGGCTAAGTATTATTCCAGGCCAGTGTTTTTATAATTTAGAGATTCATAAAACAAACTCTAAGAAGCATATGATTCCATGGAGATTAACTGCTTAATGTAAATTAATAGCAACCAGATAACACAATTTCCCATAATTAACTTAGTCTCCTGGACTAATCAAGAGCCAAGGTCTGAAATCATACATTAAGTTTACATTTTAACTCTCCTTAAAACTGCGTCATTTACATGATGGGATAGAAACTATTGATCTCTTTCCTTCTCTAATAACTAAGAACGTTTTGAAGATACATTTAGAGATATATTTAATATGCTAAGCATAGGAGGTAGCATTGTCCAGTAGACACATTATTTTATGATTTGTCAGATCTCTAGCCCCAGTCCCAGTTACAAGTGATGTGGTTAATTGTGAAACACCTCAGATCCTCATTTTTATCCTTGGCCTCTCACTCGTTATATCTTAGTGAAGACAAAGTAAGAAGGTGTATATAAATGAACTTTGTAAGCTCTCCACTACTATAAAAATGTAGAGGATAAAATTTAAACATTCACATCGGCTAAATCAGATTTTTAAAGTCAAGCAATCAAAATGCGAAAGCTACTCATCAAGAGGCATTTAAAAATGCTACCCAGGGCACCTGGGTGGCTCAGCAGGGTAAGCATCTGCCTTCCGCTCAGGTCATGATCTCAGGATCCGGGACCGAACCCGCATTGGGTAGGGAATCTGCTTCTCTCTCTCTCTCTACGCTTCTCCCTCTGCTCATGCTCTCTCTCTCTCAAATAAATAAATAAAATCTTCAAAAAAAAAAAAATGCTTCCCTGTTCTCCACATCACTTTTAGTATAAGTATATTTTGTTATCTTTTAGAAAGATATGAAATTAAATACATTTTTTTCATAAAATTTGAGGGGAAATTTGCTGTATAGTCCAGTGATATGGAAAATAGAGGGATGGTATGGGAAATATGACAAGTGCCTGGTGGAACTTTATCATATTATGAACTTTGGCCTTACCCTATCATCAAACCCCGATTATTGAGCAAGCATTTAACAAATATTTATTAAACCTCTACGATGAAAGCACAGGAACTGTGGTAGATGCTGGAGATACCGTGAGACACTAGGAGAGACAGGACCACTAGCCTTTTGAAATTTACACTGAATGATCAAATATTACCTGAGACTATTGGGAGAAAGGTAAGAGTAAGATGAAGCTGCAGTAAATTTATCTGAATTCTACGATTACATATTAGAAGACAGGTATTCCAAAATATGAGAGATTACTGCTGTTCCTTTGACCTCTTACTTTATAACAGTTGCCATACTGGGTCATGTTTGACTAGAATCACAGCTCAGGAAATGGCACTGATGGCTACGACTATACATTTTGCATTTTATAAAACTTGAGGGATAAGTGATCAAAGGAATAACTTGCAAGTCATTCTTCATCAGGAAATACTTTATTATATATAATCATTGTCTGGGCTAGACTGCCTTCAATTGTAAAAAGGTTGTGTTAAAAATAACTGGACCTCAAAAAAAAAAAATAAATAACTGGACCTCTTGAAAAGAGGCCATGCCATATTAGAATGCAGGCGCTGTCCCTGCTTTGACAAGTCTTTCCATCAGCTTCCTGCCAAATCTGGATCTGGACACACTGCCAGATACCATCACAGTAATAGGAGTGTCTTCATGCTTTTCCTAGTTTTCTGCATTAAAATGGAAAAAAAATGCTAAGCAAAGTCCCTTTAGCATTCACTGTTTTTAGGGTTACTGGCTGCTTTTTATTTTTCTGTTTCATTTTTTTATTTGCTTTTTTTTTTTTTCTGTTTTCCATGATAAAAAGTACCTCATTCATTTCCCCCTGGAAGGGCAATGCAGCTACAAGGGAACATCTGTGAGGCCAATTAGCCGGGCTGGAAATGTGATATAATTGTTGTTTAAATATATTTAAATTACATGTTAATCACTGTGTCATAATTTATAGGCTTTGAAAATAACTTTTTGTACTTGAGAGCCAAGCCAGATTTTACTTGTTTTTGCTGTTTTTAGTTTGTAACAAGCTCTTCTCATTCCCTGCCCCCCTCCCTTCCAATTCCCCACACTTGAAGAGCTGAACTTTTAATATGGGAAAGAATGACAGCTGCAAGTAAATTGGTTGAGTAAAAATTAAGATCCCCACAGTCAGAACACGCTGGAGTGACCTTAAAGTTCTGAGCAGAACAAAGCAGTGCTCTCAGTTAAGAGGCTTTTGTTTTTTCCATTGTGCCATTTTCTGCTGTCCATCAAAGCCCAGCTTTGTGGCTCTTCAGGAAGTACAGGGTGCATCTGTTCAATTAGCTGGTGAGGGGATTTACTGTCAGCAGAACAGAGACAGAAAGAGGTGGGTTATATAAACTGGCAGGTGATAGGGAGTTTGTTTCTGGTGGGGGGGATTTGTAAGTGTGATGGAGAGAGTCAAGTTTAATTTTTTGGCCCTATCCCTCGGACA